>JAUNZO010004722.1:0-85000 GCA_031894775.1 Chloris gayana
CATACATCGGGGATACATTCGTCATTTTATTACATAGAGAACATTACTTGAGTAACAAGTTCATACATATTTCTTAATATTACAAGCCATTGTTCAACTCTCAGATTTACAATACATACGTGAAGTGATGTTTTACAATACTTTGATAAGGTCTTTGCGGAAGCGTAACGTCTCGACGATACGGATATATAGTTAACTTAGGAGAACCATGCCAGCCCATACGGCAATGGCCTCACTCTTGAGTCGGTGAAGCGGAAACCCACTCCACGGTCCACTCCCGAGGTTCCTCGCTTTGACACACATACTTCCCGCAGCAATCACAATAATCGGGCTGCGGGAATCCTGAAAAATAATTTCAACACAAACCCCGAGTATCTAATATGCTCCGCAAGGCTTACCCGTCAAAAATGGTTCTAAGAACCGACCCTAGCATGCAGGGGCTTGACCCAGCTTACGGGAACTTGCAAAATCAGCACTTAAAGTATTTGTCTAACTCATATTTTAGCCCAGTTAAGAGGGTTGGAACATGAATATAAATTTAGTGAGCTTTTCTAACAAAACATGGTTGCAATACATGAAGTAATTCTTCAAAACTCAGCAAGCTTAATCATCATATTCACTTGTTACTACGATGCGATCTGCTCGAGACAAGTGGTACTCATCACCGCGAGGACGGCGATATATATCGATTTACACCTGCAGGGAAACCCAAATGCACGACATACGCATCATTTAAGAACACGTATGGCCACCTTTCGCAAGATCACCATAGATATGAGCCGGGTCCACCCTCCGAGTGTGCATCCCACATGCAACCACGGTAGCGTCGGGTCCAAGGGTAATAACACACCCTCCATCTATTCGCAAACCCGTGCATCCACCGTGACCAACACTTTGCACAAAGGGTGGAGAGACCGTCCAACACTACGACTCTCAAGTTACATCGGTTTACCAACTCCCATACGAAGGTATGCATTTGGTACACAACTCAATACTTGCTCGCGGAGTCACACGGTCCTCAACCGACACGCACGGGGCTATGGCGAACATAGGCGAACCTTGCCACCGCATCCTACACATGCATTTCCCCGTACGGTCTCAATTTCATAATTATCATGTGAGAGGTAACAAAATTTAATCCCTAGACCGGGTGATCTCCAAATCACTCGGTGTTGCTACCGATGCCATTCTTAAGCATAGCACTAGCGATCAGGATTATACTTAACCAAGACCACGGGATACGGGGATCTAGTGCAACTAGGTTTCCGAGCAACTCCTAAACGTAAATGCACAATACATCATAGACGTATGTGAAAATAAAGAGAACTTTTAAAACATAGGTTATGCTCACGGGGCTTGCCTTGATGCGGCTCGTAGTCGGCACTCTCGAATTCGCTCACTTCAAGTTGGTGTCCTCCTTGATCTTCCGTTCCGGTCGGGGTTCCTATATGCATGCATACGAAGTGTATGAGTAACGGATGAACCCGTATTGTTATAGTTCATGGAACTTTCTCAATAAGATAATGTGACGAAATGTTTGCATAAATTAAACATGCTCTTGAGTGGTGATGATATGGTCATGATGGTGGTAAGTGTGGTTCGTTTCATGGGGACAACCTTCTAATTAGGTAACCTTTCCATCGTTTAGTATAAATGTATGTGCTGGTTTTTGAGATCAAGAAAATAGGGTATAATTCCTTATTACTTAGTATGCAAAAGGTTGATGCTCATTTCCTGGGATGAAGTTTTATCACTTTGTTAACCATCGGGCACATAGTACTCATCATTTCATGTGGTTTGCTACGATTAACCTACGTCATATGTGACCGTTCTTGCCCAAAAAGATAAATGTGATTATAATCTGTTTAATGGTGCCATGTAAGTGTGAAAAATTTGCTAACCATACAGCAAGTAAAAAGGCAATTGAGCTTAGTCCAAAACTCAGCCATTTTATCTCACTAAGTCAGGGTTAACAGGCTGCTGGTGTAGCCACCTTAAGGTGTTCCAAACTTAATATTTTGCCATAGAACTTAGGTAGTTCATGTTGGTTAACGTAAAGTGCATAACTCAAGGTTTACAACGAGCTTATGGCGGTTTCATTCGGATCTGTATTCAAAAAGTTATTGAATTTCAAAAACTGCAAGTTGTCACGCAGGCATAACGGTTTAGCATCTTAAAGCGCTTAAATCTTCATTTTTCTACACATGAAGTGCTGGGATTATGTTACCACGTTAAAGTACAAGTTATCTACTTTCTAAAGAGCCCTTGCTCATGCAGTTTGGATCTGGGGTCCAGAAGTTACATCATTTTTAAAATGCAATCTTGTTTAGGCGTTTGGTCACGATAGCATTTTCATCTCACTCAAAAATTAAATTTTATTATATAACCATAGGTGTTCATGCTCACCACGTTGTAGTACAAGTTACAAACTTTCGAATGTGCTTTGAATCGTTCAAATCCGTGGCGTATAACGTTAGTTATGATTTTTCTAAAATCCTTAATCGTTACGAAATTTTCAGCACGTTTCGAAATATTTCTAAGTGTTGGCGCGCGGGGGCTCGCCGGAGCGGCGGCGAGCTCGCCGGCGACGCGCTAGAGCTCGCCCGCAGGGGCCGGGCTTGGCCGCCTGCGCACGGATTTTAACGGCGCACCGTTTGGTGGGGGTGGCGAGGCGAGTGGGTGGACGGAGCTTCGCTCGCGTCGGGCTATGGCGGGTGCGGCGGCTCCGGCGTGGGAGCTCGTGCTCACCAGCGAGCGAAAGAAGGGGCGGTCAAGGCTGAGAGCTTCACCTTCGCTCGGAGATGAACGGCGTGGGGTCGGTGCGGGCTGAGGCGGTCCGCAGCGTGCCGGCGTCGACGGGGTGGCGGTGCGCGGTGACCGGCGATGAAGAAGAAAGGGAATGCCTTCACCGTCCGGGCTCGGCTTGACCCGGGGAGAGACGTGAGGTTTAGCTGGGCCTTTGAGCATCTTCCAGAAGTGGAGGGGAGCATGAGCTCACCCGAGCGCGGCGCAATCGAGCTCGCCGGCGCGGGAGCGGACGGACGGGGCTCGTCGGCTCTTCCGGGAATTGCAGCACTCGGAGTGCGAAGGGAGGCCGAGGGAATGGTGGGGAGATGCGCCGGGAGCTGGCGAAGCGTTTCACGCAAATGAGGGGCGTGGCAATGCGGAGAGGCAGCGCACGGGGGATGAACCGGACGGCGGCCGTGGCGAACTTCCCTTCCCTGCCATCGACGGCCGAGCGTGCATGCTTCGAGGCGAAGCTTGGGAGGTGATGCGCGACGCGTGGAGCTGCACAGCGGAGGAAGGACGGGCGGCGCCTAACCGGCATGGGCGCCGGCGGCGAACGCCGCTGGCGGGTGGCCCCAGCCACTCGTGCCAACTCTGTTCAAAGGGATTCCCACTTATTTACAGTTTTGCCACTGCTGTTCTCTTCTCTGTAATTTGCTCATAGAATTTGATCCTTATGACATTTTTGCAAACCAAATTTTCTGTGGGTCCTCTGGATTATGTGGAACAACTTTCCTTATAGGCAAAAGTTCAGATTCGAAATGTAAAAATTTACAAAAATTGTTGAACAGATGCTGTTTCTGTTGAGAGTTGGATTTTTCTAGGGATTTGTGCTGACCCAAAAATTCAGGAAAAATGTCCTAAATTCATGTCTTGATATGTTCTATCAGATTGTGCAAAAATTTGGGGTGACCACTTTGGAAATTGTTTGAGATCTCAATAGCTAGGGTTTTGGGAATATTAAAACCCTAATAGGACTTTAGCTTATTATTTCATGTGATCGGGCAATTGATTTTTGCTTTGCACATGCAATTCTCCTGTCAGCACAGTAACATTGTGAAATTGTGACACGGGGTGTCACAGCCCTCCCCATTAAAGAAATCTCGTCCCGAGATTACGGTCGATAAAAGAGTGGTCAAAGGGAGGTGCGTCTTTACCTCGATTGTGAAGCCATGAATTCGGGAAATGATTTTCCAGGAATTCCTCCTGTTCCCAAGTGGCTTCATCCTCAGTGTGATTACTCCATTGCACTTTATAGAAGGTGATGGTGCGGTTGCGAGTAACACGATCCTTTTTATCGAGGATCCGGACGGGAGTTTACGGATAAGATAGATCATCTTGCAATTGCTCGGTGTCGGAGATGACCACATCGATGGGTGGTTTTAGACACTTCTTGAGTTGTGACACATGGAACACGTTGTGCACACGTTCCAACTTTGTCGGCAATTGCAACCAGTATGCCACGGGGCTAAACTTCTCCACAATTGGGAATGGTCCAATGTAGCGGGGAGCAAGTTTTCCTTTTATACCAAAACGTGACACACCTTTATTTGGAGAGACACGAAGATAAACATGATCGTTTACCTCGAATTCCAGCGGGCGTCTCCTTTTGTTTGCATAACTTATTTGGCGGGATTGAGCAGCCTTCATATTAGCTTGTATCTCTCTCACCTTTTCCTCGGCCTGCTCAACAATATCCGGACCAAATATTATTCTTTCGCCCGACTCGGACCAGTTTAACGGCGTACGGCAAGAATGTCCGTATAACGCCTCAAAAGGAGTGACTCCGGAGCTTTCTTGATAGCTGTTGTTATAGGAAAATTCAATGAATGGTAACTGATCATCCCAATTTCCCTTTTGCGTCAAGGCACAAGCTCTCAACATATCCTCCAAATATTGAATCAACCTTTCCGATTGTCCATCTCGTTTGAGGATGATATGCAGAGCTCCGGATTAGGGTAGTACCAAGACTAGCATGCAATTGTTCCCAAAATCGAGAAACAAATTGCGGACCGCGATCTGAAATGATGGTCTTTGGCACACCATGTAAACATAGCACACGGGCAATATACAATTCAGCATACTTCTTAGCACTCGTAGGTGGTGTGTACCGGAATAAAGTGTGCTGATTTCGTCGATCTATCGACGATTACCCATATGGAATCATGTTTCTTGGAGGTGGGAGGTAACCCAACAACAAAATCCATGGCTATGTCTTCCCATTTCCAAGCGGGAATTTTCAATGGGTGCAATAGTCCGGCTTTCTTTAGATGATCAGCCTTGACTCGTTGGCAAGTGTCGCACTCGGCAACGTAACGAGCCACTTCTCGCTTCATGCGAGTCCACCAAAATTTCTCTCTCAACCCATGGTACATTTTGTTACTACCGGGGTGTATGGAGTATTTAGAGAGATGGGCTTCGTCAAGAATTTTCTTCCGTAGTTCCATATTCTTAGGAACAACGAGACGGTTATTAAACCACAGAACTCCTTCCCCATCTTGACGGAAACACTTAGCCTTTTCGGTACCCAACTTCTGTCGGATGTGTTCCATACCTTCATCTGTTCTCACGGGCAGCAATGATTTCTTCTCGGAGAGTAGGAACAAGAGCCAAATTATGCAATGCACCATAGGGAATGATATGAAGACAAGGATTACTCTCATTTTCAGATTTGTTGCAGTTTTCCATAGAGCAGATTTCCACTTGGTTGTATTGGTGTTTGCGGCTTAATGCATCGGCAACCACATTAGCCTTTCCGGGGTGGTAATGAATTTCCAATTCATAATCTTTTATCAATTCCAGCCATCTTCGTTGTCTCATATTTAATTCTTGCTGCGTGAAAATATATTTGAGGCTTTTATGATCGGTATAGAGATGCACCAGATTTCCCAAGAGATAATGTCTCCAAGTTTTGAGAGCAAGAACGACGGATGCCAATTCCGGATCATGAGTAGGATAGTGCTTCTCATGTTTACGGAGTTGACGAGAGGCATAGGCAATAACTCGGCCTTCTTGCATGAGAACACAACCCAATCCTATGCCGGACGCATCACAATATACGTCAAACGGCTTGTTGATGTCGGGTTGAGCTAGAACGGGAGCGGTGGTCAAATGCTTCTTCAAGGATCGGAAAGCATTTTCGCACTCCGGACTCCACTGGAAGGTAGAGTCCTTCTCCAACAATTTGGTCATTGGCTTGGAGATGATAGAAAAATTTGGAATGAATTTCCGATAATATCCCGCAAGTCCGAGAAAACTACGGATGTGCTTGACAGTTTTGGGAGTCTTCCAATTTAGCACGTCAGCAACTTTACTTGGATCGACGGAAATTCCCTTAGCTGAAATGATATGACCCAAGAATGGAACTCGATCCAACCAAAATTCACACTTGCTGAATTTTGCATAAAGTTGATGATCTCGTAGTCGTTGAAGCACAATGCTTCCTCCGACTTGAAATAAATGAGGATATCATCAATGAATACCACCACGAACTTGTCCAACTCCGGCATAAATACCGAGTTCATGAGGTACATGAAATGAGCCGGTGCATTAGTCAGTCCAAAAGACATTACGAGATATTCAAAAAGTCCATATCTCGTAGAGAAAGCGGTTTTAGGAATGTCTTACGGCCGAATTTTAATTTGGTGATAGCCCGAGCGAAGATCGACTTTTGAGAATACTTTTGCACCGACTAATTGATCGAATAGCATATCAATGCGTGGGAGGGGGTATTTATTTTTGATGGTCACCGCATTGAGGGGTCGATAGTCAACACATAACCTTAGTGATTTATCTTTCTTCTTCACAAACAGGGCGGGGCAGCCCCAAGGCGAAGCACTTGGGCGTATGTACCCTTGTCTAGAAGTTCATTAAGTTGCTCCTTAAGTTCAGCTAATTCGTTTGGAGCCATTTTATACGGTCTTCTAGATATCGGTGCGGTTCCGGGTTGAAGTTCAATTTTAAATTCTACTTCCCGATCAGGTGGCATTCCCGGCAAATCATCCGGAAACACATCGGGAAACTCACATACTACTGGTATGTCTTCTAGTTTCCTTCCTTCTAGGTGCTGAATTTGGGTTCTTAAAATTTTTGGACACGGCAAGGAGAGGATAGACGGGCCGTGTATGGGTGAATTTAAATGTACTTCTCGGGTATCTATGTGTAAGACGGCTCTATGTCGCTTCATCCATTTCATTCCTAGTATCACATCTATGCCTTGCCCATTTAGAATGATTAGTGGCGAGAGGTAGGTATTTCCGGCAAGTTCAAGGGAAACATTTCTTGCTTCACGGTTAGTGTGAATGAGGCTACCGGGAGATGTGATAGTGTATGGAGTTTGCAAAATGGTGGGTGATAGATGCAACCTATCCACACATGCTTGACTAATAAAATCATGCGTGGCGCCGGAATCGAAAAGAATGAAGGCGGGATGTTCTGAAATGGAAAACATACCCGAGAGGACCGGTTCTCCGGCTTGTACATCTTCGACCGTAGTAAAGTTTACACGGCCGGTCTTGGTGGGGGTTTTGTTGTGATTGTTGTTGTTGTTGTTGCCGCGGTTATTATTGTTGCCATTAATTCCGCGGTGGTGCTGCTGCTGATTATTCCCACCGTTGTTGCCATTGTTGTGGCGAGGATGTGGGCAGTCTCCGATGAAGTGACCAATGCCGCCGCAGTTGAAGCATGGCTGCTGCGGGGATGGTCCGGCACCTTGGTTATGCTGCTGCGGGGTGTGCTGATGACCACGGTGCTGATAGGAGTGGTGGGGCGCACGATAAGGCTGCTGGAAAGTAGTGCGTTGCCCACCCATGGGAGGCACTCGGGACACGGAATTTCTGACCAGTGGGGCTGGTCACTGCAAGCTTGAACTTGTGAGGTGGCGCACCGGATGAACTTCCCGCAGTGCGCTTCCTCTTCTTGTCATCCTGATTGACGCGAATGGCGTCCTCTTGCACAATGGCTGCACTAACCAATTCATTGAATGTGCCATTCAAGAGAGCGAGGCGGTCTTGCAATTTCGGATTTAGACCCTTCCGAAAGCACTCACGCTTCTTTGTGTCCGTGTCAGCATGATAGGAAGCATACTGGGCAAGATAGTTGAATTTCCGAGCATACTCTTGCACAGATCTGGAGCCTTGCTTCAGGTCAACAAATTCCTGAAGCTTCCTCCTCATGACACCGTCGGGAATGTGGTGTGCACGAAAGGCTGCCGAGAATTCCGGCCATAGCACCTGGTGATCCGCGGGGAGTGCAGCGGTGTAGTTTGCCCACCACGCACTAGCCGACCCACGGAGCTGCTGTGCTGCAAAAAGAGTCTTCTGGTGCGCGGTGCAATTCGGAAGAGCGAACTTGGACTCCACAATACGCAGAAAATTATCTGCTTCCAGGGGGTCCTTTGCTTCGAGAAAGATGGCGGCTGAGTCGCCCGAAATCCCCGTAAGAGGTGGGACGGGGCTGCGGTGGAGGAGCTGCTGTTTGGGCATTATTGTTCTGGCTTGCCAGGAACAGCCGAAACATCTCGTTCTGATTATGAACAAGTTGCTCCACAGCAGTCAACGGTGGTGGAGGAGGTGGCTGCGACGAAGCACCCTCCCCGAATTATCCACCGTGCGACGAGTGTTCACCATCTGCCACACAATTTAATTACCCCATTAGTCTTAGCATTTCGGAGCCATAGACAATGATAGTAATTAAGGGACATGATATGAACATGAATTTCGGAATGCAATCCATAGGAGGAAAATTTCATCGGGTGCTGAAATTGATGAAGTAAAAGTTTCGGTATGAGATTTTCAGATTGCATAACCGGGAGATTGATTTCCATGAGCTGAAATTAGTAAAACCAGAAAATTTTTGCTCATAAATTCAGACCGTTCAAACTTGGTAAAATTTCCTTACGATGCTGAAATTTTTAAGAACGAGACTTATATTCGTTAACATAAGCTTAGTGGTTCATATATATTTTGAGGCGAAACCCATTTGTACACAAAAGCGCGCGACATTAACACTTCCTAGCGCGGGGTTATACGTCCAGGATTTTCCTTCCTAGCTAGTCATCCATACCTCCTATGCTGTCAGCCTACCCAAAACACAGCAACCACTACGTCCTCACGTACGTACAAGCCACTAGTTCTTGTTCTTTAGTACACTACCATTTATATTACATGTTTCTTTCTTAGCACTAGCTAGTAGTCTAGGCATCGCTGTCGGTGCCTTCCGGGTTGTTCACATCGGAAGCATCGCTAGCGGCGTCGTCACCATTGTCCTCCGGCGGTGGTGGCTGCAACAGGTTCCAGTGAGCTGCCAGCAACACCTGGTGGTGCTGCTGTAACGCGGCCAACTGGTGCTGGAGATTCCCTATCTCCATGAACAGCTGGTCCATGTTGGTCCGTGCGGTCTGAAGCTGTCCATGCAGGAATTGCATGGTGGCCTGCTGAGAGTAGATGGTCTCATCCTTCTGAGTGATAGATGTCTTAGCTGCATTCAGCTCATTCAATGCCTCAATCCGTTCCTCATCACAGAACGTAGCCATCTGCTCATGTTCTGCCTTTTCCTGCTCAGCTCTTTCCTTTGCCCTATCTGCGACGACACGTCGGTTGTCGCTGAAGATCAGATCATCCTGCACTTCCTTGATACGTGCAGTCAGAGCAGCATTTTCCTGCTCCAGCTCGGTGATACGGGCGGTCAGCTGCTTGTTCTGTTCTTTGGCTGAGTAGTAGTCGTCGGTGACATCGGTGAGGCGATCAGTGAGGTCTTCCACCTCAGATCTCAGCTGATTCCTTTCAGTCATGAGTTGTCTTGCATCCATCTATAGATCATGGTTAGGGATACATTTTAAGCAGCATTATTATCAATAATTTAGGAAATAAAAGCTCAATTGACATGCTGAAAGAAGACAGAAAGAAACTGACACCCTTTACACGTAACCGGTTCTGAACCCTCTCTGTTTTCCCCAATTTCGTCTCTGTTTGTACAGTGAAATTTACCAAAATTTATGACCGGATGCTAGAGTATTTCCTAAGCTTTCCAACGCATCCTAAAACGCGGAAAAATCTTAAGCGGATCAAAAGATATGGTGATTTCCGGCTCGACGGATTTTCTGCCAGGTTTCCTGGAAACGCCGGGAACTAAAATTGGCTCTCTGTTTTTGCTTATTTGACCGGCTTAACGAATTTTCCTTGCTGACCTGATATTAGATGAAATGTGGGGCATAATACGAGCTTTCCAGAATGGGGTAGATCGTTTTATTTGGATCAGTACTTCAAAAGTTACCGCGATTTTCGTGAGACACCCGAATCTGCCAATCCGGCGACTCGGTGAAATCTGGCAACCTTTTGCCAGATTTTCGGGTAAGTCATTTTTAGTAGTATTCCACTCTCCTTTTACTTGGATCATCGTGCCAGGGTGATGGTACGTGTTATGAGCTTCCCTGATTGTGTTTAACCGTTTCGTTTGAGTGAATGATTCAAAAGTTGTGACCGTTTTTTGTGAATCGGTAATCGGTTAGGGTTTAGTTCTCGATCGGGTGGAGTTTTCTGCCCGATTTTTGGATAGCATGCACGACTTGTGTTGGGATTTTAGTGAGTTGTTCGAGACCGTGTTTTTGGCATTCTTGATCGATTGTCTTATGCAATTTGGGATGCATGGCATGAATGATGACATGAAATGTCGTTAACCTACGTCCTTTCCAAAATAAAATACGTGATCGGACTATATATAGCCGACCACTCGCTTTTTGTGGCAACACACACACGATCTCATCACGGAAACTACACGATCTAAGGTCCGTGGTTAGCGTACCTGCAAGAGACCATTGCAGAAACATTACATCAAATTCAAAAGAAACTACGAAAACAAGTGTGCCACTATCTCATCATCTTCCTTATCATCATCATCTTTCTCATAGTAACGGTTCATAGAAAGAACCGCCCCGTGGATTGCCACGAGCCAACATTGTCCCGTATTATTACTTCCGCGGGCACGGAGCGCTAATTTAAATTGCAAACGTACCCGGGCCGGGCCGTAGTTGCAAAAATTTAAACAAGCATAACCCAGGGTTAGTTTGCCACATCTCTTTCTACTGTAGTCCTTACTTGGGCTTTCTATGTCGTTCCTCACCGTATAAACGTGTTGGTGATTTTTAGTATGACCCGTAGTGTACGGCATATCCCGACACGGCTACGATACCAGCTGTGACACCCCTACCTCGCGAGGCGAGAGGGATTGTCGAACAGGATCGTATCGGGAGACATTCGACGAAGCGAACGTACATTGCACATACATCGGGGATACATTCGTCATTTTATTACATAGAGAACATTACTTGAGTAACAAGTTCATACATATTTCTTAATATTACAAGCCATTGTTCAACTCTCAGATTTACAATACATACGTGAAGTGATGTTTTACAATACTTTGATAAGGTCTTTGCGGAAGCGTAACGTCTCGACGATACGGATATATAGTTAACTTAGGAGAACCATGCCAGCCCATACGGCAATGGCCTCACTCTTGAGTCGGTGAAGCGGAAACCCACTCCACGGTCCACTCCCGAGGTTCCTCGCTTTGACACACATACTTCCCGCAGCAATCGCAATAATCGGGCTGCGGAAATCCTGAAAAATAATTTCAACACAAACCCTGAGTATCTAATATACTCCGCAAGGCTTACCCGTCAAAAATGGTTCTAAGAACCGACCCTAGCATGCAGGGGGCTTGACCTGGCTTACGGGAACTTGCAAAATCAGCACTTAAAGTATTTGTCTAACTCATATTTTAGCCCAGTTAAGAGGGTTGGAACATGAATATAAATTTAGTGAGCTTTTCTAACAAAACATGGTTGCAATACATGAAGTAATTCTTCAAAACTCAGCAAGCTTAATCATCATATTCACTTGTTACTACGATGCGATCTGCTCGAGACAAGTGGTACTCATCACCGCGAGGGACGGCGATATATATCGATTTACACCCTGCAGGGAAACCCAAATGCACGACATACGCATCATTTAAGAACACGTATGGCCACCTTTCGCAAGATCACCATAGATATGAGCCGGGTCCACCCTCCGAGTGTGCATCCCACATGCAACCACAGTAGCGTCGGGTCCAAGGGTAATAACACACCCTCCATCTATTCGCAAACCCGTGCATCCACCGTGACCAACACTTTGCACAAAGGGTGGAGAGACCGTCCAACACTACGACTCTCAAGTTACATCGGTTTACCAACTCCCATACGAAGGTATGCATTTGGTACACAACTCAATACTTGCTCGCGGAGTCACACGGTCCTCAACCGACACGCACGGGGCTATGGCGAACATAGGCGAACCTTGCCACCGCATCCTACACATGCATTTCCCCGTACGGTCTCAATTTCATAATTATCATGTGAGAGGTAACAAAATTTAATCCCTAGACCGGGTGATCTCCAAATCACTCGGTGTTGCTACCGATGCCATTCTTAAGCATAGCACTAGCGATCGAGGATTATACTTAACCAAGACCACAGGATACGGGGATCTAGTGCAACTAGGTTTCCGAGCAACTCCTAAACGTAAATGCACAATACATCATAGACGTATGTGAAAATAAAGAGAACTTTTAAAACATAGGTTATGCTCCGGGGCTTGCCTTGATGCGGCTCGTAGTCAGCACTCTCGAATTCGCTCACTTCAAGTTGGTGTCCTCCTTGATCTTCCGTTCCGGTCGGGGTTCCTATATGCATGCATACGAAGTGTATGAGTAACGGATGAACCCGTATTGTTATAGTTCATGGAACTTTCTCAATAAGATAATGTGACGAAATGTTTGCATAAATTAAACATGCTCTTGAGTGGTGATGATATGGTCATGATGGTGGTAAGTGTGGTTCGTTTCATGGGGACAACCTTCTAATTAGGTAACCTTTCCATCGTTTAGTATAAATGTATGTGCTGGTTTTTGAGATCAAGAAAATAGGGTATAATTCCTTATTACTTAGTATGCAAAAGGTTGATGCTCATTTCCTGGGATGAAGTTTTATCACTTTGTTAACCATCGGGCACATAGTACTCATCATTTCATGTGGTTTGCTACGATTAACCTACGTCATATGTGACCGTTCTTGCCCAAAAAGATAAATGTGATTATAATCTGTTTAATGGTGCCATGTAAGTGTGAAAAATTTGCTAACCATACAGCAAGTAAAAAGGCAATTGAGCTTAGTCCAAAACTCAGCCATTTTATCTCACTAAGTCAGGGTTAACAGGCTGCTGGTGTAGCCACCTTAAGGTGTTCCAAACTTAATATTTTGCCATAGAACTTAGGTAGTTCATGTTGGTTAACGTAAAGTGCATAACTCAAGGTTTACAACGAGCTTATGGCGGTTTCATTCGGATCTGTATTCAAAAAGTTATTGAATTTCAAAAACTGCAAGTTGTCACGCAGGCATAACGGTTTAGCATCTTAAAGCGCTTAAATCTTCATTTTTCTACACATGAAGTGCTGGGATTATGTTACCACGTTAAAGTACAAGTTATCTACTTTCTAAAGAGCCCTTGCTCATGCAGTTTGGATCTGGGGTCCAGAAGTTACATCATTTTTAAAATGCAATCTTGTTTAGGCGTTTGGTCACGATAGCATTTTCATCTCACTCAAAAATTAAATTTTATTATATAACCATAGGTGTTCATGCTCACCACGTTGTAGTACAAGTTACAAACTTTCGAATGTGCTTTGAATCGTTCAAATCCGTGGCGTATAACGTTAGTTATGATTTTTCTAAAATCCTTAATCGTTACGAAATTTTCAGCACGTTTCGAAATATTTCTAAGTGTTGGCGCGCGGGGGCTCGCCGGAGCGGCGGCGAAGCTCGCCGGCGACGCGCTAGAGCTCGCCGCAGGGGCCGGGCTTGGCCGCCTGCGCACGGATTTTAACGGCGCACCGTTTGGTGGGGGTGGCGAGGCGAGTGGGTGGACGGAGCTTCGCTCGCGTCGGGCTATGGCGGGTGCGGCGGCTCGGCGTGGGAGCTCGTGCTCACCACCGAGCGAAAGAAGGGGCGGTCAAGGCTGAGAGCTTCACCTTCGCTCGGAGATGAACGGCGTGGGGTCGGTGCGGGCTGAGGCGGTCCGGAGCGTGCTCGGCGTCGACGGGGTGGCGGTGCGCGGTGACCGGCGATGAAGAAGAAAGGGAATGCCTTCACCGTCCGGGCTCGGCTTGACCTCGGGGAGAGACGTGAGGTTTAGCTGGGCCTTTGAGCATCTTCCGGAAGTGGAGGGGAGCATGAGCTCACCCGAGCGCGGCGCAATCGAGCTCGCCGGCGCGGGAGCGGACGGACAGGGCTCGTCGGCTCTTCCGGGAATTGCAGCACTCGGAGTGCGAAGGGAGGCCAGGGAATGGTGGGGAGATGCGCCGGGAGCTGGCGAAGCAGTTTCACGCAAATGAGGGGCGTGGCAATGCGGAGAGGCAGCGCACGGGGGGATGAACCGGACGGCGGCCGTGGCGAACTTCCCTTCCCCGCCATCGACGGCCGAGCGTGCATGCTTCGAGGCGAAGCTTGGGAGGTGATGCGCGACGCGTGGAGCTGCACAGCGGAGGAAGGACGGGCGGCGCCTAACCGGCATGGGCGCCGGCGGCGAACGCCGCCGGCGGGTGGCCCCGGCCACCGTGCCAACTCTGTTCAAAGGGATTCCCACTTATTTACAGTTTTGCCACTGCTGTTCTCTTCTCTGTAATTTGCTCATAGAATTTGATCCTTATGACATTTTTGCAAACCAAATTTTCTGTGGGTCCTCTGGATTATGTGGAACAACTTTCCTTATAGGCAAAAGTTCAGATTCGAAATGTAAAAATTTACAAAAATTGTTGAACAGATGCTGTTTCTGTTGAGAGTTGGATTTTTCTAGGGATTTGTGCTGACCCAAAAATTCAGGAAAAATGTCCTAAATTCATGTCTTGATATGTTCTATCAGATTGTGCAAAAATTTGGGGTGACCACTTTGGAAAATGTTTGAGATCTCAAGAGCTAGGGTTTTGGGAATATTAAAACCCTAATAGGACTTTAGCTTATTATTTCATGTGACTCGGGCAATTGATTTTTGCTTTGCACATGCAATTCTCCTGTCAGCACAGTAACATTGTGAAATTGTGACACGGGGTGTCACAGCCCTCCCCCTTAAAGAAATCTCGTCCCGAGATTACGGTCGATAAAAGAGTGGTCAAAGGGAGGTGCGTCTTTACCTCGATTGTGAAGCCATGAATTCGGGGAAATGATTTTCCAGGAATTCCTCCTGTTCCCAAGTGGCTTCATCCTCAGTGTGATTACTCCATTGCACTTTATAGAAGGTGATGGTGCGGTTGCGAGTAACACGATCCTTTTTATCGAGGATCCGGACGGGAGTTTCCGGATAAGATAGATCATCTTGCAATTGCTCGGTGTCGGAGATGACCACATCGATGGGTGGTTTTAGACACTTCTTGAGTTGTGACACATGGAACACGTTGTGCACACGTTCCAACTTTGTCGGCAATTGCAACCGGTATGCCACGGGGCTAAACTTCTCCACAATTGGGAATGGTCCAATGTAGCGGGGAGCAAGTTTTCCTTTTATACCAAAACGTGACACACCTTTATTTGGAGAGACACGAAGATAAACATGATCGTTTACCTCGAATTCCAGCGGGCGTCTCCTTTTGTTTGCATAACTTATTTGGCGGGATTGAGCAGCCTTCATATTAGCTTGTATCTCTCTCACCTTTTCCTCGGCCTGCTCAACAATATCCGGACCAAATATTATTCTTTCGCCCGACTCGGACCAGTTTAACGGCGTACGGCAAGAATGTCCGTATAACGCCTCAAAAGGAGTGACTCCGAGCTTTCTTGATAGCTGTTGTTATAGGAAAATTCAATGAATGGTAACTGATCATCCCAATTTCCCTTTTGCGTCAAGGCACAAGCTCTCAACATATCCTCCAAATATTGAATCAACCTTTCCGATTGTCCATCCGTTTGAGGATGATATGCAGAGCTCCGGATTAGGGTAGTACCAAGACTAGCATGCAATTGTTCCCAAAATCGAGAAACAAATTGCGGACCGCGATCTGAAATGATGGTCTTTGGCACACCATGTAAACATAGCACACGGGCAATATACAATTCAGCATACTTCTTAGCACTGTAGGTGGTGTGTACCGGAATAAAGTGTGCTGATTTCGTCGATCTATCGACGATTACCCATATGGAATCATGTTTCTTGGAGGTGGGAGGTAACCCAACAACAAAATCCATGGCTATGTCTTCCCATTTCCAAGCGGGAATTTTCAATGGGTGCAATAGTCCGGCTTTCTTTAGATGATCAGCCTTGACTCGTTGGCAAGTGTCGCACTCGGCAACGTAACGAGCCACTTCTCGCTTCATGCGAGTCCACCAAAATTTCTCTCTCAACCCATGGTACATTTTGTTACTACCGGGGTGTATGGAGTATTTAGAGAGATGGGCTTCGTCAAGAATTTTCTTCCGTAGTTCCATATTCTTAGGAACAACGAGACGGTTATTAAACCACAGAACTCCTTCCCCATCTTGACGGAAACACTTAGCCTTTTCGGTACCCAACTTCTGTCGGATGTGTTCCATACCTTCATCTGTTCTCCGGGCAGCAATGATTTCTTCTCGGAGAGTAGGAACAAGAGCCAAATTATGCAATGCACCATAGGGAATGATATGAAGACAAGGATTACTCTCATTTTCAGATTTGTTGCAGTTTTCCATAGAGCAGATTTCCACTTGGTTGTATTGGTGTTTGCGGCTTAATGCATCGGCAACCACATTAGCCTTTCCGGGGTGGTAATGAATTTCCAATTCATAATCTTTTATCAATTCCAGCCATCTTCGTTGTCTCATATTTAATTCTTGCTGCGTGAAAATATATTTGAGGCTTTTATGATCGGTATAGAGATGCACCAGATTTCCCAAGAGATAATGTCTCCAAGTTTTGAGAGCAAGAACGACGGATGCCAATTCCAGATCATGAGTAGGATAGTGCTTCTCATGTTTACGGAGTTGACGAGAGGCATAGGCAATAACTCGGCCTTCTTGCATGAGAACACAACCCAATCCTATGCCGGACGCATCACAATATACGTCAAACGGCTTGTTGATGTCGGGTTGAGCTAGAACGGGAGCGGTGGTCAAATGCTTCTTCAAGGATCGGAAAGCATTTTCGCACTCCGGACTCCACCGGAAGGTAGAGTCCTTCTCCAACAATTTGGTCATTGGCTTGGAGATGATAGAAAAATTTGGAATGAATTTCCGATAATATCCCGCAAGTCCGAGAAAACTACGGATGTGCTTGACAGTTTTGGGAGTCTTCCAATTTAGCACGTCAGCAACTTTACTTGGATCGACGGAAATTCCCTTAGCTGAAATGATATGACCCAAGAATGGAACTCGATCCAACCAAAATTCACACTTGCTGAATTTTGCATAAAGTTGATGATCTCGTAGTCGTTGAAGCACAATGCGGAGGTGTTCAGCATGTTCTTCCTCCGACTTGGAATAAATGAGGATATCATCAATGAATACCACCACGAACTTGTCCAACTCCGGCATAAATACCGAGTTCATGAGGTACATGAAATGAGCCGGTGCATTAGTCGATCCAAAAGACATTACGAGATATTCAAAAAGTCCATATCTCGTAGAGAAAGCGGTTTTAGGAATGTCTTCTGGCCGAATTTTAATTTGGTGATAGCCCGAGCGAAGATCGACTTTTGAGAATACTTTTGCACCGACTAATTGATCGAATAGCATATCAATGCGTGGGAGGGGGTATTTATTTTTGATGGTCACCGCATTGAGGGGTCGATAGTCAACACATAACCTTAGTGATTTATCTTTCTTCTTCACAAACAGGGCGGGGCAGCCCCAAGGCGAAGCACTTGGGCGTATGTACCCCTTGTCTAGAAGTTCATTAAGTTGCTCCTTAAGTTCAGCTAATTCGTTTGGAGCCATTTTATACGGTCTTCTAGATATCGGTGCGGTTCCGGGTTGAAGTTCAATTTTAAATTCTACTTCCCGATCAGGTGGCATTCCCGGCAAATCATCCGGAAACACATCGGGAAACTCACATACTACTGGTATGTCTTCTAGTTTCCTTCCTTCTAGGTGCTGAATTTGGGTTCTTAAAATTTTTGGACACGGCAAGGAGAGGATAGACGGGCCGTGTATGGGTGAATTTAAATGTACTTCTCGGGTATCTATGTGTAAGACGGCTCTATGTCGCTTCATCCATTTCATTCCTAGTATCACATCTATGCCTTGCCCATTTAGAATGATTAGTGGCGAGAGGTAGGTATTTCCGGCAAGTTCAAGGGAAACATTTCTTGCTTCACGGTTAGTGTGAATGAGGCCACCGGGAGATGTGATAGTGTATGGAGTTTGCAAAATGGTGGGTGATAGATGCAACCTATCCACACATGCTTGACTAATAAAATCATGCGTGGCGCCGGAATCGAAAAGAATGAAGGCGGGATGTTCTGAAATGGAAAACATACCCGAGAGGACCGGTTCTCCGGCTTGTACATCTTCGACCGTAGTAAAGTTTACACGGCCGGTCTTGGTGGGGGTTTTGTTGTGATTGTTGTTGTTGTTGTTGCCGCGGTTATTATTGTTGCCATTAATTCCGCGGTGGTGCTGCTGCTGATTATTCCCACCGTTGTTGCCATTGTTGTGGCGAGGATGTGGGCAGTCTCCGATGAAGTGACCAATGCCGCCGCAGTTGAAGCATGGCTGCTGCGGGGATGGTCCGGCACCTTGGTTATGCTGCTGCGGGGTGTGCTGATGACCACGGTGCTGATAGGAGTGGTGGGGCGCACGATAAGGCTGCTGGAAAGTAGTGCGTTGCCCACCCATGGGAGGCACTCGGGACACGGAATTTCTGACCAGTGGGGCTGGTCACTGCAAGCTTGAACTTGTGAGGTGGCGCACCGGATGAACTTCCCGCAGTGCGCTTCCTCTTCTTGTCATCCTGATTGACGCGAATGGCGTCCTCTTGCACAATGGCTGCACTAACCAATTCATTGAATGTGCCATTCAAGAGAGCGAGGCGGTCTTGCAATTTCGGATTTAGACCCTTCCGAAAGCACTCACGCTTCTTTGTGTCCGTGTCAGCATGATAGGAAGCATACTGGGCAAGATAGTTGAATTTCCGAGCATACTCTTGCACAGTACTCGGAGCCTTGCTTCAGGTCAACAAATTCCTGAAGCTTCCTCCTCATGACACCGTCGGGAATGTGGTGTGCACGAAAGGCTGCCGAGAATTCCGGCCATAGCACCTGGTGATCCGCGGGGAGTGCAGCGGTGTAGTTTGCCCACCACGCACTAGCCGACCCACGGAGCTGCTGTGCTGCAAAAAGAGTCTTCTGGTGCGCGGTGCAATTCAGAAGAGCGAACTTGGACTCCACAATACGCAGAAAATTATCTGCTTCCAGGGGGTCCTTTGCTTCTGAGAAAGATGGCGGCTGAGTCGCCCAGAAATCCCCGTAAGAGGTGGGACGGGGCTGCGGTGGAGGAGCTGCTGTCTGGGCATTATTGTTCTGGCTTGCCAGGAACAGCCGAAACATCTCGTTCTGATTATGAACAAGTTGCTCCACAGCAGTCAACGGTGGTGGAGGAGGTGGCTGCGACGAAGCACCCTCCCCGAATTATCCACCGTGCGACGAGTGTTCACCATCTGCCACACAATTTAATTACCCCATTAGTCTTAGCATTTCGGAGCCATAGACAATGATAGTAATTAAGGGACATGATATGAACATGAATTTCGGAATGCAATCCATAGGAGGAAAATTTCATCGGGTGCTGAAATTGATGAAGTAAAAGTTTCGGTATGAGATTTTCAGATTGCATAACCGGGAGATTGATTTCCATGAGCTGAAATTAGTAAAACCAGAAAATTTTTGCTCATAAATTCAGACCGTTCAAACTTGGTAAAATTTCCTTACGATGCTGAAATTTTTAAGAACGAGACTTATATTCGTTAACATAAGCTTAGTGGTTCATATATATTTTGAGGCGAAACCCATTTGTACACAAAAGCGCGCGACATTAACACTTCCTAGCGCGGGGTTATACGTCCAGGATTTTCCTTCCTAGCTAGTCATCCATACCTCCTATGCTGTCAGCCTACCCAAAACACAGCAACCACTACGTCCTCACGTACGTACAAGCCACTAGTTCTTGTTCTTTAGTACACTACCATTTATATTACATGTTTCTTTCTTAGCACTAGCTAGTAGTCTAGGCATCGCTGTCGGTGTCTTCCGGGTTGTTCACATCGGAAGCATCGCTAGCGGCGTCGTCACCATTGTCCTCCGGCGGTGGTGGCTGCAACAGGTTCCAGTGAGCTGCCAGCAACACCTGGTGGTGCTGCTGTAACGCGGCCAACTGGTGCTGGAGATTCCCTATCTCCGTGAACAGCTGGTCCATGTTGGTCTGTGCGGTCTGAAGCTGTCCATGCAGGAATTGCATGGTGGCCTGCTGAGAGTAGATGGTCTCATCCTTCTGAGTGATAGATGTCTTAGCTGCATTCAGCTCATTCAATGCCTCAATCCGTTCCTCATCACAGAACGTAGCCATCTGCTCATGTTCTGCCTTTTCCTGCTCAGCTCTTTCCTTTGCCCTATCTGCGACGACACGTAGGTTGTCGCTGAAGATCAGATCATCCTGCACTTCCTTGATACGTGCAGTCAGAGCAGCATTTTCCTGCTCCAGCTCGGTGATACGGGCGGTCAGCTGCTTGTTCTCTTCTTTGGCTGAGTAGTAGTCGTCGGTGACATCGGTGAGGCGATCAGTGAGGTCTTCCACCTCAGATCTCAGCTGATTCCTTTCAGTCATGAGTTGTCTTGCATCCATCTATAGATCATGGTTAGGGATACATTTTAAGCAGCATTATTATCAATAATTTAGGAAATAAAAGCTCAATTGACATGCTGAAAGAAGACAGAAAGAAACTGACACCCTTTACACGTAACCGGTTCTGAACCCTCTCTGTTTTCCCCAATTTCGTCTCTGTTTGTACAGTGAAATTTACCAAAATTTATGACCGGATGCTAGAGTATTTCCTAAGCTTTCCAACGCATCCTAAAACGCGGAAAAATCTTAAGCGGATCAAAAGATATGGTGATTTCCGGCTCGACGGATTTTCTGCCAGGTTTCCTGGAAACGCCGGGAACTAAAATTGGCTCTCTGTTTTTGCTTATTTGACCGGCTTAACGAATTTTCCTTGCTGACCTGATATTAGATGAAATGTGGGGCATAATACGAGCTTTCCAGAATGGGGTAGATCGTTTTATTTGGATCAGTACTTCAAAAGTTATCGCGATTTTCGTGAGACACCCGAATCTGCCAATCCGGCGACTCGGTGAAATCTGGCAACCTTTTGCCAGATTTTCGGGTAAGTCATTTTTAGTAGTATTCCACTCTCCTTTTACTTGGATCATCGTGCCAGGGTGATGGTACGTGTTATGAGCTTCCCGGATTGTGTTTAACCGTTTCGTTTGAGTGAATGATTCAAAAGTTGTGACCGTTTTTTGTGAATCGGTAATCGGTTAGGGTTTAGTTCTCGATCGGGTGGAGTTTTCTGCCCGATTTTTGGATAGCATGCACGACTTGTGTTGGGATTTTAGTGAGTTGTTCGAGACCGTGTTTTTGGCATTCTTGATCGATTGTCTTATGCAATTTGGGATGCATGGCATGAATGATGACATGAAATGCCGTTAACCTACGTCCTTTCCAAAATAAAATACGTGATCGGACTATATATAGCCGACCACTCGCTTTTTGTGGCAACACACACACGATCTCATCACGGAAACTACACGATCTAAGGTCCGTGGTTAGCGTACCTGCAAGAGACCATTGCAGAAACATTACATCAAATTCAAAAGAAACTACGAAAACAAGTGTGCCACTATCTCATCATCTTCCTTATCATCATCATCTTTCTCATAGTAACGGTTCATAGAAAGAACCGCCCCGTGGATTGCCACGAGCCAACATTGTCCCGTATTATTACTTCCGCGGGCACGGAGCGCTAATTTAAATTGCAAACGTACCTGGGCCGGGCCGTAGTTGCAAAAATTTAAACAAGCATAACCCAGGGTTAGTTTGCCACATCTCTTTCTACTGTAGTCCTTACTTGGGCTTTCTATGTCGTTCCTCACCGTATAAACGTGTTGGTGATTTTTAGTATGACCCGTAGTGTACGGCATATCCCGACACGGCTCGATACCAGCTGTGACACCCCTACCTCGCGAGGCGAGAGGGATTGTCGAACAGGATCGTATCGGGAGACATTCGACGAAGCGAACGTACATTGCACATACATCGGGGATACATTCGTCATTTTATTACATAGAGAACATTACTTGAGTAACAAGTTCATACATATTTCTTAATATTACAAGCCATTGTTCAACTCTCAGATTTACAATACATACGTGAAGTGATGTTTTACAATACTTTGATAAGGTCTTTGCGGAAGCGTAACGTCTCGACGATACGGATATATAGTTAACTTAGGAGAACCATGCCAGCCCATACGGCAATGGCCTCACTCTTGAGTCGGTGAAGCGGAAACCCACTCCACGGTCCACTCCCGAGGTTCCTCGCTTTGACACACATACTTCCCGCAGCAATCACAATAATCGGGCTGCGGGAATCCTGAAAAATAATTTCAACACAAACCCTGAGTATCTAATATACTCCGCAAGGCTTACCCGTCAAAAATGGTTCTAAGAACCGACCCTAGCATGCAGGGGGCTTGACCTGGCTTACGGGAACTTGCAAAATCAGCACTTAAAGTATTTGTCTAACTCATATTTTAGCCCAGTTAAGAGGGTTGGAACATGAATATAAATTTAGTGAGCTTTTCTAACAAAACATGGTTGCAATACATGAAGTAATTCTTCAAAACTCAGCAAGCTTAATCATCATATTCACTTGTTACTACGATGCGATCTGCTCGAGACAAGTGGTACTCATCACCGCGAGGGACGGCGATATATATCGATTTACACCCTGCAGGGGAAACCCAAATGCACGACATACGCATCATTTAAGAACACGTATGGCCACCTTTCGCAAGATCACCATAGATATGAGCCGGGTCCACCCTCCGAGTGTGCATCCCACATGCAACCACGGTAGCGTCGGGTCCAAGGGTAATAACACACCCTCCATCTATTCGCAAACCCGTGCATCCACCGTGACCAACACTTTGCACAAAGGGTGGAGAGACCGTCCAACACTACGACTCTCAAGTTACATCGGTTTACCAACTCCCATACGAAGGTATGCATTTGGTACACAACTCAATACTTGCTCGCGGAGTCACACGGTCCTCAACCGACACGCACGGGGCTATGGCGAACATAGGCGAACCTTGCCACCGCATCCTACACATGCATTTCCCCGTACGGTCTCAATTTCATAATTATCATGTGAGAGGTAACAAAATTTAATCCCTAGACCGGGTGATCTCCAAATCACTCGGTGTTGCTACCGATGCCATTCTTAAGCATAGCACTAGCGATCGGGATTATACTTAACCAAGACCACAGGATACGGGGATCTAGTGCAACTAGGTTTCCGAGCAACTCCTAAACGTAAATGCACAATACATCATAGACGTATGTGAAAATAAAGAGAACTTTTAAAACATAGGTTATGCTCCGGGGCTTGCCTTGATGCGGCTCGTAGTCGGCACTCTCGAATTCGCTCACTTCAAGTTGGTGTCCTCCTTGATCTTCCGTTCCGGTCGGGGTTCCTATATGCATGCATACGAAGTGTATGAGTAACGGATGAACCCGTATTGTTATAGTTCATGGAACTTTCTCAATAAGATAATGTGACGAAATGTTTGCATAAATTAAACATGCTCTTGAGTGGTGATGATATGGTCATGATGGTGGTAAGTGTGGTTCGTTTCATGGGGACAACCTTCTAATTAGGTAACCTTTCCATCGTTTAGTATAAATGTATGTGCTGGTTTTTGAGATCAAGAAAATAGGGTATAATTCCTTATTACTTAGTATGCAAAAGGTTGATGCTCATTTCCTGGGATGAAGTTTTATCACTTTGTTAACCATCGGGCACATAGTACTCATCATTTCATGTGGTTTGCTACGATTAACCTACGTCATATGTGACCGTTCTTGCCCAAAAAGATAAATGTGATTATAATCTGTTTAATGGTGCCATGTAAGTGTGAAAAATTTGCTAACCATACAGCAAGTAAAAAGGCAATTGAGCTTAGTCCAAAACTCAGCCATTTTATCTCACTAAGTCAGGGTTAACAGGCTGCTGGTGTAGCCACCTTAAGGTGTTCCAAACTTAATATTTTGCCATAGAACTTAGGTAGTTCATGTTGGTTAACGTAAAGTGCATAACTCAAGGTTTACAACGAGCTTATGGCGGTTTCATTCGGATCTGTATTCAAAAAGTTATTGAATTTCAAAAACTGCAAGTTGTCACGCAGGCATAACGGTTTAGCATCTTAAAGCGCTTAAATCTTCATTTTTCTACACATGAAGTGCTGGGATTATGTTACCACGTTAAAGTACAAGTTATCTACTTTCTAAAGAGCCCTTGCTCATGCAGTTTGGATCTGGGGTCCAGAAGTTACATCATTTTTAAAATGCAATCTTGTTTAGGCGTTTGGTCACGATAGCATTTTCATCTCACTCAAAAATTAAATTTTATTATATAACCATAGGTGTTCATGCTCACCACGTTGTAGTACAAGTTACAAACTTTCGAATGTGCTTTGAATCGTTCAAATCCGTGGCGTATAACGTTAGTTATGATTTTTCTAAAATCCTTAATCGTTACGAAATTTTCAGCACGTTTCGAAATATTTCTAAGTGTTGGCGCGCGGGGGGCTCGCCGAGCGGCGGCGAAGCTCGCCGGCGACGCGCTAGAGCTCGCCGCAGGGGCCGGGCTTGGCCGCCTGCGCACGGATTTTAACGGCGCACCGTTTGGTGGGGGTGGCGAGGCGAGTGGGTGGACGGAGCTTCGCTCGCGTCGGGCTATGGCGGGTGCGGCGGCTCCGGCGTGGGAGCTCGTGCTCACCACCGAGCGAAAGAAGGGGCGGTCAAGGCTGAGAGCTTCACCTTCGCTCGGAGATGAACGGCGTGGGGTCGGTGCGGGCTGAGGCGGTCCGGAGCGTGGCCGGCGTCGACGGGGTGGCGGTGCGCGGTGACCGGCGATGAAGAAGAAAGGGAATGCCTTCACCGTCCGGGCTCGGCTTGACCTGGGGAGAGACGTGAGGTTTAGCTGGGCCTTTGAGCATCTTCCAGAAGTGGAGGGGGAGCATGAGCTCACCTGAGCGCGGCGCAATCGAGCTCGCCGGCGCGGGAGCGGACGGACGGGGCTCGTCGGCTCTTCCGGGAATTGCAGCACTCGGAGTGCGAAGGGAGGCCAGGGAATGGTGGGGAGATGCGCCAGGAGCTGGCGAAGCGGTTTCACGCAAATGAGGGGCGTGGCAATGCGGAGAGGCAGCGCACGGGGGGATGAACCGGACGGCGGCCGTGGCGAACTTCCCTTCCCCGCCATCGACGGCCGAGCGTGCATGCTTCGAGGCGAAGCTTGGGAGGTGATGCGCGACGCGTGGAGCTGCACAGCGGAGGAAGGACGGGCGGCGCCTAACCGGCATGGGCGCCGGCGGCGAACGCCGCTGGCGGGTGGCCTCGGCCACCGTGCCAACTCCGTTCAAAGGGATTCCCACTTATTTACAGTTTTGCCACTGCTGTTCTCTTCTCTGTAATTTGCTCATAGAATTTGATCCTTATGACATTTTTGCAAACCAAATTTTCTGTGGGTCCTCTGGATTATGTGGAACAACTTTCCTTATAGGCAAAAGTTCAGATTCGAAATGTAAAAATTTACAAAAATTGTTGAACAGATGCTGTTTCTGTTGAGAGTTGGATTTTTCTAGGGATTTGTGCTGACCCAAAAATTCAGGAAAAATGTCCTAAATTCATGTCTTGATATGTTCTATCAGATTGTGCAAAAATTTGGGGTGACCACTTTGGAAAATGTTTGAGATCTCAAGAGCTAGGGTTTTGGGAATATTAAAACCCTAATAGGACTTTAGCTTATTATTTCATGTGACTGGGCAATTGATTTTTGCTTTGCACATGCAATTCTCCTGTCAGCACAGTAACATTGTGAAATTGTGACACGGGGTGTCACATATATCATTTCCGATGGTATAGTTGTACCTTCTGTTTTATTCCAAAGGAAAATACCAAAGAAAAATCTACAGCCGATTCACACATTTCACTAGTTACAAATTACAATTCCACGCAGTTAAATTCAAATTGTAATGCTTTTTTACTTAGGGGGAAATAACCATTGTTGTTTTAGGGTTTATAGCTCATGAAACTAAGTGCCCCACCCTCACACTTCCGTACTCAGCATGCACCAGTGATTGCATTTTAGAAACTCGGTCTCTTGGATTATCATAACTCTAATTTTTCCTATTGGAGCACCCGATACCCAAATTTGACATCGCAAACAATTTTGCTGCTTCAATGATACCTACATTTGAAACGAAAACGTTTTATTCCTTCTTATCTTAAAGGAAAAACATGCTCAGCATGTTCCTAGCTAGCTGATGTGGTGTGAGGTCATTTTGAATATTTTTTTTCAAACAAAGCCTATCTGAAAATTCTCATCAAAGCAGAGATCTCGCAATAAAGTTTAACACGCTTAGGATTATCAAAGGTTCATTCGTCATTGGCTCATTGCGTAGTGCTGCATCGAGAAGGGATTTTCCCAATTCATCATCGCCGGGCTGAACAATTGTTTACTACCGTGTGCACTTGGCCACGACGTCTCTCCTTCCCGACCGAGGCATGCATCAGCAGTACAGTGGCACGTACCGGCAAATGGCAATAGGTTTCATGCCACAGTAGTCCATGCCAAAAGGCTATGCACGTGTCAGCCCTGAGACGGCCCGTAGGCCGTAGCAGCAGCATGGGCGCCCAGCACCTGGTAGGGTATGCTGACACGGGCCAGACAGAAGCAAACAAAGAAACGTGCAGGGCCGAGGCACACACGGACCTCCAATGATCCGGGGTGCCGAGCCACACGGACCTCTTGACGCCGTTACCGGCTAGGTGAGCTTACCTGGTATTGACAAATGACAATCACTCTTCTTAATTTTGTACTACTACTCCAAAATTGTACCAGTCAATGTATGTTGGCTTTTGTTCCTGATACCTGACGCACCAAAGCACTACTACTACCTTGGGCCAGCACAACCAATGTCAAGTCGATGCAAGTAATCAATGTAAAGATTGCCAGCTCCTTGGAAGAATGAACTTAATAGAGATAACAATGCAAAAGTGGCTACATGCCACAACTGAACAGTTGGCACATCAATGTAAAGAATTGTGACCCATGATATATAACCAAGATAAGTATGAAGAGTGGATGCACAGCTATGTTAGTCAGAAAAGGTCCACTGGATCATCTGTCTCTCTAGTTGGTTTAAGCTAAAAAAGGATCACGATATTCTTCTTACCCAAAAGGGGATGTAATGTTCGCCACTTTCATAACACTCTAGAGCCAGCAGGTAACCCGCTGTCAGTTTCAACGCTTTGGATAAACACTGGCCGGCAGAGAGTATCATCCTGGCCGGGTGCGCCGTCAACTTTTACCACCCCCCACCCCCAACGCCGTCAGCCACTCAGCGGGCCCACGGAAAGCTCGGAACTACCCAAACCAAACAAATGGCTGCTTTGCTTCTGGCAGTTAACTCCCTCGCAAAAAAATAAATCCGAAAAAGAAGGCAAAACCCCGGAACCTTCTTCTGCTCTCCCCCTCCTCTTCTCTCCTCCTCTGCTCCCGCGAGAACGCGAGCGCGAGCGTGAGCGCGGCCGCCGGTTTGACCCGCCGCCGGAGAGTATAACAGGATTTCCAAGGGACGGCTTCTATCGCAAGTCGCCCAGCTCTTTCCCGCGCCGTCTGCCTTTGCGGTCGCAGATTCCCTCCACGGAAAGCGAGGGCCGGGGCTTCTTTCCCCGCCCTCCCTCCCCTTGTGCTTTCCGTCCCTGCCGCAAGAGCTGGGTGGAGAGGATTACTTCTTTTCTTGATTCCCGCGCGGCGTAGCTGCGCCTGTTCGTTCTCGACGGCGGCGGCGGCGCCGTGGATGTGAGGGAGGAGCGGCGGCGGCGGCGACCGATCGATGGACGCGGCGAAGGCGTGGGTGGCGGCCAACTACGAGAAGCCCATGGCGTCGATGCAGCACTCGCTGCAGGCCGCGTACGTGGTCTTCTCCTTCTGCGCCGCCTTCTTCATCGGCGGCATCAAAGGCACGGCTTTTCTTGTAATCGCGCCCCGGCGTGTTTGATTTCTCCGTTGAAGTCGCGTTTCGCGGTCGTGTCCTTTGTTTGCTCATTTTTTTTCGTGGCTGCCGGAAAAATGGATGTGCAGCAATGGTGGTCGGACCCGTGGCCGCGGCGCTGATGGTACTGGGCAACGTCGGCGTCATTCTCCTGCTCTTCCCGGCGCACGTCTGGTGGACAATCTACTCGCTCATCAAGTAAGCCGTCGCGCAACTCATGCCCTTGAGTTCTTGCTGTTCTAGTCAACTGAATTCCCCCTCACTTGAGTTCTCGCTGTTCTAGTCAATTGAACATTTTATTGCAATTTTCGGTTTTCGTTTCTCCCTGGTTTCAAAATTCAATGTATTGCCAGTTGACAAAATGATGCTCGCGAGAAGAATGGGTCATGTGCAGCTTGACTCATCATTGCTGCTCTGCATTTTTTGGTTCAGGACTGACCGAATCAACGCGGGCTTGAAATTGGCCGTGCTCATCGCGCTGCCGGTTCTGTTCGGCCTCTGGCTCGGGTTGGGCATCTTCGGCAGCGCGCTTGTGGCTCTCGGGTACGGCTTCTTCACGCCGTGGATCTCCACCTTCGAGGCGTTCAGGCAGGAGAGCGAGACGAAGAAGTTCGTGCACGGCATTGTGGTAAGACAAGGTTTGAGAATTGAGTTATAATCTCCTGCATGACGCGGCGATTGAAACCAACCAACTCTGACACGAGTCGTTCTGAGCAGGATGGAACGTGGGGGACGATCAAAGGCAGCTGCACGGTGGTTAGGGATTTCGCGGACCTGTGCTTCCACTCGTACCCTGTTTACCTCAAGGAGTTGCGCGAGTGCTCTCAGAATCGTGATCCGCATTCGATAAGGTAATTCTCCTCCCACAATTTTGCCTCTCTTTGATTGTTTAAGGATTAGGTGAGCTTTGTAATTCCGTTGAAAATGACGTGTTTGTCATGAGACGGACGTGGTTCGCCACTTGTCATATGATACCCTGTTCTGGCAATGTGTCATCATGTACTCTTTGTCCCTTGTTAGACTACTGCTGGAGTATATTCTTCAGGAATCCCTTACCATGATCGTCGCACAATGTACACTACAGTTGCACAAAGCTTCATGCTGCAGTCGAATAATTTGTGCAGGTTGCTGGACGTGCCCTCATGTATAGTGGTTGGTCTCTTGGGGTTAATCGTGGACATCCCTCTTTACACGGTAATCGCGTTGGTGAAGAGCCCCTATATGCTCTTCAAAGGCTGGCAGAGGTTGCTACATGACCTGATAAGCCGCGAAGGTCCATTCCTTGAAACAGTTTGCGTGCCCATCGCTGGACTGGCTATCCTTTTCTGGCCACTGGTGGTGGTTGGGAGCGTTCTACTAGCTATTGTCTCAAGCATTTTCGTGGGGCTTTACGGGGCAGTCATTGTCTACCAGGTTGGTACATGCCAGTGATGAATCATTGCTATTCGGCATCAAAGGCAGCATGACGTGCTCACAAGTTTTTGCCTCACCGCTTCTGCAGGAGAATTCATTCCGGAGAGGGGTTTCCTATGTGGTGGCCATGGTTGCAGAGTTTGATGAGTATACCAATGACTGGCTTTACCTCCGCGAAGGAACAGTTCTTCCAAAGTACTGCATTTCTCTGAATGTTTTGATTTTGAATATTCTCATATACTTTGTTATGATCTTCTTTCTAACTTTGTGATTGTGTCTTTTCTCTTTGAACTGTTAGGCCCTCTTACCGAAAGAGAAAACCATCCACAGATTTTTCAGTCAGAACGAATACATCTGTTAAAGGAACTGAATATCCTACTGGTCCCAGCGCACCAGCAATGCTGGTTCCAAATTTGGCTCCAGCAAGATCAGTAAGAGAAGCTATACAGGAAGTGAAAATGGTCCAGGTCTGCTCCTTTCATGAGTTAAATTCATGACAATCCTACCTTGCGCATACAATTAAGGCGCATTGAAAACTTTCTGATTCTAGCTAAGAAATGGCAAATGCTCTGCGTATGGTGGGTAGGATGAACGATGGTGCGTATGGCAGTACTGCTAGGAATTTAGTAACAAGTGCCTTCCATGGTTGGACCACTCAATGTTTTCCCTGCCTTTATAGTAAACACAATTTGGATCTTTGGGGCGGGTCTAGTCCTTTCTCATCCGCATTGATGTTGTTGTATGTCCATCCTATGTTTTTAGATAATGATGTCCATCCTATCTTGGATTAAATTTGCTTGCGTCAAATGGAATCATGATGTGAAGCAGTGAACTAGCAAACAGTACGACAGATTTGTGTTGTTGTTGGTCAGGCTTTCTTTGGTAGCTGAGCTAGTTTGTAATAGAGGAAATAAAATGCCATCACAGTAGTATGTATTGGTAATTGTATTGATGATTTATTAGATTAGATCAGCTGGTTGTAGCTGAAGCAATTCTGTGGAAATTGGTTCCTACTGATAATAACCAGGGTAAAAGCATAGATATTTCCTAATGCAGTTTCAAATGTCCATAGGCAGAATTCTGTTATACAGTGTGTCTGGACAAATATGATTATATGTATGGATGCAAAACTTCTTATACTTAAATAATTCAAATGCAAAGTTGATTAGTTATTGTATAAGGACAATTCGGAATTCATATATTTTCTTTCTCAAACAACGTAGGAGGGCTGCATTTCATTTCATTAAGAAGAGATCCATAATTCCATAAGGCGACATGTTTTTTTTTAACAATTTGAAATATGCTTCTTGCCTTGCTAGATACTAACATTTTGAAACAGCTTAAGTCCTACCTGAACTCCTAATGAATCTTTCTATTTGCAGATATGGGAAAATATTATGAAGTCATGTGAGCAGAGGGGCAGAGATCTTTTGGATTTGAATGTTATAACAACGCTCGATCTGACTGAATGGTTAAGGGCAAAGGAAAGTGGCCATGAAACAATAGGCCTCGGCCTATCTTCGTATTCTTTGTTGTTCACTATAATGCAGTCAATCAAGGCCGGTTCTGCAGGGCTGTTGCTTGGCAATGGTTTCGAGGTCAATCAAAATAACAGGCCCCAAGATCGGTTGCTAGATTGGTTCTTCCATCCTGTGCTGGTACTGAAAGAGCAGATACAGGCGCTGAACATGACAGAGGAAGAGGTGAGATTCTTGGAGAAATTGACCCTTTTCATTGGTAATTCCACAAGCGCTAGTGGGTGGGATAATGGCGCCGCAATTCCCCAAGATCCTGTGAGGACAGCACAAATTCAGGCCATCAGTAGAAGGTATGCTGCTGTTTCTTTTGCTATATTTTTTGTTCTTTTCAATAGTAGCTGTCATATTTGTCGTAACAGAAACAATGTAGCATATCCATACGTTATCTTCTGTTTCCGGATCAATAAACTGCTGCTTCCGTGAACTACCTAGCTCGGGCACAAAAATATTTATTCCAAAGAATTTCCTTGCTTAAGACGATTGCACCTGATTGTTTCTGTTAGTGACTTGAAGAAGGGACATCAGATTTGGAGGGAATAGTTAACATGTATATACAGCAGTGAGAACACTATAGGCGCTCCTTGTTGGCTTGTTCTAATGCTGCTGTCATGGCAGGTTGGTTGGAATCGTGAGGAGTCTGTCGAAATTCCCTACTTACAGGAGGAGATTCAGGCACGTCGTCAAGCTGCTCGTCGCCTACTCCATCGAGCGGGAAGGCTCGTTCAGATCATCTGCATCCAGTCAATCAGTTTCTTTCTTCGAAATAACGCAGCTCGAAGTGTGATTTCGAAGAATTCGCCAAGTGTAATTATGCCATTTTAGAATCAGATAGCTCCAGTTTATTTGTTCTTTTTCTTCAGTAAATATGGCACGCCGTTTTGTCAGTGCTTATGTGTTTCGAACCTAGGAGGTTTTATACTACTCGTAGCTGTCACAGGAGAAAGGGCTCCACTGCACTGCACATGCTGAGGCCTTTTCATTTTCCGAAACTTCAGACACAAGTCAGCCAATGCTCTGTACATTCCTTGTACGACGACTGTACATATAGTATGTATTTGTCGACCCAATGCACATGCTTTGTTCTTTACCTCTTGAAAGTTGAACCCTTTTGCCTTGTCCCACCGTTACTAGCGTAGTGAGTGCCTGTCCGAAGCTGGCACGGTGCCACCTGGCGTTTACACAGCAGCAAGCAAGAACGAGGTGAGTCTTGACGGTGCCAAAACTTAAGCAAATGTTCGTTTCCACCTGGATCAACTTTATAGGTGTCACATCAAAGAGAATCTTACTCATTTTAAGAGTACTAAATAAAGTTTAATTATAAAATAAATTACAGACTCTCTATCTAATTCACTAGACGTAATCTAACGAGGTTAATTAAGTCATGATTAGAAGACGATTACTCGTAGTATTATTTTAGCAAAACATAAATTAATTAAGATCATTAGATTTATCTCGAAAATTAGCATCGATATGTCAATAGGTTTTGTTATTAAATTGATCAAAATATTTATAAATACTAAGATTCTTTTCGATGTGACAGATATAAATTTTAGAGAGGATGAAACGAACACTTACCACAAATGTTTAAGAGACACGCGGTTGCGTGCCTCGAATTCAAAGCAACCAGCTGCCATCCAACAGCTGGACCCGTCTTATCCATCTCCTGGCTCTGGACGTCTCGGTTTGCTGGGCGGATTTCTTCTCCCTTGTGCCAATCCTGGCGAGATTCACGGGAAATGAAGACTGTTATCACCTGTCCTTGGCTCTCGCTCTCCAAGTCGCAAGTTATTTTGCTCGTTTGGAGGGTAGTACTACAGCGTTAACGATGCCAGGTGGTGGACTAGGATTTGTTGTCAAAACGGAGGCAGAAAACAAACTTGTTCGTCTTCTTTGTTATGCGTGGCCTGCAGCCACTAAGGATTATTGTAGTCGACAGAAACTCGTACGAAACCCAGTTTCTAATTCATGTTGTACTAGCGCAGATCAACATAACAGTTCGATTTGACAAACTCTCGTCGCATATCCGTCATCCATCACACAAGGTCACAACGGTAGCGTGAACTTTGGACTCTTTCGTACTACAAAACAAGAACAGACTCTCTCAAAACTTGGATTATCTAGAAAACTAATTCTCTAAACAAAGTTGTTAATGCATTTTGCCGTCAAACAATTTTATTTTAGTTCGGATGTCATAAAAAAAATGTCAGCCTCTGACATAGTTGTGGTTCTTTACGATAAGGTGGGCCAACCTGCATGGGCGATTGCAGCTTAAGGCCTTGCAGCACTAGTGCGATTGGCAGATGAGACATGAGAGTATTGCGTTCCGCAACAAAGGCCAAGCGCTGAATCAAATAACAAGAAGATAGACTGCAATCTTCACAATTTTGAGCGGCTAGAAAAATATGTGATGAAATTGCTAAGGCTATTTATGTTTCTAAATCAAGATGATATCATTTCATAATTAAGTTTATTTCAACACGATATTTAAAATCACATAAAACATATGTTAGTTGTCCTAGAACCCAATGACATGATAGTCATTTCATATGTATCATCTATTTCCCAACAGAGATGATAAGTTGTTTTGCTGAAACAGTTTGATTGCATAAGCTAGAATAAGCTACAAAAGTTGTTTTGATCATGATAATTAGACCTAAAGTTAGTTTTAAGTCTCTATCAAATTAGACTCTAAATAGTTATGATTTTGTGAAATTGACTCTATTTTTTAATACGAAGTTGTGTAGAGAATCCAAGAGAAGCTATGTTTTTGTGCTTTTAGATTCTAATACACACTTCAAGTGCTTATAGGATAGAGCCATAGAGGTGCATAATCTATTTTTTATGAAGCCCTCTGTGGACAATTTCTCCTATAATCCGGAATATAATTAAGCATTTTATGGAGCCGTGCCAAACCAACCTTACTGCTTCATTCATGAGAGCGTCAGATGGACTCCAACAAAGCTAGCAATCGACAGCCGGCCCTGCACCAGCTCCCCGTCTCTCTCCACCCGCCAATCCACCATGGGGAACAACATCTACGTCCAAGACGGAGACAAAGTCGCAGAAAGACTAGGCAAGAGTTTGTTTTTCAGTTCATAAGATGGACGCGACAGAAATGTCACAATTCAGAAACCGTTGGTGTTTGATCGAGTCACGGAAGCAGCTCGCTTCGATCCTGCCAATGCGAGTTGACGTGAAGCCAGGAACAAGGGGGAGTCGGTAACGAGCAGCCAAAAACTTCCTCGGTTGCATCCACGCAAACGTAGAAAAGGAGAGGCAGCGAAACCCCTGCTCCATTTCCCTGACCTTGGATGGTCCGGAAGAAAAGCCGGGTCCAGGTCCATTTCATTTTCCGGGGAACGTAAGCCGGGTTTACAATTTCGCCGGGTCCCCTTTGCTCTCACCATCGCTACAGTTTTTTTTAAACCGCGCGACCATTTCTTAGTTTTTCCCGCGACAAGTAGATGATGATGAAAGACGTGGACTTGACTCTAGATAATATCTCTAGAGTAGATAACGATTCCAGCGCTGCAAAAGAGAAGCTTATTAAGGAAGAACATCCCGGGATTCATGCAGTGGCATTGGGGACGACGACTCAAATTAAAGACGGTTGGAGCACTTGCACTGGCTTTGGAAAAGGTCTCGCGAATCTGAACTGGCGCGGCCACAAAACAAGGGGCCCGGTGGTGACCTGGGCTAATGGTGGACCGGCTGACCGGCTCCGAGACGAGACGACGACCCGTGCCCCGGCTTGTGCTCCCGCGCCCAACCATCATCACCCGTCCTTGGCTTCCCCACCCACCAAAGCCGTTTCTTTTTTCTTTTTTTGAAATCACCCCCACCAAATCCGTTGGTTAAAAACGCACGCGCTCCCGCGCCCTCGGCACGGCAGTCATTAGTGCGCCGCGCCGCGAGCAAGCGCGCTGCCTCCACTTTTGGCGATTTCTTCTTCGTTTTACCCCAGGCAGAGGCCGGCGCGTGGGAGCGGGCTGGAATTGCGCGTCCTGTACCGCGGCGCCCCATGTGACGGGTCGCTCGCCCCTGCCGTCCCATCGCGTCCCGCAAAGCAGCAGCTCCCTCTCCCTTCCCAGCGAGGAGCGCAGCGCGGGGTCCCGAAAAAGGAGAGGGAGACCTTGGTGGCAGCAGCCGGCAGGTGGGAAAAGCCTGGGCACTGCTCGCTTTGCTCCCAGACCCGCCGGGGCCAGCGCCAGCGCGGAGGAGGAGGAGGAGGCGGCCGATGCTGGTGCTCGCGGGGATCTGACCGACCGACCGACCGAGCGAGCCAGCAGGATGTCGGCGGCGGTGGCGGGAACCAGGCGGCGGCCCGGGAGCGTGGCGCTCGGGGACCTGCTGCGGCGGGAGGCGTCGGCGGAGCGCGAGGCCGGCGGGGAGCGGCCCACCGTCGCGGCGGGGCAGGCCGGCCGGGCCAAGAAGGGCGAGGACCTCGCGCTGCTCAAGCTCGCCTGCGAGCGCCGCCCCGGCGCGCCGTCCACTTCCTTCTCCGCCTTCGCCGTAAGCGCCCTCTTCTACCCCCTCTCCGCCTCTCGATCCGCGGCGCAATGCTACGCTCCGTCGGGTCTCTGATGCCTTTTTTCTTCCTTCCCCGCAGCTGTTCGACGGGCACAACGGCAGCGCCGCCGCGGTCTACGCCAGGGAGCACCTCCTCGGCAATGTGATGCGCTGCGTCCCGCCCGATCTGGCCAGGGACGACTGGCTCGCCGCGCTCCCGAGGGCGCTCGTCGCCGGCTTCGTCAAGACCGACAAGGATTTCCAAACGAAAGGTAGCTCCTCCTATTCCCCCTTCCACACACACCAACTACCGCGCGGTACCGTTGGGTACTCTGCCGGCCGCCCGTACCGGGGTGGCGTTTCAAATCCAGCGTGCCAATGTTTCAAATCCAGTACTGTATCTGAGCCTTGATTGCCCGCCCTCTGTTGATGTGTTCCAGCGCACTCCTCCGGAACCACCGTCACGCTTGTCATAATTGATGGCTTCGTCGTAACCGTTGCGTCCGTTGGTGACTCGCGATGTGTCCTTGAAGCTGGGGGCTCCATCTATTATCTGTCGGCTGACCATCGCTTTGATGCTAGCCAAGAGGAGTAAGACCCGCTTTCTCAAACGGTGAATTATTGGGAATATTCGTGCCCTTCTCATCACCTGTTACTTTTGATTTGCAGGGTTGGTCGCGTAACTGAATGTGGGGGTGAAGTTGGAAGGCTGAACGTTGTCGGTGGAGCTGAGGTCCGCTCTTTGTCCTTTGTCTTTGCTCAAGTCTTCAATCTAGTGATGCAGTTGCCAGGCCAAGATTTTTTTTAAGGGCCTTTCTTTTGCTGATGTTTCTGATGCTGTGGGTTCAGGATAATTTTAGTAATTTAGATATTGCGTTAGTTAGCATGTCCTCAATTTGTGCTGGATGGTAGCTGGATGCCGTTCTTGGAACGACTAACAAACCTATGCTTCAACAACTACTCTCAATTCTATCTTTTTTTTGTCCTTATTTGAACCTATCTTGCTATTGAGCCATCCTACATATATATTTTTTCTATGTTCCATTTGTTCTCTTTTACAGTACCATAATTTGGTTTGCAGGTCTGATTAACACCATTTTCCTTGATTTCCTTCTAATCATCCAGATTGGTCCACTTAGATGCTGGCCAGGTGGTTTGTGCCTGTCAAGATCAATTGGTGATCAGGATGTTGGTGAATATATCATTCCGGTCCCGTATGTAAAGCAGATGAAGGTACACTTTCTTCATATCAGTTTTGGGGAAAAATAAACCGTAACTTGCTAGATACTCCTCCAATCCTATAGTGATGTCGTTTAGGACAAGGGATTTGTACTGGCCATAGCTCATTTTTTTCATGTCCAAACGACATAAATTTCGGAACAGAGGAGTATCTTGCTGTATTTGTCAATCGTCTGCCAATGTTTCTCGTTTCCTTTGTTCGCAAAGTTGGTTTCATTTTGGTTTGTTTGGTTGTTTAGAGTAATATTCGGTGTTTCTGTGATTTCTTTTGAATTCACTGTTTATTTTATTTGATTTATTAACCATATTCTTGAGCCATAATATTGTCTTGCTATGCTTATTTTAGTTGTCTAGTGCTGGAGGTCGCCTTATTATTTCAAGTGATGGTGTTTGGGATGCTTTGACTGCGGAAATGGCTTTCAATTGTGCACGGGGTCTTCCTCCAGAGGCTGCAGCAGATGAAATTGTCAAAGTACAGTACTACTTACTTGCCCTTCTTAACTTTTATCTTGACATCGTCAATCACACTGTTCCTCACTGCTCCATTGTTTACAGGAAGCAGTTGCATCAAAAGGATTGAGAGATGATACAACTTGTATTGTCATTGACATAATACCACCAGAAAAACCAAAATGCACCGTAGAATCCCCAAAAACGCCAGGAAAAGGCCTTGGCCTTCTCAAAAGTTTATTTATTAGGAAAATAATATCTGACACAGTATCTCTTCCTGATACGGAAATTCACGCTGAGCCAGATTTAGTGGAGGAAGTCTTTGAGGATGGATGCCCATCCCTTTCAAGAAGGTTTGTACCCTATCCCATCTTGATGATGGATGCACAATATTCACTATAGTTGACCGTTCCAATTAAATAGTTAACTCGTCACTAATGGTGCATAGCTGTGGCTAGTAAAAGAAAAAGATTTGATGTTTCTTTAGCTGGTAAAAGAAGGAAACGTCTTGTCATGTTGTACAGGCAGAAATTGATAGCGCTGCAATGCAAGCAAGATTTTTTTAGATAATGGTGGATGCCATGCCTAAACTATAAAACTTTACTTTTTGACAACGAATGTGGTGGTATATAATTCCTGTAGTGCCTGCTCAAATAGATCTAGTGCATGACACTTTCAGGCCAAATCACTGAAGGGTTGTCAAGATTCTGTTATGATTTCGGATTCTAAACTTGTTAATTTAGCACATGCTGTTATGTTATATTTCATCAGGCGTGCCATATTCCCGCAATTTTTAGCATAGCTTAAACAGCTCTGGCGTGGCGTATACTTCCATTCAATGAAAAAAATTCAAATAGCAAAATGAGTAACTGGATAAAATTTCAGTTGTATAAGGATTATTTGCGGTTTCACACCTTTTCCATTTTTCTTTTATATCAACATTAAAATTCATCAATATTTGTCGCTGAAGAAAAATAGAAGTACTAGATATTTTTGTAAAGAAGCCCTTCAGGAGGGAAAATTTGTTGGCCATGAAAATTTTTTCCTGTGAGTAGTCCGTGAGATTACGAAACTTGAAAACTAGCTTATCTTCTCAAAATGTTCATTTGGGGTTGATAGGTTCATGAGCTTTCAAGTTTTAGATCATATTGTTGTATCTCATATTTGATTTGCGGTGAATGCAGGCTAAATTCTCAGTATCCAGTGCGGAATATGTTCAAACTCTTTGTATGTGCAATTTGTCAAACTGCATTAGAATCTGGTCAGGGGATATCCATACATGATGGTTTGTCAAAGCCGGAAAAGCTGCGTCCCTGGGATGGTCCTTTCCTTTGTCACAGTTGCCAGGAAAAGAAAGAGGCAATGGAGGGAAAGCGCCAGTCACGAGGTAGCTCCAGTCACTTTTCATTTTATTCATGTTTGATGGGTCATTTGGAATGAAATACATACATTCAATCCCTGCAGATTCTTCCTCGAGAAATAGTGGCTCAAGTGAATAGTGTTATAGTGATCAAGGTAAAGAGTCATCTATGGGCAACAACCTAACGATTTTCACAACAACAGGTTGAGGTAATGCATTTCCAGCATGTGGCGTATCGCAACGCTTACTAGTTTGATTGGATAGTCATGGAACTGAATCAGATGTTGGGAGGTGCCATGCCGAAGAGGTTATACCATAATGGAGTGTAGGAAGAAATTTGTCCCTTGATACCAAAATCCTCGGTGGGGCTTGTGGCCGTCCAAGAGCTTGTAAGAGAAGATTGCCAACAATCGCCAACAGCCATGTAAATTATTCGCCATATAGAGGTGACAAAATAGCTGCGGTCTTGTAATTCTCAACTAGCATTAGGTTTTGAGATCTTGTAATTCGTTTGGGCGGACCTTAAAACAAGGTCGAAGTAGCAGGTTCTCTTGCAGAATCGAGCCCTATTTTTCGTGATTCAACACTGTAATTAACAGCTAAGTGGATTGCTGCAGGCCGCTTCCATTCTTGGGCAAGACAGCATTTTACATGTGGACAATGTAAATATGCCGACGTGCCAGGTTGTATTAATTAATCTGCATCGACTAAGTTCAGGCAGTGCGAGTTCAGTAAAGGCGCACGGTGCGCTGGTTATTGAGTGCATAAAGATTTTTCTTCGTCGATACAATTATCCATTAAGTCAAATTTGTTTTTTTAATGTCCTTTGCGTGATTATCGAAATCTCATGGCTTTCGAGTTTCTCGTTATGGGAACAGTGAACATTAGGATAAGACGAACGAATTGGTCTCGTGCCTCTTTGCCAAGTTGCTAAGCTGCTTAACTCGGAAGTTCATATGAAGAGACTTGGTCCGACCCATGAATCACTCCCAAAATTGCTCTACTTTAGTCTACTAACAATGCATTTATTTTTTTAGGCGTGTAGTTCCTTCCTCCGTTCATGCTCACATCGCTCCCAAACAGCGCATGGACTTCGGCACGATCGAAGCATTGACTCTGCAATTCCGTTCTCTAACAGGGCTTTGCCGTGCGGTTCACTAAACCTTCCGTCTTGAAGGGTGCCAATAATAAGCGCAAGCCGACGAGAAATTTGCAGCCACTGGCAGTAAACCACACTGCCACGAGCCAGCGACGTCGTTCGCAGGAAGCTGAGTCCCGAACCATGGATCTGAAGAAGAGCAGAGCCCACGCGTCGCCGTGGCGCGGCGTGTCGGCACGGCGGTGGTGGTGCCGCGCCGCCATGCGGCCAACAACGGTGGCGGTGATCGCGGCGAGCGTGGTGGCCGTGGCTCTCGCGGCCGCCGTGCTCTTCGGCGGCCGGTGGACGGCCTCCGGCGGCGACGGCACCTGGGTCTCGGCCGGCGTCCGCGTCGTCCTGAACGCAGGTTCGTATTTTGTATGCACGCTCGGTTTCCGAAACAGGGATGCACGTCCATGGATGGTAATTCGAGTAGTAAAAGAATGATCACGAATTCACGATGCACAAGCGTGCCCACACGTGCTCGCCAGCCACCACACGCATGTGATCAACACGCGCACTGCCATTTCTGAAATTTTATCTGTTCGTATATGGATGAACTAGTAGTGCTAATAATAAGCGACGTGCATGTGTGGCTGTACTATACGCAGCGTTTTCTCTTTGTTTATGACTAATCTCGTACACCACCTTTTCTCTGTACATGCATGTTGACACACAGTGTCCGATTCCGGCAAAGGCGCCGCCGTCCGTCCGCTGGCGACGGTGCCGGACCCCAGCGACCGGCTCCTGGGCGGGCTCCTCTCGCCGGACTTCGACGACCGCTCCTGCCTCAGCCGGTACCGCGCCGGTCAATACCGCCGGCCGTCGACGCACGCGCTGTCCTCCTACCTGGTCTCCGCGCTCCGCCGCTACGAGTCCCTCCACCGCCTGTGCGGGCCCGGCACCCCGGCGTACGCGCGCGCCGTCCAACGCCTCCGCGCGGCGCCAACGAACGGCTCCGATCCTTCCTCCGACTCCGAGTGCAGCTACCTCGTGTGGACCCCGACCGCGGGGCTCGGCAACCAGATGCTCTCCCTCACGTCGGCCTTCCTCTACGCGCTCCTCACCGACCGCGCCCTCCTCCTCCACAGCCACGGCGACGACCTCGACGACCTCTTCTGCGAGCCGTTCCCGGGCTCCACGTGGCTCCTGCCGCGTCACAGCAAGGACGACGACCCAGCCGGCGGCTACCCCACCGGCGTGCCCGAGAGCCTGGGCTCCGTGCTGGCCCGCGGCTCGCCGTCGTCAGCTCCGTGGATGTACGTGCACCTGCGCCACGACTACAAGGCCCACGACCGCCTCTTCTTCTGCGACGACGTGCAGGCCCAGCTGCGCGGCGTGCCCTGGCTCGTCACCATGGCGGACAACTACTTCGCGCCGGGCCTGTTCCTGGTGCCGCGCTTCGAGGCCGAGCTGGCGCGCATGTTCCCGCGCCGCGACGCCGTGTTCCACCACCTGGGCCGGTACCTCTTCCACCCGAGCAACACGGTGTGGGGCATGGTCACGCGCTACCACGACGCCTTCTTCCGCGAGGCCCACGACGAGCGCGTGGGCGTGCAGGTGCGCATGTTCAAGTGGGCCCCCATCTCCGTCGACGAGCTCTACGGCCAGATCCTCTCCTGCGTGCACCGCGAGAACATCCTGCCTGGTATTATCAAGGCCAGCAAGGCCAGCAACGCCACCGCCGCGGAGTCGGCGGAATCCAAGCGCAAGGCGGTGGTGTTCGCGTCCCTGTACAGCGACTTCTCCGAGAGGCTCAGGGACCTGTACGCCGCGCCGGGCGGCGAGGCGGTGGGCGTGTTCCAGCCGACGAGCCTGGGCGCGCAGCACTTCAAGGACCGCGCGCAGAACCAGAAGGCGCTCGCGGAGATGACGCTGCTCAGCTTCGCGGACGTGGCGGTCACCACGGCGGCCTCCACGTTCGGCTACGTCAGCCAGGGGCTGGCCGGGCGGCGCCCGTGGGTGCTCGCGCGCCCGGACCACGGCAAGGCGCCGCCCGGCGCCGCGTGCCGGATGGCGCCCACCATCGAGCCGTGCTTCCACGCGCCGCCCAACTACGACTGCCGGGCCAAGGCCAGAGGGGACAGCGGCAAGACGGTGCGGTACCTCCGGCACTGCGAGGACTTCCCGCAAGGTGTCCAGTTGGTGGAGTAACTGATTGGGCGTTCATTCTCCACGCATCGTACTAGTAGTACATTCATTTGTTCTACACAGTGATTAATAATAAAGGCGATAAATAAATAAACATAGACAACACGATAATTTGGATGGCGTATGAAACTTCTCGCGTGATGTTAGCAGTCAGAGCAAAATTTCCTTGAGCAAACAAATAAAAGGACAAGTGTAAATATATGAAGAGCTGCAAAAAATACGTACTATACTTGAGGCGACCGATTTCATTCACAATTGATGTCCCTCAGAGACGGTAACGATCCATGAGCTCAGTCAATTAGATGTGCAAGTAAGAAGTATGCAAGCCTCTCATATGATCAAAATGGTGTGATACCTGAGATTTGCCGCAACTTCTCATACGACACCCAGAACACAAACTGCCACGGGCCGAGCCGCGCCCACGTCGGCAAGAAGCCCTTCCAGAGCGCAATCACACCCTCGTGCTTCACGGTCTTGATAAGACAGTCCAGCGAGTTCCTGTACATGGCCTTGCCTTCCTTGCCCTGGTTCATCATCCGGGTCTTGATCGCATCGGCCGGGTAGCTCAGCGTCGTCGCGGACAGCCCGGAGAAAACGGACGCCAGCGTGTGGGCGTACACGTTGTCCTCGCAGATCTGCTTGCGGATGATGAGCTGCTTCGCCTGATCGTAGCACGTCAGCTCACCGATGTTGACCAGGAATGCCCGTTTCGCATTCGGAACCACTCCCTTCCACAGTCCTACCACGCCGTCGGCACGAACGATTTTAGCGACGGCGTCCGTGACTCCAGTGTACCGTGGTTGGATACCTTGGCTCACCAGTCCGCTGTCTGCTTGCATCCTTACCTTTATGAGATCCGCAGGGCTTGCCACGATCTGCAGGGCACACATAACAGGAACAACATTATTACATATTGGCTTAGGTAGCTCTCAACTTGTAAACTGTACTAATTTTTACTTAAATAAACGTGTCTTACGTGTGCCGGAACTTTCGAAAAAAATAAAAAATAAATGTGTCTCATGGACGAATTGAATTTCCTTTTTTTTTACGAAACCAGCCAAAATTTTCAAACATCATACTACGAACCATGAATAGCCTCTATCGCATTGGTTAGAATCCTGTCAAAATATATTGGTATGTTTCGATTTGTTATACAATACATATGACTATATGACTTTGTCTTCGATTTGTTACACAAAGTACTTTGATAATGAACTAGTGACATAATCAACTAATAAAATCATTTATTTTTAGTTTCGTTGTTGTTACGGTGATGATGGGCAAGCCAGGAGGGGGAAGGGGTGTTTGCCCTCCCTAACTACCAAAGCAATGTTTTCAGTGGAGACATACAGGTGTTAAATGCGCCCGTCATGTTCATTGTTCACCTTTAACATTGTAAATAGCCAAAAAGAGGGAAAACAAATCATACATACAAATGTTAAATGCTTACTCATATTTAATATTCATCGTGTATCTTAAATATTATAAATAGGCAAAAAAGAGGAAAAGAGAAGGATTCTGCTTAACGTCTTATAATATGATCTTTTACAGCTTAAACTTGAATTTCAACTGTGCAATGCAATCAAATATGGGTTGGATCCTCTTGCAAAAAGAAGTGGGTTGGATCAATATTTAACAAGTTTTCACATCACGCATCTGTCGTATCCATTGATCTTCACTTTCACTATCCTAGCTGAAAATTTAAACTCCATCGATGATCAACTCGAACTAATTACATACATTGTGTTGTGCTAAGTACTTTTTTTCCTTGAACACTTTTCACCATGTATTGTGGTGTATGTTAAACAATCAGTTGTCTCTGCTGCAATTCTAAGTATCAGCTTATGCCTGAAAAACTTAATTTTACCTGCGCGAAGCAACCGGAGATCCCCCCGGCGAGCCCCTTCTCGAAGAGGGTCACCTCCCGGCCTCCGCCGGCGAGGTAGGACCGGATGTGCTCGTACCCCACGATGCGGAGCGGGGTGTAAATGAGGTGGCGGACGACGGCGGGGGAGAGGCCACAGTACATGCCGCCGTCGCGGACGAGCTCGCCGACGACGCGGATGACGCCGGCGCCGGGGCTGCGGTGGAGCTGGAGCCGCGTCTTCACGGCGTCGATTGGGTAGGTGACGGTCTCCGCCACTGCAGACGAGACCGACGAGAGGTAGACCCTCACGAGGGTCCCGCGGTGGCTGAGGCGGCCGCCCTCGCCAACGCTGTCTATCATGGCTCTCTGGAATGGGAATGGGGAGCCTGGTGCTGCTGCGCCGCGCGCGGATGCGGCTTCCGTGCTCCCTAACCCCTGCCTGCTCCGTTGTTCTTGTTGCCGCCACGTGGGTGCCTCTCATTCGCTACGTTTGTCGCTGGGACCAGGAGAACGGAGCGCTCGTCGGCTCGCCGACGTCGTTAGCGCCAAACGATTATTCGGCGCAAGACTTAACGTGCCATCAGAGTAATGAAAATACAGGGTCCGAACGTGCAATCGTCACTCTGAATCTGTCATCACGAACTTCTTTGATGGTCGTTGTTCTTTAGAGCTTCACATTCAAATGTCTCGTTTGTTCTAGAACACCTAATTTTGATTTCAAACTCCATTAATTATTACCTTTTCCTTCTCCAACACCTGCAAACTTAATAAGCCATAGATATGTGATAATAGGTACGGTGACACTCGCAAGACGAAAAATGGTGTGCGGTGTGGTGCTTTTATGATTCTTGTAACTTAATACAGTAATTCTGTATTACAAACTTTGTTCTATGCTTCTTAAATGAAAGAGCAATGCTCCTACTCATTGTTCAAAAAAAAAAAACACCGGCAAGACGATCCAGTAGTACTTCACAGGGTGTCCAATTGGTGGATTGAGCATTGTTATCAGAGTCATTCCATGATCACCATAAATTAACACTCATTTCTTCTCATTATACAGCGATTAAAGGTGATCAATAAACATAGATAACAAAATTTGGAGGGCGTAACTTCTCATGATGTTACAGTCACAACAAAATTTGCTTCAATTTGATTGAGCGAACAAATAAAGGACAAATGTAAATTACAAGTGTCAAAGTACAAGAAGCACGAGCACGAGAATTTCATCCAGAATTTCCTCAGAGGGTACAGGATCACCCCAGTCAATTAGAGTGCAAGTAAGAGGTATGAAGCCTCTCATGTGAAAGTCAACACATCATTATTAGAATGATGACATGCCTGATATTTGGCGCAGCTTCTCATACGAAACCCAGAATACAAACTGCCATGGACCAAGCCTCGCCCATGTTGGCAAAAAACCCTTCCAGAGTGCTCTCACACCCTCATGCCTGACTGTCTTCACCAAACAATCGAACGAATTTCTGTATAAATCTTTGCCTTCCTTACCCTGGTTCATCATCCTAGTTTTGATTACATCTGCTGGGCAGCTCAAGGTTGTCGCAGACAGTCCAGAGGCGATAGAGGCTAATGTATGAGCATACATATTATCATCACAAATCTGCTTGTGAATGATGAGACTCTTTGCCTGATCGTAGCCTGTCAATTCACCCATGTTGACAAGAAATGCCCGTTGTGCATTCGGAACAACTCCCTTCCAAAGTCCGCGTAAACCATCGGCTCGAATGATCTTTGAAAAGGCATCTGAAAGCCCGTTGTACCGTGGTTGGATACCTTGGCTCTTGAGTCTGCAGTCTGCTTGCATCCTTACCTTTATGAGATCAGCAGGGCTTGCCACTACCTGCTCTGCAGATATCAGGAACAAAATTACGTACTGTCTTACATAGCTATCAACTTGTACACTATCCCAATTTCACATGAAGCAATTGCCTCAGAGATGTACTGGATTTTACATCAAACAATCATCTATTTTTCAGTACCATGCTGATTGTAAATCATCTTTTCCTACAAATATTCTATGCTCACACAAAAAAGGTAAATTGTGACCCATAGATGTAAAAAATAAACTCTGAGCGCCTAATCAACCATAGATGAGCTGGCACATATCTGATATGCAGAGCTATTTAGTCTCATACTCTCATTAACCATGGAAAAAGAACTCATTTCAGGACCTATTTAAGATGGTTATTTGCTATTTACATGTTCCATAGGCAAACCTAGTAGTCAGGATTAATCTTGACTAGAATCAGAATGCTAGTGAAGCCATTTTATTTGTTCTTCAAATTTTGTCCAACATCTTCATCATCAACATGGGCATTACCAGCTGCTCCAGCATCACCCAAATCAAAACTATATTTGCTCACCTCCAGTCACATTGAGGTACCTCCTAGACAGATATTAGATCCCAGCATCTCTACACCGTAACACTCTAGATCTCACAGTTCATCAAGCCATTGTACCCAGTGTTACAGGACCAGATTGAGTACCATTGCAAAGACATCCTACAGCCTTAATAAACTAATTAAACAGAAACATGTGAATCACAATCAAATATGGTTTGCATTTAACAACTTTCCTAGCACAATTCGAGTTTAAGACCTACTACTGCACCGAATGCTCAAACTTCATCCACGATCAACTCGAACTAATTCGCATGTTAAACAATGGGTTATTTGCTAGGTTAAAAAAAAAGTAGCTTATGCCTGAGAAAATGTTTACCTGCGCGGCAATACCGGAGACTCCTCCGGCGAGCGCCTTCTCGAGGAGGCCCGACTCCCGGCCCCCGCTGGTGAGAGAGGACCGGAGGTGCTCGTACCCCACGATGCGGAGCGGGGTGTAAACGACGTGGCGGAGGAAGGCGGGAGAGAGGCCCCGGTACATCCCGCCGTCGCGGACGAGCTCACCGGCGACGCGGATGGCGCCGGCGGCCCCGGGGGTGCAGTGGAGCTGGAGCCGAGTCTTGACGGCATCGATGGGGAAGGTGGAGGCCTCCGCGGCTGCTGCTGAGATCGACGATAGGGAGACCTTGGCGAAGATCCCGCGGCGGTCGGCCTCGCCGACGCCCCTGACTTTCATGGCTCAGCAGCTCTGTGGCTGCTGGGAATTGGGGACTTGGAATTCGTCGGTAGACGCTCCCCGGCGTCCCGCTGGGCTCCTACAGCCAGGCCCAGGCCGAATCATTCTGGATTCTGGACCGAACAAAAGTGATCAAGGCCGAATCAATCTGGATTCTGGACCGAACAGAAGTGATCCATTTCATTTTCTAGAATGAGACGTGCGTATCTATGTATTATTAAGAAGAGGTTGATGACTACACGACGCACCGCCATTAGTGGTCCTCTAGGTTTTAGCACCCTATTACAATGGAAGGTAGCACTGGCCGGAACCAGAACAGAAGTTGTCCAACGGTTCAGGTCATTCCGAGCTCTCTTGAAAACTGAAACATTGATAGGAATAGCATAGTAGCGCCTCAATGAGCGGCACACGTCTACGATCGCAATGGAAATGGCGGCGGTTGAAGTGGTACCGCCCACAGAAGGATGTGTGCGAGACTGGAGGACTGGAGCTGGCGCACAGCGAGCTCCCGCAAATTGCAAAGAACTAGCCATTTTGTTCTCCAACGAGGGACGCATTTACGAACGCATCAAATCTTATCAAGGTATAGTAAGTGCTAACTGTGACGGTATATTACAAGATCGCTATATTTCTGTAATTACATTCTGCATTCTCGAATCTTGATGCAGTGATACTCTTTGTTGATGGTACAACAATGTACACAGCCGGCAACAGCTAAATTGCCTATCCCTATTGTACAACTCAGTTCTTTCGGTAGAACTGCAGTTACAATCCGTTAGAAGCTAATTCAAAATCCTGCTTCGGGTATGGATGAATGGAATTTTTACATCTTTCTTTAACGTTTATCCTTTCTATATCTCCTTTCTGGTGATGCATTGTTGCTTGTTTACAGAATGCTGTACAGTACAGTGCATGATGGCTCCATTCATGATGTTCATGCTGCCTGAAGAACTTGCTGCTGTTGCTCCCCTTTCCTTCTTGCCGATTCATATGGCAGTGTGTTCAGTACCTTCACCCGGAACACGGCCTGTAGGTTGGTGCAAGCCGATCAGAAATCAGAAGAAAGGGTTTCAGAACAATTCAGGCGTTAACAGGATAAAATTAGCTGAATAATTGCCCAGATAAGGAAAATGAACCAAATGTGACCAAGGCAAAAGGTAACAATAGGGAGAAAAAGTTAGATACCTTCTCGTCAGAACCAAACTCGATGACATCAGAAGGATGGAAACGAACTGGGAAGTTTGGCGGCACTCGGTAACACCTACCTTCATTGCTGGATAGTTACACGAAGGTGAATGAGTAAAAATTGTGGATACCAAAATTTCTAGAGGAAGACTATAGAGCAATGTTGGTTTCAGGGCTTACTCAGTAATCCAGGTACCATGCTCACTTCCGAGGTCTGTCAGATAGAAAGCCTTATTCTTGCATGTAATAGCTGCATGAGTTTCTGATACCTGCAAGTTCAGAAAATTAAAAGGCTGGTACCATTATGAAAATTGACCCGAAAAAAATGTATGTGATGGTAACATGTTTATTCACGAAAGAAAAAACTAGGGAGTGCTAGAGAGGCTCAAGATTCGAGCGAACTATTTTCTGTTTCTCATGTGACTACATATGCACAAGATTCATTGAAAATTCTGAATCATTTTGCTTAACGAACCTGAGGCAATGCCAATGTTAGAGAAGAAGCAGGGTCACTGGAATCTGTCCGGCTTCTGCAAAAGAAAATGAATATGTTTTAACCCAGAAAGTATTAAATGAGTGAGAATTGGCTAATAAAATAATTTTGTTTTGTAAACTTACCCAACAGAGAGTGACTTCTGTTCATCCCTTATTAAACGAATAGGTTGCATGGCATTGCTGTTTCCTGCACCTGTGGGGAAGAGGTACCATCTGCAAGTAACATTAGGCTAATATAAATGCATTGCCAAAGGTTATGAAGTCAAGGATGGATCATTTTATTTCACTAAGATAAATCTAAAGAAGGAAGAATCCAAGGGCTTACTCTCCACCCATAGCTTCTTCCAACGCATCGTCGTCCTGAAACCACTGAGGAAGCTGGTCGTTTGCCTTCAATATGATGCTAAATGTCAGTTAAGATACTCAAATATTAAATGATGTGACAGTCATATTTATTGTCCATATAGAAAGAAACATACCTTGTCTGAAAGTCGGCAGCTTAAAGGTCTTCCTTCTAGCTTTGAGCTGTTCATCAATGAGATTATGAGAATTTTCATCTCCATGATTAGTAACATATATTATTAGCAAGATAAAGAGAGGATGGTGTTTGACTTTTGGAATGGGGCATCTATTACTACGAAAAATCTACTACTATCGCCAATGTGCTTGAAATAAGAACAAATGAAGAAAAAGTAAGTTATAGATCACAAGAATCACCTGTTGCCACCTAGTACCCAGCTCAGCATCATTGGCATTCCGTACTTGATGAAGAATCTCCCGCCTACTCTTCCAGGATGTGGTATCCTCAGTTTGGTCAAAAACTGCAGTGACACATCCTCAATCAAATTTTACTATGCAGTTCAAGATGACAATAATAACCAATCCAATTCCAAACCTTATTTCAGAAATCAAATCTAATAAGATCTTGCTACCATACTTAGTGTATTAAACTTGCAGACACGCATAAAAGAACTCTGAGCATTGAATAGTATGAATCCGTGTAAGTTTATGACATACCGATAAAGGTCCCAGACCAACACCCAAATATGGTCTGTAAGTGGTAGCCATGATTGCTGCCATTCTTGCCAATCCATGAATAATAGCAACACGAAGCCTTCTCTCCTTCTCATAACTGCAGACCCAATGTGTAACAAAAAATTGTGATTATCAGTGAACTTACTGAATAGTAGTGTCCACACCTCAATCCATAGGATAGCTTTCAATCATTCGGTTGAATGATGAAAGCTGAAAGTATTACTATCTAAATACTACTAACATGCTACGATAGTACAAAGCAATTACCGCTTCAAGGAAGAAACTATGTCCATAGGAGTTCCAGACTTTACACTCTCCTGCCAGGCATTCTCAAGCTCTACAGCTAGCTGGTAGCCATCCTATGAAAGACAAGTCCATGGCCGGGGTAAGTACTGGATCTCAACTCCAAAACATATCCACCGCGATAATAAATCACATACCTCAATAGCCATGCAGCCACCTTGTCCCAAATTTGGTTGCATTGCATGAACAGAATCACCAAGCAAGGTGACACGACCTTTTCCCCAATTCATAGTAGGTGGCCGGTCATATATATCCCGGCGAAGAATCGCTTCCTCTTCAGTTGCATTTATCAGATCTATGACATTATCGCACCAACCGCTGAATATCTCAAGCAATCTTTTCTTCATCCCTGTCAAAGTATTAGCAGATGATAAGTTTAGCAAGTCCTCAATTTCATCACAAGTTGCGATGTGGAAGAATCCATTTTATTAGTTTATCAATAAAATTCACTCTGCTCACCATTTTCAGGGTCAGTACCACCAGCAGCTTCTTTGTGAAAGGCATACCATTGCATTTTACCACCACCAACGTCTGAAGAGACGAAGTATTGCTTGTGACCAAGGAACACTCGGTAACTTCAGCAGAAAAAATGAGGAGCATTGTTATGCCACAAATGAAAGTTCATAATCTGTAAATAAAAACTCAATCTGGGATCCATGGGACATACCCAACAGTGTCGATATCTGGAGGCACAAAATCTGCAATTCCAGTGTAGCAAGTGTAGCCGGAATAAGTGGCATCTGTTTGTCCAAATAGTGTCTTCCTCACCTATATCGGAGAAAAAATTGTGAAGCAAATCAGTTCTGTCTTTTGTGCTTGTTTCTGATCAAAAGGAGAAGCAATCACATTACCTTTGACCATATTCCATCAGCACCAACCAAAAGATCACCTTCAAATCTTCGACCATCCTCCAGTATGGCAGTAACCTGCATTCATCAGACAAAAAATAAAAAATTGACACCTGCAGCACTTTTAACCAAATTTCAGTGAACATGGTGGCTTAAATATTTCTGTTCATTCACCTTGTTGCCATCATCTATAAAGTCAACCACATGGCTTTCATTCAGTATAGCATCATCGCCAACTGCACGAGCAAGAATCTGCTGCAGAGTCATGCGGCTAATGACTCTTGTGACTGGAAGCCCTCTCTCAGCTGCAGGAGTAAAGGTATCAAACTTGATGTACCTGAATACCATTGGGACTGTCAAATGGATGCCTCCAGCGAATGAGTTTGCCATCTCAAAGGTAACAGAAAACGAAACATAGCATGGAAACGCAAACGAATAATTTCTAGTACATCGATATTAGCAATAGGAAGTAAGACACAGATTATTTTTGAAACTACAAAATTTCAAAGAAAAATGTAAACATATATTTTCGGACAAAGGTAGTTGCTGGCCAATTGGCTCGTACTAACGGCCAATACATGGTAATAAATGCTTGTCGCACTAGATTTCCACAAGGAGGAGCCAAAGAAAAGGTCCAATGATGTCGCAAACAAACAAAATTCACGGTGATTAGGTGTAGGAAATTCGGGTGTGACGCCAGGACGACCTTTGCCTCCCTTACCAGGAACCGGAGACGCCGTCGACGATGCCGTTGACGCGGTCGCCGGTGACGCAGCCGGCGTCCATGACCTCGTCGGCGGCGCGGGCGTCGACGGCCTCGAGCACCGCGAGCGCGTTGCTCTGCAGCTGGATCGGGCCGCGGTACTTGCCCTCCCCGCGTACGGCGCTCATGTCGCGCTCCAGCACCAGCACGTCGAACCCCTTCCGCCTGGCCGCGAGCGCGAACACCAGGCCCCCGATGCCGCCGCCGGCCACCAGGACGCGCGCCTTGGGCTCCGGCGCCGGCATTGCCGCGCTGGCGACGAGCCGCGCGCGGGCAGGGAGGCCGCCGCACCGCTGCTGCGTCGACGGGGAGCGGAGAGCGAGCAGGCGGAGGTGGACGGGAGCAGGCCGGAAGGGGGTTCGCGTGCGGGAGCACGACCGGAGAGGTGGACGGGAGCGAGATCGCCGCCGGGGAGGTCGGCGCGTAGCTCGGCATGGCCGTGGAACGGGAGATTTTCGAGGTGGCAGAAGCAAGATCGAAGCTTGGTTTGCTGCTGACTACTATTGCCAGTCACTCACTCAGCAATCAGCAGGTAGCGGGAATGAACCTAGCTGAGCTACAGTCTTGCAGCAGCTCCGAAGCTTCAGTAATCAGTATCGAGCCCGGCACTCGAAAACAGAGGATCTTCTCGGGTCTATTGGGCTGGGAGGCTTGGGAACTGGAGTGGCATCAAGTGCAAGCTCGGGTCAACTCGATGATAATGAACGCAGCGCGAGCGGAGTGTGGTTTCGGTGGACGCACCATGCAAGCAACGAGCCGTGCGTCGCTGTCGGGCTCTAGTGCGGGAAGGCCGCACCGGCGAGCCAGCGCGGCGGATTGGCGGGGACTTTCGCCTCGGTGCGGTTGGGCGGCCGGGGTGGGGGCGGGGACGTGGCGGCCGGTTGTTGGAGCCCGCGTGGGGCGGGGCGATTGGATCCCGCGGAAAGCGATGAGTGCCACTCACCGGCCGACCAGGCGCCACCGAGCGTATGGTCAGGTGTGGCGCACCACCCGGTCGCGCCCATGCTCCTACGGCAAGTAGCCCGCAACTCGATCGTTTGGTCCCGTCGGGCGGGCGCGTCGTGCCCGGCACCACGTGTGGTGGTCGACGCGGGGTCGGTCGGCAGAGCAGGAAGGTCGCATTCACATGCCACTATATTCTTGTATAAACAGCGGGCTAAGCGAATCGTGTGGTGGAAGCAAGTAGCATCAGCAAGATGGGTAGTGCAGATTTTGTCAAGACCGCCCATTTGATCAGGTTACGGAATTACTAATTCGGTTCCGTCCTCAGCGTGTGCGTAATACTCACTGCTAGTCAGTGGCGTGGAGACTGAGGCTCGAGCTGCCGCAGCTCCACCAATCACAGTGCATTTTGTGAACGGCAAGCACCATACCGGTGGCGGCACACTTGTCCTCGGATAAGCCGACGCGACCACAGGGCACAGAGCAAAGCAGAGCAGGTGAACAAGGAAGAGCAGAGTAGGCGTACCAGGAGCCGGAGACGCCGTCGACGAGGCCATTGATGCGGTCCCCGGTGACGCACCCGTTGCGCATGACCTCCTCGGCGACGGCCATGTCGATGGCCTCCAGCGCCGCGAGCGCGTTGCTCTGGATCTGGATGGGCCCGCGGTACTGCCCCTCCCCGCGCACCGCGCTCAGGTCGCGCTCGAACACCGTCACGTCGTACCCCTTGCGCCGCGCCGCCAGCGCGAACACCAGCCCGCCGATCCCGCCGCCGGCCACCAGCACCCGCGGCTTCCGCCCGGCTCCCGGCCGCCGGCGTCGCGGGCGCGGCCGCCTGGGACGCGGCGGCTTCGGGCGGACGCATTGCCGCCGCGCGCCGGGCGCGCGCCCGCATCCTCCCGCCGAAGCACTGCTGCGGGTGAGCGACCGGGAGCGCGTGCAGGTGCTGCGGCGGCTCGTCTTGGCAGAGGAAGAGCGCCGAGAAGTGGGCCTTGGCGGGGGACGTCGCGGAGAGCAGCGCCATGGGCGCAGATAGCTAGCTAGCTTAGGTAGCTCGTTGGAGAAGGCAATTGGGCAATCGGAGCTGAAGCAGGGGAAGTGTTATGGGCGCGCTTCGTTGCTTCCACTTCTAGAACTTTGCCATTGGACGAGGTTGTGGAGGTGGTGACTAGGAGGGAGGAGCTGGAGGGGACTGGTGGCCGTGAGCGGAGGAGGAGCCGCAGCCAATCACCTGGCTCCATTTGGAAGGTCGGATTGTGCTACCCCAGGATTTTATCTTGCCACCATGTCCTATCCAAATGTCGGATTATGGCTGGCCCAGGATTTTATCTCACAACCTTCTGCGGGATGCCACAATGGTGTAGCGTCAACTCTGTAGCTAACTATGCAACGGGCTCAACAACTTAATCTAAAAAAGAACAATAATAGTAATTTTACTATTTATTCAGTGACGATTTAATGATGAAAGTGGGATCGAGGGCCCCTTGGCCATTACCAGTTTACCACTAAGCTTTGCCATTGGCTCAAACTGTCATGCAACCAGCATATGACTGATGTATTATCGTTAAGGCCGGCACAAAAGATCTCTCAAACAACTAGAGAAGCACGTGCCGAGACGTGGCAAGTTGCTACGTCATAAGTGCGGTTGGAGATCTTTCTCTGGCAGGAGCAATGCCTACATCCGATTCCACTGACGTCGGGATCCTGGGTTCCCTTGCGAGAGTGACAGTTCAAAGATATTTGATCTTCTTTGGAACGAGTACGTTCATCGTGGCTGTCTGAAAAAACAGCAAACTGCATTGCCTATAGTTGGTAACATTTGTCAAAGATATTCTGTGAGCGGCTGGCATGGATAACCATACAAAGTCAGTGGACAATTGTCTGTTCGATGTGTTGAAAGAGGACCGGACACATACAAAACTTGCGAATGGAGCAGTATCGATGAAACCTTATGGGCTTCGAACAAAATGGGACAGACGGGAGCGGTGACAGCAAAGAAACCAACAAAAAAACGCTGCTCCGGCATGGTGTCAACATAAAGAAATCTATTTCTACTGAAAAATGGTACAGTATTTGACACTGACCAACTTGATCTCTAGATTGGCCCCTGGCCCCTGCTAGTAAAATGTGCAGAAAATGCGTAAAAGAGTCAAAAGTCTTCCCTTCCAACGACACAAGCTGCAGTATGCTGCGTGGGAGATGGCAAACATTACACCATGAATGCGCTATGATTACATTAAGAAATCTGAATCCTAATTTTAGTATCTTAAAAGAAAAAGAAAGGAGCGACTGTTACACACCAGAAGGCCAGATTGATGTGGAGAAAGGAGTGCGTACATACAAAGGTTACCATTGTGGCAGTACAAAAAAAAATGATGGGAATCGAAAAGAAAAGGTGCCTACATGGCATATGGCAACCAGATTATGCACCTGACGCTCAACTAAACATGTTCCTAAATGGCTCTCACCTTCTAATTACGCGCATCCCACATTTATGTGTTTCTAAAAAGAATTATACTCCTAAAACTAATTGAATTGGTTATAGCGTAAATTGGCGCAAAAAGAATTTTGTTAGAGGTTTCACAGCTTCTGATCAAGCCTTCATCTGCTCTCCAGCAGCAGGAGTTGGGGCAACACCACCAGTAGTTGGCCTGGAAGAAGAGAAAAAGGTTTAAACATTAAATTGGCGTAAACTTATGAAATTCAACAGATGCTTGACAGGGTTAGGAGAATAAAGGAATACTTACAGTCCAACCATGACTTTAAAAGCATCATAGATACCCCACTGGGCACCAGTGAGGGTACCAATCATCACGATACGCAATGGGAGGCCACGTGTGAAGAGCCCCAATAAACCAATCTTCTTCACAGCCTGTGCAAGGAAGTTTCACATGAAAAATCTAAGACAGGCAAGCATTTGTAAGCAGAAGACGGTTACTAGAAAACTTACATCACCAACTGTAGCCCCCTTTGCATTGTTGAGGAAGGAAACAAGGTTGTCAGCTGGGTGAGAAACAATTGCACAGAGTACACCGGCAATGTAGCCACCAGCAAAGCTCACTCCAAGTTGGAGGGATTTGCTGCACTCACTCTTTGGGGCAGGGATCGCATACTTGTAGATATTCTCCACAACTGCCTCGAAAGAGGCAAATTTCATCATAGTATCTGCATTATTAAAAGATAAACCTTAAGTATTCAAGGTTCATAGTATATAGCAAATTGAGTGGTAAGGAATACTAAACATCAATACCAAAACAAATGAAAACATAGGTGCAAGAAGCCAAGAAACCAAAGCACATTATGTTCCAGCAAACCCCAAATGCAAGAGAAATCTTAACAGCATTGCCACAGTAGTTTTTAAGCCATGTACATTCCTAGCAACTTAATTGGGCTTTAGCAGAAGAAACAATATCCACATGAGATGATCATCAAACAACAACAACGAAAAACAACAACAAGCCTTTTATCCCAAGCAAGTTGGGGCAGGCTAGAGATGAAACCCATAGGAATCACGAAAAGGAGAGACCGAAAAGGAACACAAGACAAAAGAGATGATCGTCAAAGCGGTAACCAAAAAATCATGTGTGCATGACAGTTAGTATCATTGTTCTGGCAGGTTGTACACATATTATAATGTACACCACTTCATTGGAGTCTAGCTCTATAATAACAGAGATAGCTCAAGCAGTGTGGAAAATTTATATATGCACACATAAAATCTTGAGAACCATGATGTGATTTCAAGAAGAACTATGTGCAAAAAAATACATGCCCGAACATCCAGGTACAGGGACGAATTAGGCACATCAAGACAGAATTATGTGTAAAGGATTGACATAATATTCAAATTATCAATGGAAAGTTCTCACAACTATCAATCTCTACAACATATAGCTAATGTGTTTAGTCTAATGTACACCACTTCATTGGAGTCTAGCTCTATATGATAGGAGAGAGAACTCAAGCAGTGTGGATATTTCATATATGCACACATAAAATCTTGAGAATCATATATGATTTCAAGAAGAACTATGTGCACCATATTCTAATGAACCAATATTTTATACACCACAACAAAAGAAAACATTAAAATTCAAAAATACCAATAACAAGACTCAATCAAAAGAAAAGAAAGACATCATTATGCACAGCTGATGGTCATTAATCCAAAAGTATAAAACATCATTTAAGGAATTAAACAATATATACCATCTCATTGGAGTCTAGGTCCAGTTATTGAGGAGATGACTCAAGCAGTGTGGAAATATCTATCTATGCACACATAAAATCTTGGAAACCATCATACGATTCCAAGAAGAACTATGTGCACCAGAACCAATATTCTAAAAGTGTTTTACAATACGAAATTGAGATAACATTGAATGCTGGCGAATGAATTCTAATACAATCACTTAAAAACAACAAACCATCTACTTGGAATTCTAGTCCAGTTACAAAGGAGAGATGACAATGCAGAAATATTTTCAGTAACCAAATAAATATTTGAATCCTATTGTGGCCTCAAGGTCTATGTTGTATAACATGAGGGGGTATGATATGAGACATAGTTTACAAAATCATTGACAGGTAGGGGGGTATCAATAATATATGTTTACAATGTATCACCGATATCATAGAAACAATAATAATAGTTACACATGCAAGCATTTTTAGGGAGCACATGTCACTATTGAATATCAAGATTGAGTATAATACCATGTCATATATATAAATTATAGAATATCTATACCATCTATGCGAATAGCTGAGTTAGTACAAGCATTATAAAAGATTGAAGGAAACAAATCTTTTTCGGTTGGAAGAAAGTATGTACTTACAAGGAATTTGCCGGCCCCAGAGAGGAACAAGTCCTTTATACAGTCTGCATAGGCCAGACATTATTAAAAAAAAAGTGAGGACACAGTCACACAGGTATTTTAGTGTAGACAAACTTCAACTCACCCAGCATATCCTTCAGATTTCACAAACTTGGGAAGACCATCTGATAAACCTCTCGCAAATCCAGGTTGTGTCTGGACACGAACCTTCACAGCCTCCATGGGGCAGAGTGCAATATCTGCAATGACTTCAGCAGAAGCAGACCCCGCAAGGTAAATCAAAGTCTTGTACTTGGCTGCATACTCAGGACCAGCAATGTCGGAGTAATACTTCTTGAAGAACTCGTAGAAACCAAACTTGCAGGCGCCTTGAGCACTGTATCCAAGCAGGGTAGGCACCCATCCCCTGAAGAAGCCCCTTGCTCCTTGCTCTTTCAATAGTACACCGAATCCAGAAGAGATGCTCTTGTACTTTGCTGGATCGATCTGAGAAATCAACCGAGATAACATTTCAGTATCCAGTAGTTCGAAAGTACACCTACATTTGAATGAGTATTAAGCAGGATAATAGATTAGCTGTTTAACTAATGCAGGCACCGCTAATGAGAATGTGATGTCATTGTACACTGAATGTTTCACAAAATGTACAGTAAGAAATCCCACGTATAGCAATGTTTCACACCAAATAATCGATCAGGACTGCACGATGGCGTGTTTGGATCTTAATCCAGGCATGAAATATGAGATCTGTATGTTGACATTGAAAATGTGATGGCACATGTACAGATACATCAGCGGTTTCACAAAACGTACAGTACCAACAACTAACAAAAACACTGATGCTGACTAACCCTCAAGCAGACGGAAATCAGATCACAACTAGCCTTACGAATTGTGAATGGTGTCACATGCCCGACCAAAGTCTCACATTCAATCCAAGTCAGCAAGTGCACAGACCACAGATATAACATCCAACAAAATGATCATTAAAATCGAATGAGAAGGCAAAGCAAGCGAGCAAAACAGACATCTCGCACCTAAAAACTCACCGATCCGAATCGAGCCACAACCTAAATCACTCAAGACATTGGGCACGGGCACCCCGATTAATCAAGGATCCGAGAAACGCTCACCTGCATGTTGCACTTGACGAGGTCGAGCGGCGTGACGGTCATGTGTGTGAGGCCGCAGCTGGTGATACCGCCAGCCGTGCACGCCGCGTAGAACGCCGGCGAGTACATCTTGATCCCCCGCTCTGCTCGCTCGGCGCCCGCGCCCAGACCGCAGGCCCGGCCGCAGCCGCCGATGCCGACGGTGCGGCAACCGCTCGTCCGCTTACGCCACCGGCGGCGGCGAATGGCGAGCTGCCGGCAGCGGCTGGGGCCGCGTACAGGAAGCCGGGTAGCAAGGCATTCCGCGAGCTCTCGGAGATGGCCATTGCAGCGAGCTGGTTTCGAGCGGTTCTCCCGAGCTCTGGCGGGAGGAGGCTGTGCTTTGTGCGCAGCGGCGAGCATGCGTGACGCTGGGACGTGAGGCCCGCCGCCACCCGCTCTCCCGGAGGGAGAGACCGGTGGTGGAGCGCATTGTTAGGGCAAAGGAACCACCAGAGAGGGATGGGCCTTTTATAGCGCGGGATGCATTTGGAACTTGGAAGCGCATTCCTGGGCCGTTGGCCCAGGTTAACTAGGATATCCAACCGCGTCGGCCCAGTTCACCGCCAATGAATTCCTCCATTCGCAGTTCGACACGAGTTGACCTACCCCGATCAAAACAAAAGGTTGCGGACCAACATCTGAGTGAAATGCTTCTGCGAGTTTCGAAAAAAAAATGCTTCTGCGTGTTTCAAATAAAAAAAGAAATGCTTCTGCGCTTCAGTCAGACAGTCACGTCGCAAGAGCACAAGAGTAAATTTTTGGACCTACCTGTAAGTAAGTGCACGCAGCTTTGCACAACAGTAAAGTGAGGAAGTCGAAACGCCGAGGCATCCGATCGTGCAGCCCCCTCCGCTTCCCAACGTGAGCAGAGAGAGCTTCCTGCAGAGCAATCAACTCCGGAGCTTCCCCAGTTTCCACTGGTCCGCTGGCCCCTGTTCCCCAATTCCGGCCGGGAAGGGTATCCGAGAGGTGCGGCGCGGCGAGCAATTCGGTGGCCGGCGATCGCCGGTGATGAAGCGCGGGAGGCCTTACGGCGGCTGGCGCAGGGAGCGCCCGTGGCGAGGTGGTCGCACGCGGAGGCCATGAAGAAGCCTGCCGTAAGCGGAGGCTTGTTAGTGGCTGGTGGTGGAGGGTGGTCGGGGTGGGGGGAAGTATTGGGTGCGGAAAAGGCAGGGCTTGGTGGCTCGAGCTGGGGGAGCAGAGGGTTTGAGACGAGCTGGTGGGACGCGGCGGCGAAGAAGGCTGCCGGTGGCGAAGCTGGAGCGAGCGCGTGGGAGCCGGGATGGACGGGGGAGCCGGAAGCGAAGAAATCGAAGCCGTGCGACACCGGAGGCGGAGAGGCCGTCGGTTCGGTGGTGCCGTACGATTGGAGGTGGACGGAGGCGGTGAGCCCGGAGATACTGGCCCTGGTCCTCCGCGGGAGACTAGCGGCGGACGAGGTGGCGCGGGCCGTGGTCTGGGTGTGCCGCGCGTGGAGGGCGGCCGCGGCATCGCCGGACATGTGGGGGGAGGTGGACATCGAGGCGTGGTGCCGCCGCGTGAACTGCAGCGCCAAGGCCGACGCCGCCGTGCGCATTCTCGTTGCCCGCGCCCAGGGCACTCTCCGGCGGCTCTCCGCCTACCGCGTCGGGGACGCGGCATTCACCTGCGTCGCCGCCTCGTAAGTCGCGCTGCCCTTGCTGTAGCTGAATTTGTACATTCTTGGCTGCAATTGTGCCATGCTCATGTGGATTGAACAGCTTTCACCTTGAAAATTTTCGTCTCTATGACCTCTTTTGACATCACATTTGGGATGGACCCTTGCGTGTGTCGTGTCTATGATCTCTACTAGCGTTTTACGTTTAGAACAATTATCACTGCCTGCGGCTGCTTGCTACTACTGGGTTATCTGTTTTCTGCACTACTCTCTAAAGTTTTTATTCAGGACAGTTTGTAGGCTGTTGCTCATTTTTGCTTGGCTCTGTTAACCCAATTTTGCATCTGCAAATGGATAGATTACCAAATACCAACAGAGGCCAGAGTCATGGACGAATCACGGCTGCTCTCTCTTACATGTCCCATGATTTCGTTTATGATCGTTGTTCACTATCCACTCTGCACATTATTACCTGAAACTGCTCTAGCTTTCCTGAAGCATATTTTGTTGATTCATTCATGAGTTACTCTTGAAGCCTTTCTGTGTATGCCCTCTGTGCTATAGCTTATGGATGTACTGCCAGATGCCCAGATGTACTGCTCTCTGCTTCAGTGAGTACTTAATACTTTGTGGAGACAGAGTGAAGCTATAAAACCATTTCCGTTGTGAATCATGCTTTCTTATGTTTATCTTGTGGCATACATAACATTTATCGCTATAGTTTCCTGTTCAGATTGTACTATGCAAATATGACCTGAGTTAACATTGTTACAACTACTAATGTTTGATGGTTTCTTATCTTGGACAGTGGGAAGTTGCTTAATGTCCTCCAGATCCCAATGAGTGAGGTCACTGATGAAGCCATAGAGAAGCATGCAGAATGCCTACCTGCACTAAGAGTGTTGGACATCAGTAACTGCCTGAAGATCACATCTAGAGGCATTGAAGCGCTAGGGCGGCACTGCAAGCTGCTCGTCCAGCTGAAGAGGAACATGCCTCCTCCGGAGCCTCTGCAGGGCAACAATGCAGCAGCTAAGGTAGTCCAGAAAGAGGCACTGGCAGTCGCAAACACCATGCCGATGCTCCAGCAGCTTGAGCTTGCCTATGGCTTGTTTAGTGACCCGGCCCTTGACGCTGTCCTCAAGAAGTGCCCGCTGCTGCGCACGCTTGACATTCTTGGCTGCTGGAACGTCAGGCTTGAAGGTGACATTGAGGAGAGGTGCTGCGCGCTCGAATGGTTCAGGGAGCCATGGGAGCCCGAGTACAGTACCGACTCGAGCAATGGAGGCGACTATGGAGGCAACTATAGTGACAGTGATGAATGATGATTGAAAGGCCATGATTTGATTCAGAGAGCATCAGGGTGATAAGGTAGTGAACATGCATTTGAGGTTCAGGGTGCGTTTGGCACGGCTTATAGAAGTGCTTATTGAAACTGCTTATGCTCAATAAGCACTTTGAAGTGCCTAACAGCAAAATAGCAAAACTGCTTATGTGTATAAGCACTTATAAGCACTTTGCAATTTTGTACTAGCATAAGCACTTTGAGTGAAGCAGCAAAACGTAGCTTATAGTGCTTATGTATGTGAATAAGCAGTTTTGATGGATAAGTATAAGCAGTTTTGCCAAACGGGTAGACTGCTTATGTATATATAAGCACTATAAACACTATAAGCACTTTGTGCATAAGCCATGCCAAACACACCCTCATACTGTCACCTGATGATTCTATGGCAGCTTTGGTATACGAAAGGGCTCTCTCATGTCCATTACTAATCCGTAGCCTTACTATGTATTGTTTCTTTTGTTGTTCGAGCCATAGCTACCTTCTTATGGGGTTATGCCGGTGCTGGTGCAGAGAAACAATGAAGTTTTATTTAGCTGATACAGTAGAAAAGCAACCATACTATGATGGCAAAATTTGCTGCAGGAATGTGGTATTATATGAGAGATGCCTTTTGATCCCTGTGTCATACTGACACAATCACACAACCAAACATATTCACATAATTTCATTCAAACAGACACTAGTTAAATTTCATGAAGTTTAGGCGAGATTGAAGTAGTACCTAATAATGGTGTGTTTTTTAGATAATGGAACCGAAGTCCCGCCTCTGCATCAAAGATGCACACAGCGAAAAAATAATAATGGTGTTTGTTCTCACAAATCATAGATGTGGATGGAGAATTAGCATGTGAGACAAATATTTGCAACAAGCCAAATTCAAATTGGCATGGCATTTGGTTTTAAATTTGCTCTTTACACGCTTAGGGTTGTCTGTCTCCAAATCAAATGCGAGACAGTTTATTAAGAGTTAATACGCCTCAAACTCCTCAAACTAAAATTTTAGTCAAACGAGCGTCAAAATGTGAATACTACCCCGCGAACTTGCAAGCTTCCTTCTTCAAGAGCAATGTACTGTACCCCTACTCCGTAAGTATTCGTGAAAATGTGCAAAACTTTATTCATGATTATCATCAGAGTAAGGCTCCGTTTGGAATGGAGTATTTTCACAGGAATTTCAAAGGAAATCATTCCTTTGTTTTGCTGACGTCATGCACCGTTTGGAATGGAGGAACACTCGAACCAATTCCAGAGGAAATGAACTCATTCCTTCGTAAAACACAGGAAATAAAACATCCACTCTGAGCTCATGTTTTCGCTGATCGCTGAAGCCCGAGGCAAGACGAGCTATCGCAGAGGGAATGGAGAAAAAGAACAATCGGACTAAGCTGTGAGCTTAGAAGCTACCATGGCACCGCCAAGACACCACACCTCCAGCTCCAAGCTCAAGCAACAGTGCGCATGTCAGCAGACTCTTTTTCTTCAGCATCGGCCAAAGCCCTTGCTTCCTTTCATCCTCTTGTTGCTTCTGGTGGCGGATTTAAAATAGAACTGATGGATTCAGGTGGTATCGTGAGAAGCAGAGAGCAAAGAAGACTATTGGGTGAACGATGGTGGCCGAGAACGAAGGGTGACCGGATAAGAGCAATAGAGATAATATATTTTTTGTTCACATGTGGGTCCGTTTGTGTTGTTGGCTAAAATAATTTGACGAGACCGTGGCAAATGGCTAGATTAATTGGCCATACAGGAATTGCAAGCAATTAGAGTGAAGTCACTCTTGTTGTGCTAGGACGTTGAACTGATGGACAACTCCAGTACCCAGTGTGTTATTCTCTCAGTATTTTACAAATACAATTTTAATTTCTAATTCCTGCGTTTTTCATTCCTGCAATCCAAACATCAAAGTTTGCAATTCCTTTACTTTTCATTCCTACGGTTTTCTCACTTCTTCCATTCCTACGTTTTCTTAATTTCTGCGTTTTTTCCTATTCCTATATTTTTCATTCCTATATTCCAAACAGATCCTAAATGAGTGGCGAATAACATTTATAGCCATGACATTTTGTCATGTTCCGATGCTCGTGAATCGTCATCACATACGAAATGAAAAGTGAAAAATAAAGAAGGGAAACACTGGACGGCGGAGCCACTTGTCGTGTGCCTCTCAGTTTCGGCGCGATTCTTTCGCGAGCTCCTCGCGCACCAACCACCTGAGCAAGTCTGCAGTGACTCCCGTCCCTCCCCCGATCCATCGCCGTCATCAGATTCGTCATCGTTTCCGCCGGAAGGAGAGGCGGGGGAGGGCATGGCGGAGATGTGGGTGTTCGGGTACGGTTCGCTGATCTGGAACCCCGGCTTCGCCTACGACGCCCGCCTCGTCGGCTTCGTCAGGGACTACCGCCGCGTCTTCTACCAGGGTAACCGCTCGCTGGCCGGCCGGCAGCTGCTGCGCCAGTCCCTGAACTGCCTCTTCTTTTCGTTCGTTCCCTCAATGTTTTCTTGATTTTGCTCTGGTCGCCGGACAGGGAGCACGGACCACAGGGGCACGCCGGAGTTCCCCGGGAGGACGGTCACGCTCGAGCACCAGCCCGGGGCGACCTGCGTACGGCCCCTCCCCTATCTCTACCGTTTGTTACTTGCTAAGAACAACCTCGTTGTTTAGGATGCACATTCGTAGGGATAAGCATAATTGACCCCCTTTTCCCCTTGAGTTGGTCTTGTCATATTATGCTGTATTTCAGTATCTGCTTGACGTTTTCTGTAGTCTCTTAACCGTGTTCCAATGCGTGCATTGATTTCTTGTTACTGAATCACTCTGTTTCACATACAGTGGGGAATTGCATACAAAATTTCAAGGGAGGAAGATAAGCAAGTAGCACTAGAGGTGAGAGCTCCCGAAAGGTTTTCTGATGATATGCTTTGCTCACTAATACTGAACCTGATTTTTTCCATGACTGTTTAATGACTATACAATTAGTTTAATGTAGTTACTTGTCATAGTGGTGACGAACAAATTACTTGAGGACTTGATGGCCCAAAATCATACGCTCTTTTGTACAATCTTAGTATCAGAATCGATGATTAATTTGTAGATGTTTATTAAAATCAAAATTTTGTGAACTTTGATTCATTAATCTCGATGATTAATTATGATGCTTACATTGCTTCTATTGACATTTACTTTCTGATTTTTTGCAGTATCTAGAAGTAAGAGAAAAGCAATATGATGAGAAGATTTACCTTGACTTGTATACAGTAAGATATTATACAGTCTCCTTATTCGGTAATATTCAGTGTTCAATTTTCTCATCGTTGTAATGTTTTTTTCAGGATTCGTCGCCTAAAGTACCAGCTCTCAAAAATGTGATGGTGTAAGTGGTTCTGTAATCTAGGAACAAACATTTCATGCAAGCGAATTTTTTCTGATGGAACCAAATACATGGATGACAGATACTTTGCAACAACAAATAAGGAGAGCAATGTAAATTACCTTGGTCCTGCACCCTTGGAAGAGATGGCCAGGTATTATGTTCTGTTAACTTTCATGCTACCCGTTTACTGATAAAACTCTTGTTAACTTCCCTTGTGCCATGTTTAGGCAAATTTACCTTGCTGTAGGTCCAAGTGGACCTAATAAAGAGTACCTGTTCAAACTTGAGGATGCGTTAAACAAAATAGGTAATATTATGATATTTGATCCTATTATGGAACTTTTAAGAGTCATAGAACAATGTTAGGCCTGATGGTCAAAGCTCAAATGTCTTGGCAGGAGTTGAAGATCCGCATGTTCAGGAATTGGCAAATGCTGTGCGTGAGTATTTTGACACCCAGCAATTGGCAGATGCTGTGCGTGAGTATTCCGACACCCAGTTATCTCAGTGAAAGATGGCACTGCCCCCTTCTTCGGAGAAAAGATTTCTGAAGGATGTGAGGATTCATTTATCTCCAAATATCACAATTTTCATGTAATCTCCACTCCAGCTTGGGAATACTTCTCTCCATGTGTGTTTGTAGACATTTTCATGTTGTTATAGGTTTGCAATAGTAACCTAGAATTTCCTCTTTCTGAGCTGGAAAGAAAGGTCAATACGTCTTACATTTGACAAGAATACAACAGATAAATGATAAACTATTTATGATGGGACTTGCTAATTTTCAATCGATTGAAAGTTTGGTGAACTTCAATCAACGCCCTGTACCACTAGATTGAAATCGGTCTGTCTATCAATAACAATTTTTAATTTTTTATAGTCTACAGGGATACATTAACATTTTGTTTTCTCTATCTATATGCTACAAAATCATTAGAAAAATAAATAGCAATATAGGTTCTAGTACAGATCATGAGATTGAAAGTTTCCCAAACTTTGAAGAGGAGAGAAGATGATATCCTAAATGATTCCAATCCTCGCAGAGTCTCCAAGAGTGACCAGGGAAGCGGAAAAAAGACTAATCACATTCTAATTTTTTTTGCCAAGCTATGATTACTTTTTGGTGTCTCAATAACGAATGGTTAGGCCTTTCTTCGGAGTTAGAAATTTCAGACAAAGCCAACGGTACAGAATCATTCTAATAATCTCCCAATGTGCAATTTTCGTCTAAAATCGTGATCTCGGAGTACAAGATCAGCTCCCGATGCATGTAGAGCATTTCTAGCTGACTGAGTCGCAGCTGGTCTTGGCGAAGGTGATCCTCCCCGGCGCAGGTTGTAGAGCACCTGCATGTTCTGCTGCTGGTAGTTTCCGAGGATGGAGACGCCGTTGGTCCTGCCGATCATGAGGCACATGAGCCTCCCCGTCCTGTCCTCGGCGAAGAGGCTGTCCCTGTCGAGCTCGAGCCAGCGGCCGTCGAAGGAGAGCGAGACGGTGGGCACGTAGACGCGGTCCATCCCCACCCCTTCGGGCAGGATGAAGCAGAGGTCCAGCCCCAGGCGCGACGCGGCGCCGCGGGGCAGCCTGATCTCCTGCTCCAGGTCGTCGGCGAGCTCGTCGTACAGCGACGCCTCGAGGAACGAGATGGTGGACGCGACGTCCACGATCATCCCGTGCGCGTGGGCCCGGTCCCCCGGCGGTGCCGGCGGCGACGTCGCCACCCCGCTGCCGCTCGTCAGGTCCCGCGGCGTGCGGTCGCCGACGGCCAGGCCGTCGAGGTTGAGGTAGTAGTAGGACGGGTACCGCGCGTCCGAGGACATGGTGACGACGACCCGGTCGGTGGCGTTGCGGGCGGTGTCGGCGTCGGCGCCGAGCACGAGCTTGCCCGCGGCGCGGGACAGCGGCGGCGGCAGGCAGTACATGAAGCGGCGCACGGAGAGCTGGTTCACCAGCGAGAGCGGGCCGCGGCCCAGGCCCACGATCCCCGACGCCTGCGGGGCCGGGCCCCCGCGCTGGAGTCGCTGCAGCCGAACACCACGCCGTGGAACACGTTGCCGGCGATGGTCAGCTTGTCCATGCCCAGCGTGCCCCTGGTCACCGCGTTGCCGCTGTACCTGTACGTGTACTCGCACGCGTTGTCGTCGTCCTCGTCGCGGCACCTGTTCGTTTGTTTTTTTTATTATGTGCATACATCCAGAGCAAGGCACCATGACTAAGTTTTTCATCTGTTGGTTCGCTGGATGGATGGGTTACGTGTGAATGAACTAGCTGGTACGTATACCTGTGCTCGTCGAGCTGCGCGCAGGTGTCGCTGCCGCACGGCACGGCGGCGAAGGAGGAGGAGAGCTTGGGGTTGAAGATGGGGTCCGACTGGCGGTAGCAGCTGACGCAGGGCTGGCACTGCACCCAGACCAGGTCGCTGGCCGTGTCGATGGCCGCCGACACGAAATGCTGCGGCGTGCCGATGCCCAGCTTCACCAGGTACTCGCCGCCGCCCTGCACCAGCGGCGCCACGGCGGCGGCCTTGCGCCCGTCCGCCCCGGCGACCCGGTCCAGGCTGCGCTGCACCGCGCGCCGGAGCAGCTCCTGGTCCGTCAGGTTGGAGGACGGCAGCGCGTCCACGCGGGCCAGCTCCAGGTGCAGCGGTGGAGGCGAGATGGCGCGCGCCGGGAGGACGGGCAGGGCGAGGAAGAGCAGCAGCAGCAGCGTGGTGATCATGGTGGTGGCAAGCTGCTAGCGCCTGCGCACGGTTCAGACGCTCCTGTGCAGCACGTGTTCGTTGCTTGATGGCGAGACGGGTTAAGTAGGAGAAGAAGGATTTGATTCCGGGGCAGGGGCACACAGAAAGGAGGTGGTGCTTCAAAGACGAACTGGTTGCGGGTAGCATCGCACAACATCCTTGTGTCTTCTTTTGTGCGCTCCTGTATTTTCTCTTGACGAATCGACTCCTGCTTTTTCTTCCCTCTGGTCTTTTTTTTTCTTTTTTGAGATAATTTTTTCCTGCTGATCTGCTCGGAGAAACACGGGAGGAGCGGCCATGCTTTGCTACGATGCATGGGCCGCATTCTCGCGGCCCCTTTGTACCCGGGCCGCAGCCCGCAGCACCGCGGTTCTGGGCTGAGATCCACCTGCAGTTCTAGGGTGTCAAGTGGCCTCCTGATTTATTTATTTTTTGAGAGGGAAAGAACAAGATTTATCCTCCTGATTAGCAATCGAGTCTCACGGTGACTTCAAGAGATTTTCACATGTGTTGCTTACTCTTTTCTGTTTTTTCCCCTTCGGATAAAGACCCTTGAAGCAATGAGGAATCATCAGAGTCGTATGGACTCTATGTGCAGTGAAGGACGTGTAAGCGTTCCGAGGGTGACTTGTGATAACCGAAGGAAGCAAAGCTTGTGCAGTGAACGACGTGTAAATGCCGTCAGAACGGCGCGGGATTTCGCGGGATAACTCCCGACCAAGTAATGGACCAAACGGGTCTCTGTCTCTGACTGACCACAGCTTTTCGCTGCGGCTCCCCCGTCAAACAGAACAAGCAGAAGCAAACGCACCTGTTGCTTCGCCATGATCACGACACCAACGTATCAGTAGCAGTCAGAGACCACACCCAGCAACGTCAGCCATCCAATACGGTGGCACAATGCATCGATACATATATACACGTACGTGATGCTGAGAAACAACTAGCTGGGTACACCTGGCCCTTTCGCGACTTGACGCTCTGCACACGGCGCAAAGGAGAGAGCCTGTTGGAGTCGTAGGTTCCAAAGTTTCGAGGGTGAGTTGTGAGCATCCAGTGAGGGGAAACTTTTAGTGAAGGACGTGTAAACGCTGTTTTTGCAATTGCTGGGATTTTGCAAGGCGTGATTTCTGATCGAGTAATGGACCAGATATGGGGTTGCTGTCTGTGACCAGAGCTCGCTGCGACTTGCGCGTCAAACAGAGGCAGCAGAAAGCAACCGCGCCTATTGCCCCGGCACGATCACGACACACACATATCAGAATCTATGTATACGACATCGATACGCGCACGCATATACTAATTCTGAAAAAAAAACAACGAGCAGGCAGCCGCGCCTCTCACAATTTGGTGTGGTGCACGGGCGACGTCGCACACGAACTGGAAATTCTGCTGCTGCAAGTTTCCGGTGATGGGCATTGAGCAGGCCCCGGGACGCCATCACTTGAAGAGTGGAAGGAGATTTTTACGTGTGACTCCTTCCTTCCCGATTCCTTCCGAATGACCATTGTAGTCGTAGCAATCGGGAATCGTCAGAGCCGTGTAGTCATCACTACAGAAGTTGAGGAGATTTAAAGTTTCGAAAGTGATTTGTGATGAGAATAAAAAAAAGAAGTGATTTGTGAGCCCCGAAGGAAGCTAAAAAGCTTGTATTGAACGACGTGTGAACGCTGTTTGCAATGGGGACGATTTTGCGAGGTTTTCAGGACCAAAAGGGTCTTTCTCTCTGACCCTAAAATCCTTTGCCGCGCGACTTTCCCGTCAAACAGAAGAAGCAAAATAGTAGATGAAATGAAACGATCAATATTGATCCGCGTGACCATCCGACGTCAGCCATCCAAATACACCGATACATACACGTGTAATGCTGCTAAGAAAGAAGCAACGAGCGTAGTCCTCACAACTTGGCGCACTGCACGGGCGCGAACGAGAGCTTGTCCCCCGCGACGTCGTACACGAACTGGAAGTTCTGCTGCTGGAAGTTGCCGATGATGGACAGCCCCTTGGACGCCATCACCGTGAGGCACAGCGCGCCGCTGCCGGCGTCCATGACCATGTAGTTCTCGGCGGGCAGGTCCAGGTCGGCGCCGCCGTCGAAGTGGAACACCAGCTTGGGCACCTCCACCTGGTCCGCGCCCTCCGCCGGCGCCCGGAAGCACAGGTTCAGCCCGATCCCGGACCCGTCCGCCTCCGGCAGCGTCATCTGCGCCGCGAACGCCTTCCTCAGCGCGCGGTACCCGCGCACGTCGAGGTACGTGATGGACGTGCCCGAGTCCACGATGACGCCGCCCGTGCCGTCGTCCTGCACCGCGAACGCCGCGCTCGGGAGCGGGACGCGCGTGGACCCCACCGTCAGGGCGGTGAGCGTGACGTAGTAGAAGGACGGCTGGCTCGGGTTCTTCACCAGCGGGGTGGACTGCACGGGCGCGGTGGCCGCCGTGTCGGAGATCTCGGCCACGGAGCCCAGCAGGAGCGGGCTCTTGTGCGTGGTGTCGTCGAGCGAGGTGAGGCAGTAGGAGAACTTGTCGAGGCCCAGCTGCGAGACCAGTGAGAGCGGGCCGCGGCCCAGGCCCACGAGCCCGGCGGCCTGCGAGAATCCGTCGCCCTCGTTGGTGTCGCCGCACCCGAACGCCACGCCGGGGAGGGCCTCCTTGGCGAGCGTGAAGGTCTCGGTGGCCAGCACGCCCTGCGTCGACGAGGAGTCGCCGTAGGTGTAGGTGTACCCGCACTTGCTGGACGTGCAGGAGGAGGTGGGCAGGTCGCTGCAGAGGGAGCTCGAGCAGGGGACGGGGGAGTAGGTGGAGGAGGAGGACGGGTCGAACAGGGGCGTGCTCTGGTTGAAGCACTCCTGGCACGGCTTGCACTGCGTCCACACCAGGTCGCTCCCCGTGTCCACGATGGCGGAGTAGGCCAGCGCCGGCGTGCCGATGGCCAGGTCCATCAGGAACTCGCCGTTGCCCGCGTGGACGGGCACCTTCAGGTCGCCGCCCGACGCGAGGACGGCCTTGCTCGCCACCGGCACGCCCGTGGCGCGCGCCACCAGCCGCGACATGCGGTGGCGGCTCCGCCGCGCCGCGCGCTGCAGCAGCTGCAGCCTCGAGAAGTTGCCGTGCGCGTCCACGTGGGTCATGTGCACGCGCAGGCCCTTGACCGTCTCGGGCGCCGCGGCCATGGCGCCGCAGCTGATGCCCGCGATCGCCATGGCCGCCGCGAACAGAAGCAGCCGTGCGCCGGCCCCCATCGCCGCTCCTTTCCTTCTTTGCCTTGGAACTTGGAAGTGCAACAAGAGGAAGCTATCAAGCTAAGCTAGTGCGAGTTTTATTCTTCTACTCGACGAAGGCCGGAGCTATATATCTGTGATCAAGTATAAATAAACAAATATCATTTGGTAGTTACTGTTAGGTTTGCTCAATCCAACGGCCCTATGCAAATGATCCTAACAATTTAATATGGGAAGACAGAGATGACAAGGCGTCAAAGAAAAAGGTAGTGGCCAGCACCAGCAGGCCAAGCGAAATGGGTTACCGTGTCCGTGTGTGTGAAGGAGATCGCTATTCTGTGACGGCTGCTTTATCCCGCTGCTAAAACTTCCTCTTGGCGCCTGTTTGGTTTGTGGTACTTGTTAACAATTTCCACTGCGGAGAGTACACACGTGGCCTTTTAGGTCCAAATGGTTACGAACTTGATGTGGCTGCACCTCGCTTTAGAACGTTCCTGTCTGCTGCAAGATTTTGCCTCTTCATGCTCTCTAGAAGCACTGTATTTCCCCCAGTTTACCCTCTATAAATACATAGTACTGACATACTTGCCGGTCCATTTGAGTCTTGCGCTTTTGCGAGGAAGGTTCGGCACCATTTGACCCCTTTCAAAATGGAGGTGCTAGCTTAGGTAGCCAACATACGTATGATGCCTAAGTTGGTGAGCAACCGGCTGCCGGTCCAATTGGGACTATACATTACTTGCCCCCAGCCATGTTCTTCCAACACCGAGGAGTGGCCTACCTGGGCTTTGTTTCCCTTGCAAGTAACTCATGATTGAGATTTCGAGCCCTCGTCTGTTGTGTGGATTCAGGTAGGCATATTTGACCAAACGTCATACACCTCTTTCACATCCTATAAATCCCCTTTTCACAATTCAAATGGAATGTACCTAGAAACGCCGGTTCTTCAAGGCAGTCGTGCACGCTACAAATATCGCTCAAACCATTAAAACCAAGGCAAAAATCCTCTTTCAGTTTTCGTCGTATAAACTTGTAAGAATGGGCTAGCGCACGGGAGCTTAGTGATCATGGGTTTATGATGCCGGCGTCAGTGGTTTGGTGAGCAATATGATCCGCCAATCTTTTGAGAGGCGTCAATGGGTGTAGGTGAGAAAGCAACACTTCACCAGCAACGCACATAGACCATCATCATCCAGATTATTATCTTACTATACTAGCGGCCTAGAATTCGGTTACGCAGATCGGCGCCGTCCGTTTTGCTGGGTCCCCATGCTGGAGCAGGTGCCCAGCAATGTGATGCAAGATTCCGTGTCATCGTAGAATCATGTCATATATGACACACTACTGGATAACACGGGAATTGTCACCGAGAAGACGTTATGATTTGTGGGGTACTCAGAACGCATTGTGCACGAGCAATCTCAACCAAGCACCCATTAAGAAATAGACCTCGGTGAGCGGAGATTGATTGATGTAGCAACCCACCTTTTACTACGTTTCTGTGCGTGAAAATTTGTACGGAAAGAGTCGCAGGAACAAAATATACAGAGGAAGCAGAAAAACAATTAAGACCAAGGTAATCCTGTGCACCTTTCTTGTTAAGCTCTAGCATTCTTTTTCGCCTTCTTTTTTTTCTCTGGAAAAAAGGATAAACCACGAAAAGTAAAAAAGACAACCTATTCTTTCAGAGCAACGCCACACCTATGTGCCTCCAACACCAGACAGACTCTCATTTGGTATTCCTTCTGGGAAAATGAGGAAGAAAAACCCTAAAAACCTCTTTTCAGCAGGGGGACATGTTGGCTCTACTGATCAAAACCTCCCCCACAGGTGGCTGAACAAGCATAAACAAAACAAAAACCTCTCCATTTGCTATGCTAGACAATCATTCCCTGTCTGTTGACTGAGGGAGTTACCAAAACTCATCATGCAACAACTTAACGCCCACATGTTCTCAGCATGGTGACGACACAGTAACGTTGCTCCTTAAATTCAGTGATTAGCCCTTGCACTCCTGAAGCTTTTGCTGCAGCCTCACATTCTGCCTTACCTGCATAATTGGGGGGAACCATAAACAGGAATTCAGTGATATGTTACCTGGTGATATCAACAGGATGCAATAGTATTTAGAATAATCCTGATCAACTAGGTGCAATAGTATATTTAGGATATTCCTGGTCACTAGGTCCAATAGTATATTTAGGAAATTCCGGATCAACTATAGGCTAGAAAAATATAACTCACACAATCAGCAATCTCTTCCTGTTGAAGAGGTGGAACTACTTCATTCTCATCCCAACCAAGAGACCGCAGGAAAGCAAGTTCTTCTGGGCTTGGCTCGTCTTGAGCAAAATAGAGTTCCTCCTCCCCTGCTCCAATGTGCTCAAACTCTTCAGCAGCATAGGGTTCCTCCTCCCCTGCTCCTATGTGTCCAAGCTCTTGAGCAGGATCAGGTTCCTCCCCCTCAACTGTACCAAATGGCAAGTTGACTTCATCGTTGACAGAGTTGGACATCATGGAAACACCACCTACATATGCAGGCATGCCTGATTGGGGCTTCATAGAGGTTACATCTTCTGTGTCAGCAATTGCTGATGAAGAGTTGGCACCCCTGTTGTCAACAAGAATCCCCAGAGATCCCTCGTCTAAAACATCACGAGATTCTGAAGGCGGAATGACTTCCTCATTGTCAGATAGGTGTCGTTGTGATCCCTCGCAAGAATTTGCTTCTTCACAGGAACTACTCCCATTTTCGAGAAATTTGACTCCAGAATTATATAAGGACAAATCAAGACAAGAGTTTTGTTGATCATCAATCATGCTAGATGGAGACTCGATAGCAGTGCTTGAACCATTTACTGACTTGCTTCGCAACAATTCAAAGAATTTATGCTTGTCCTTCACACTTGCTTTTCTCTCACCAAATGAACCTTGTAGCATATGCAACGGAAGACCATTACTGACAACCTTGAGCTTTTGGTTAGCAGGCTTCCTCATAGGTTCCATTGAAGAAGATCGACCAAGAACAGGGTTCACAGGATTATTGATGATGCTGTCTTTGGCAGTATTTACAGTGCCATTCTGTTCACGGCTAAGAACTTGAAGGCTACCTGATTGAGATGGCTTTACAAGCTCAGTTTTCACTGGGGTACGAACAGAGCTGCTAGAAGGCTGCACTGACAGTTGTGGTGCAACCTTGACAGGAACATTAGCTTCTCCAGCTCTTAAAGCTTTTGGTTTCAACTTATCCAAAGAACTCGATGCCTGTGTAGTATTCTAAATTAGTTCAAACCAAAATGCCAGTAGAGAATGTAACTCAACAAATGTATGCAAGACAAGTAACAAATGAAGTCTGAGAAAGCACATTCATCTAAATTTCTATCATATTTTATATGGGTGGGCACAGATTACATGAATGTAGAAGTTATCAGATAATCGAGGACATTGACTGACTGATGATACAGTACAATTTATTCTCATTGCATACACCTCAGACATAGGTACAATCATTATTAGACATATTAACTAACTATATGGGAGATGGGTACGACCACTAAACTAGGGAAATGTGCTTATCAGAAACACCCAGAAAATATAAGATTTAAGGCCTTTTAATCATTCAAACTTTCAAATAAAGCACTCTTTAATCAATGTACATTGATAACAAAATGCTACAACTTTAGAAAGCTTTGGACACTATAATTTAGAAATGATCAATGAAGCACATTACTTGCAAAATAGATTGGGTACATTAGCAATGTCAAATAATGCATAGCAAAGTATTCATATTTTAGATTTTTTAAACAGGATAATGAACGTAGTCCAGTCCCAAACATGAAACATTATCACACATTTTGTGTTCATAAATGAATAACATGAAGGCATCTGTAAACACTGCTAAGGTAATCACAAATACTAGTTCATGCGTACTAGATTACAATATTACACTAATACCCTTGACTATTATACCCTTAACAAGTTGAAGGTCACATAAAAGATCAGGCAATCAAAACAACCTGAGTAACTAACCATTGAATATGATCACTAATAGCACCTAGTACAACCACACAAGCGTAAAGACATAATCGATCTGGCTGATAGCTAAAAACACATTTATAAAGTTATAGTTGTAATGTGATAGTTTTATGAATGTAACTCTAGCTTTTCATCATACAACATAACAAATCATATTTGCAATGCTTCTGACATCCCTGAAAAACCAAAACAATTTCCAAAAGAAATGTGTGAGACTAGACACTAGAGTGTTTCTATGCACATCAACGATAATCACACAAACAACAAAAGGTAATAATTAATCAACCAGAAGACAATAAATCAGGTACTCACAGAACTTTTGCTTGATGATGGCGTCAGAGGTCTTAGAATGCACTGCCTCATAGTACGCTCTTCAATCTTCTGAGCATCAATTGATAACTGGATAAGAAACGGTACGGCACAAAAAAAGTCATAAAACGATAATGATGAATAGAAATGTGGATGGAAAAATATAAACATGTTTTTAACCACCTGAGGTGCTGTAGAAATCTTCAATGGTGACTGCATCACTGTTTCAGCCATGCTTAATGGACTTCCAGAGTTGGACAGTTCATTATATTTGCTTAAGCCAGCAGGTGATGAAGATGAGGAAACAGAGTTATTGCTTGGATCGCTAAGTATAGGAACTTCAGCTAGCACTGAACTCCATCCATCCGGTGCAGTTAACAATGGTATACTCTGAATGGGAGTGTTAATTCCAGGAGATGGCACTCTGCCTATGTCCTGTTTTACATTTTTGTCATCTGAACCAAGGTGTGGGAATTCTCGCTCAAAAGCGATGCCTCCAGTATCCTTCTTAGACACACTACCGTTTTCTAAACTTACTCCTACTGCCCGATTTGATACACTCACCTTCGCACGAGTGCGGTTCAGCCTATCCTTTTCTGGTCTGCATGAGCTAAATGACTCAAAGCCATCACGCAGAGGATCCTCTGGCTGAACCAACCTACTGTCCCGTTCACGGAAATCTGGGTCCTTTTCTAGTCCCCTTTCCCTGTTGTGCCTTCCAAAACTGGCATAACCTCTTGACTTCCCTGCACCATCACGCTCATTCCGCCTTGACGCACTTGAGCCTGGACCCCTCCGCGACGAGGATTGTTGGGAACTCCGATCACGCTCACGTCCTGATGTCCGGTTTCTTGATCCCCTGCTTTGATCATCTAATTCATTCAAGCAGTAGCTTATTAGCACATATATAATTAAAAAAACGGATACAAAATGTTAACAAATTAACTATTCCCTCTGTTTTCTTTATTGCCAATGGTAGGCAAAATTTTCATTTATTTCGAGCCAAATTTGTCGGTTTAGTGTCATAATATAGAAAACAGAGGGAGAAACTGATAGCATATAATTCATGCACAAAGTGCATCACTTAAATTACTAGACCACTCAAAATGTATATATTATTACTTAGACCCAATGGATAAGGCATTAAACGAAAATACTAGGTCATAAAAGTGCTTGAAAAGTTTGCAAACTACATGAGAGCAAGAACAAGTTTCTGAAGCATAAAAGCGATGCTACCTCCTAATCAGCACAACACTAAAAATCATCATCCTTGGGGTGCCAGCCTAGCCATACATGATACATACAGCATATTTGGTCAGACTGGAAGTTGAAATTTTCGAGGAATCAGCGGAGTGGCTCCATTCCAATCTGGCCTGCCTTATTTGATGTAAATAAGCAAAAGCCACGTGGACATACATCAAGTAAACGAAGTTACGCGTTAATCATATGGTTTGTGTTCGAGTACGGTTTACAAAGTTGGCTGCGGCAGCTGTTCCTAATTCTTGCCTAATCCATGAAAGCAGTTAAGGCTATATGGACCAAAGTATAGCATCTAAGACTCACTAGCAAGTAGGAATCACTGCAGTGACATTGGTTCACAGTATATAAGCGAGGCTATTTTCCGAACCCTAACCGCTTTCTTCAGCAGATACCATCGTCACTACAAATTTCTAGTGCAAAATACATAATTGCAACAACATGCATGCATCTTACTAAATTCTCAATTCACGCCGACCATTCATACACTGGTCTCATATACGACATCAGGCATTCACATTATAATACAAGGAAGGCATATCTTAATTTGGCATGAACATTGAGACGGTGAATTCTCAACAGAACACTGAACCGGCTTCTAACATTCATAGATAAAAATTAATATTTGGTGAACATAAATTTTAAGCCTTGATAAGAAGACAACCATTGTATCGCAATCTTGACGTCACAGCTAACCTATCTAGAGTAATAACTTATCATACATAAATCCGACAAGAATCCTATCGGTAACGCAATTCTATTGGTAACGCTATTCGTTAAAGCAGCACGAACGGATAGGTGACACAAATGGCGAGCTCACCTGCTCGAGATGAAGTCACAGGCCGAACAGCTGTGGCAGCTACTGTACTTGGCCCCCGCAGCAGCCATTCCGGCTTCAACGAGGGCTCGCCCCGCTCCATGCCGGGTGGCACCGTGACGAAATCACCAGCGCCCACCAATCCAGTCCACCACCACCAGGGGCGGACTTAACGTGGAGCATGGGGGTTCAGTTGAACCCCCGATATCTCTGGGAAATAAACTGGGACACTCCTGGGTAGATTGATCCTCCGCGCGCTGAAGAAAAAAGACCTAAAGTACAACGATATTGGATTGGATTAGCAGTGTGTCAAGTTGCCATCGAATCTTCCACACGCTCTCCGTGACATAACGAATTCCAGGAAATACGTACGAGCAAGCTAGGGTTACTCACCAACGCGGTGAGACAAATCGATCCACGCCCCGGTGGATCTCCGCCCCACGCCACTCCAGTACCAGCTCAACGGCGAAGGAGGCGGCGGGAAGGCGCAGGGCGACGCCTTTCGACGCGAGGGGGCGTTAACGCGGAGAAGAGCCCCGGCCCTGCCGGTGCGACGAGGTCCCCCGATGACAAGCCGAGACAATTCCTGGCCGGCCACACCAGAGCAACAGAGATTGGGTCCTCGGGGAAAATACGCGTCAGCGGCGGCGACGATGCGCAGCTGGAGATTGAGGCGGCGGCGGCGTCGACCGCGGAGGATTGGGGAATTTCAGCGGGGATTCGAGGGATTCGTGACGGGCCACGGGGAGCGCCTTGGGGGGAAGGATTTGGAGCGCCGGATTCCGGACGGGATTTTTCGTCCTCGGAAAATTTCTGAGCCTCCGGTGGGTTTGTGAATTTCGTGGGAGGCGTGGGTGTGTGTGGTGGAGTACTTGTCTGTCTCGGCTCGGCGTGGGGAGAGAAACCCTAAGCAAACTGTGGCTTTCAGCGCCCCTCCCTCGCCTCTTCTCTCCTCTCCTTTCTCTCGGTGTTCAACGACGGTTACTGCTTCCAGATGTGGCTTGTCCGTCCCCTCTGGTTTTACCTACTGTATGTATATCTCCTGCCGTCCTTTCCAGCTCATTTTTGGAAATTGAATTATGAAAGTCAATCTGTTTCTTTTGTTCAAATTCTAAGATGAGTGATGATCGATCCACAAGTTGCACCTTGCATCTTACAACTAAAAAAAGAGAGAGAAGAAGATGGCAGATAAAACGATGCTATACTTGAGTGTAAAACAAAAAACACATAAGAAAAAAATAATATGTTCTATTTTTTTAAAAACAGTAGTATGATATGTTTAGTATAGCAACAACATGCAATATTGCACTTTGGATTGGTGAGGATGGCAATCATCCTCCACACGCTAGCGTCATACATCGAACGATCGATAAACTGCAACTATAGGATATAAGTAACGACATTTGTCGTATCTCTATATAGTAAATAATGAGTTGATTTACTAAGATATGATGGCCACTGCTTGCATGGAACTAGATTTCGTCAGAGAATATTATGATGTGATCTATTATATTAAGATCTTTTTAGAGAAGTCACATTGAGTGACTGGTTGTTTACAAGAAAGACGATGAAATTTTTGAAGTATACAGTTTGTTGAAGACCTAGGAATTGTATAAAATGTTTTTCAGGTATTAGACATACAATAAGATAAAAGAATACAATCATGAATATTACATTCTTTTTGGAAAATATTATCTTTAGAGGAGATTTTTTAACAACATATTTTTTCTAGTTTTTACATATATATTGTCAATTTTTTAGGAGCATATTTATTTTATATTTTCAGGAGATATTTTTTATAGTTGAGCGATAAGAAAATTATCTTTTTAAAGATTTTTCAAGATGGTCGGGGCATTAGCGGGCTCTGTGCCTAAAATTCGGCCTGCCTGTCGCCAAAATGATGTCAAAGAAAGAATGAAGCCCAGTCAGGCCCAAGGATGACCTTAAACCCAAAAGGTTCGCTCATTCCGTCCTTCGCCAGCAGCCTCTTCGTGTTCTTCGCCAGCGGCCGCGCGCGCCGCGCCGCCGAACCCGCCACCAACCTCTTTTCACCGAAGCGCGCCAGCCACCACGAAGGAACCCCTGCTCCTCCTCCTCATCGTCTCCGTCCTACGCCTCTTCCCTGATTTGTTCGTGCCGGGTTGCTGTGGAGTAGAGATCCATCCCGAGTTGTGACTGATTGGTAAGAACTTAGGAATCCCACTTGTTTGAATGCAATATCTTACGAGAGATGTGGTTTGTGATGGTGTATCAATCAAATCCAATTTCTCACCCTTCAGTTAGTTCTTCCATAAACGGTTTAACCTGCAGCATCGTGGACTGTTAATGTAATGCGCGCATCGCTGTTCTGTTTGACCAATCTCTTCTTAGGCGGGTACGAGATCGATCGATCTCAGGTGACGCCATCTGACTTGGTATTTGGGGGTTATTGTTTTCCAAAAGTAGAATCCTGATTCCTCCCCGCTAAGTTTGCTCTTCGATGGAAGATCAATCCCACGCTTTCTACTGTTTTATTATTTGGAATTGCGACATGTATTCTCATACGGAGGCAAAAAATCCTTCACTCTGATTATGCACCGTACCGCTTAATAGTATTTCCTTGTGTGGGTGCTGCATTTATGTGATATATTCAGAACCACATTTTTTGTGTACTTTGGCTAGTGTTTATAGCTTTCTTCACATGATTAAACTGAAAATATTCCTCCTTGCTCTGACTGATCGCATTCACTCTGTTGGATATATACTTGGAGGCGCAGCAACCTTCCTAAACCACCACTCCGAATCCTACAAGACTAACTTTGTTAGGTACCATAGCTTGCTGGTTGCATAGTGGCATGCTAGTCTACGAAAGAATGCACATTTGGATTGACATGATGAGTTTGGGTTATCAATTATGAAGTGCATTACTACAGCTATACTGTGATACTCCAATTGGAAATTGAAGAATCTTGTCAGTACCCGATGTACTTTTGTTTTTTGGGAATGTTAAGATGTTACTGGGTGGCACTGGCAGTTGCTGCTGACTGAGGAAAGAACCAATATGCTAACATTTGCTTACTCAGCACCAAATGTGTTTAGTTCATACCGCAAAAGTGCAATGATCAGTTTCAAATGAAAGTTTCTAGTGAACAGATATCACACATAAAGTTGAAGTACAAGTTAATTGAATTTCGTGCTTTACTTTTGCTATGCTAGACATTATTGATTATGCTTGAAATTGGTTGAGTAAATAGTAAAAAGCCTCTTCAACATTACATGCTTTAGATTTATACATAATAAGCTAATCAAAGATGAAACAAAGCCCTCATGTTTGCCATGTTCAGCTATGAGGATACGGTAGCTCACTGTTCACAGAATATGAGTATTTTTTTAAGAACACTCCCACCTACTTTATTTTATTTGCATAGAAAGTTCATACTGACCGATCTTGCATTTTTCATGAGAATGTGAATGAAATTCCACTTATGATCTGTTGCTTAATATTACTGTATTTTTTGTGCCATTCTCCCAGGTGCCTTCTTCATTGTTCTTAAGACATGGCAAGAACTCCAAGAAAAGGTAAGATGACAGCTCAACATCGTAGGTCAGCTTTCCATGCTGCACCTTACAAGTGCAAGAAAGCAAAGAGGGCAGCCAAGCAAAATGAGTCTCAACCATCCTCAGAGGAGAAAGACTGGAAACATGCTATCTGCTCAATATGCTTGGAGCGTCCACATCATGCTGTCCTGCTCCTTTGTTCTTCTCATAACAAAGGTTGCCGGCCATATATGTGCCGTACTGATTATAACAACTCTAATTGTCTTAAACTGTTTAAAAATGCTTATTCGAGGGAAAAAACAGCTTGTGAATTCTCAACCATGGTGACACGAGCTAAGAAGAAGGCAAAGGCAATGGCGCTTACATGCCCTATCTGCCGTGGGGAAGTTAAAGGGTGGACTGTGGTTGAACCAGCACGGCAATTCCTGAACCGCAAGAGGAGAACTTGCATGCATGAGGATTGCTCATTTGTTGGGACATATAAGAAACTCAGAAAGCATGTGAAGTCCAAGCATCGTTCATCAAAGCCTCGTGAAGTTGACCCTGCACGTATAGCTGCATGGAAGGAGTTTGAATGTGAGAAGGAGAGGCAAGATGCAATCAGCATTGTCAGTGCCCTCCATCCAGGAGCTGTTATTGATGGGGACTATATCATTGATCCATATACTAGCAGCAGTGGCTCTTATAGTGATGACTCTTTGTATGATGATGACTCTGAATCATCAAAGCCTCGTGATCCATATACTAGCAGCAGTGGCTCTTATAGTGATGACTCTTTCTATGATTATGACTCTGAATCATCTGTCGGAAGCTATGGTACAGGATCTTATCAAAGAAATGGTATCTCGCTAAGGTTTTAGGAGAAATGAGGAAAGACCAAGTCACATCTCAGAAATTGTGGATTCTGCTACTAAGCTGTAGTCTTTCAGTCAGACGCTAATGAAGCTGATGGTGATGATATGAAGGTTCTTTAGTCTGTTCTTTTGTTGATCTGGCAGAGGGAGTGAGAGTTAGAGGAGCTTTTTTCAGTTCTGTTGAGCCATCTGCCTGTCTTTGATGTGCCCTTGTGCATGTTGTAGGATGGAAGCTGCATTGGATGTCTGAATGGTCATCTGACTGGCATTTCTGTTTTCTAATTAAAGGAAATTAGGAATAGACTAGGGTAATAGCAAAGTCTGGTAACCCTGTAAATTTCCTTGTTCCAGTTACTAAGTCGCTATATATAAGTTTCTAGCAGTCCACTGTGCACGCTTGTCTTAAAATGGAAGTTTTCTGTTTCTTGAACTGTTTCAAACTTTCAATGTTCCCTGTGAACTGAAAGGACCTGATGTGCTTCTCTAGTCTGCTACTGCTACTATGGTGCAGATTGCCACAGGCCGAAAACGTTGCTCCCGACTCAGCAATAGTTTGATGTTGCCGCATGAATTCTAGATTCATGGAAAAACGGATTGCTACCATTTGAGATTTGTTTGCAAGAATGAAAGACTACTTGGAAATCACAAGAGCAATCAATTCTTGATTATATCATACACATGTATACAGCCCTGGTCCGGGCTCAAGATATACCGACTGTCTTCCCTAGAAGCCACATCACAAGCGAGAATTCGATCATGAACAGCGCATGCAGCCATGTCCTGTCGACGACGAAGCCAAACACGGTGATCCCAGCGCGGTTGTTCTCCAAGTACGTCACTGAAAACGCCATGACCAGCTACAGTGAGCACCAGGATTGCAACATCCGGCAAAAAATCATTACAGCACACGTGAACGCTCACCTAGCGCCTGCCTCTTCTGGAAGGAGATGTTGGTGACGTGGAAGGACATGGTGAACCTCGAGGTGTCGACGCTGTCCTCGCTCCGTGACCCGTCGTCGTCCGAGTCCTCGTCGGAGGACATGGTCGCCACCGGCGGGAAGGGGCTCGCGGGCGCCTGCGAATGCTGGTACGCCTTGCTGGGTGTCCTGGGGTTCTCCTGGTCACGGTCCGTGCCGTTGATGGTGGCTTCGGCGTGCCACGTGGCGGCGACGCTGGTGATCGCCTGCGTCTTGTGCGTGATCTTGGCCGCGCTGTGGAGGCAGATGAGCAGGCCCGTGACGAGGCTCACGGAGCAGAGCTGCAACCGCAGGAACATAAGGATAGCTAATTAAACACGGTCATCTCATCAAAAGAACAGAAGATGAGTGTACTCACCGCGAGCTCGCCGGCGGTGGCGATGTTGACCTGCGCGTGGGGCCTGGTGGTGGCGAGCAGCGCGGAGAATTGGCTCGCCGTGACGAGGATGAGGCAGGACAGTATGAACTTCCGGTACCGGTGGCTGATCCGCCGGAGCTGTCCCCGGATGCGGCGGTGCTTCCTGAGCACGGCGGCGACGTCGGCGCACTGCCCGAACTCCCGCGCGAACCCCGCCATGCGCAGGATCTGCAGGTAGCATATGATCCGGAACAGCACGCACACCATGAAGAACATGGCCGCGCGGTAAATCCACGACGCGACCTCGAGCGCGCACGCCGCCGCGGCCCACCACCACGCCGGGAAGATGACGTGCCCGTTCGCGCTGTACCACGCGGCCTTGTACGCGGCGTCGGCGACGAAGCAAGGGAGGACGAAGCAGGCGAGGATGCGAAACGATCTCGCCAGCTGCGCGATGTAGCCCGCGCGGACTTCCTGGGAGTCGTGGGTGAGGTGGTCCAGGTAGAGCAGGCGGCGCAGGCCGAGGCGGCGCGCGAAGGAGGAGAGCGTGGCGTAGGAGAGCGCGGCGGCGAGCGTGAGCGAGGCCTGCACCTGCGTGTCGTACGCGCGGTGCGGGAGCGCGAGCCACGCGGCGGCGGGGACGGCCACGGCGAGGAGCGCGAAGACGAGGTGGGACGCGGCGGCGCTGGCGGCGGGGTCCGAGTGGTCCGCCACGCACATCCACCGGAGGCACGAGCGGAAGCTGCGGAGCTCGTCGCGCGCGTGCGACATGCTCCGCGCGTACGACCCCCGCCGCCGCAGCAGCGGCGTCGACACGGCGACCTCCGTCTCCCCACCGGCAGCAGCTGCCTGCGGCGGCGCGTCGACCACCATCGCTGGCGCCTGCACGCGGCCGCGGTTTCCTTGGGCCACGACGCCTCGTGAACGTTCGAGCTCCTCCTCCGCCTCCTGTTGTCTAGTACTAGTAATTAATTAGGCCATTGTTTTGCCGGTCGTCCTGCTGTTTAGGGAGGCTGCTGATGCATGCGCGCGTGACGATGAGCTGGTGATCATACTGGCATGCCGCAACGGATTTATGGAGGGCGGGAGATTTCGTACGCGATCTGCCTTGTTGGCTGTTGCTACGCTTGCTTGCTACCTGCGACGGGCACCAGCTGACAATGGCCTGCCTCGAATCTCAAATTTTGGAAATGCTTTTTAGCTGTGCGCGAATTCGATATGCATGACGCGCGCTGGTCATACCGGTATACCGCGAAAAGATTTATGGGGCTCTGGAGGCGCTCTGTTTGTACGTGCATTTCCACAACTCCAACGGGAAGTGAGTTTTCTTTTTCTTTTCTGTTCAAGTTCTCTCGTGCCCATCATCAATCTCAAGTTCCCAACCAACTCTTCTTCCTTAACTTACTGAATTCATAATAACATTAGTCCTTTTCATTAGTAAGAATGTAGGTTCATTTCTGAACGACACAAAATTGTCTTTCTTTTCTTTTTGTATATTGATGGTGGAAATGTATCAATGTATACAGCACGTTACGGTTTTTTAGACCTATTAGTCTTGTACCTGTCATGATTAAGCAGCATTTAACTGTGCGAGTTCCAATTTGTACAGTAGTATGCAGGACACGCATCCATGGCTGCTGGTCACTTACAATTGGGGTACTGCGTCCAAAGTCTTTCAGCTGGCCACTGGAGTATGCATCACGCAGGTATACATATCGAGCATTGAGATACTTACTGACATGTTCAGTAGCTCTCTTCCATGGCATTTGGCGCGGCGTCACTAGGTCAAGTTCAGAAATAGAATTCTGTTGCGTAATCGGAAGAGTGAAAGTGAAATTGAAGTTGATACTACATCATCATGGGTACTGACAGGAAGGGTGCGTTTTCTTCCTTCTTCCCTTTTTCGGCACCTAGCTATAGCTGCGTATATGTTCATAGCCGGTGCAGTTACGTTATCTATTAAAAAGTTCCATGGATGTACACATACGAGATATTGTGTTGAAAAAATATATAATGCGCAATATGTGATCAGATATGCA
>JAUNZO010004723.1:0-55529 GCA_031894775.1 Chloris gayana
AATATAGTACCATTCATTTATTCGCTATAATCAGCATATTCACTCTGAATTTTGCAAAGAGTATAGTTGGTTCACGGAACAAATTACAACCCATCAACCATGGAGTGCCAGCCGACGTGATTGGAAACTTGTTGAATGACATGTTTCAGTTCTTTGAGCAGCTAATTTAAGTCAAGAAAGCATACTCACAGCTTCCCTCTGTGCCAAATTACTTGCCATCTTGGCATTTGATCAGGTTCATTGAACATTCTCCGAACCTGGACAAACTGTATGTCCAGATTCAGCAAACATTATCTGCACCTAGACACCAAAAACCACTCCGAGAATGACAACTAAATTGGGACAGAGAGAGAGTACCAAACAAGCCCTAGAGGGCTATTGTCAGGCCTTGTTGTGTATGCGAGGACCAAAAACTGGAGTGTTAGACAAGCTTGTCCTCCAAGTCCATCCTGTTAAGTCAAGAAACTTGCAGTTTTGGCCTACATATTTATGGATGGGCACAGTGTACCCGTGGGAAATCAATCAACTAGTTCATTTAGTTGAATTATACTAGATGGAATTCATTTGGGATCCTCAAATTGCTGATTCGCCCCATCCCTCTACTCTCCCTGTCTAGCTGTGCAGCGTTAGTTTTATGAAAATTTGGAAGGGAAATTTCATAAGAAGCATTAGTCAGAACTGAAACTTGAACATTCAGATAGAATCATCTGGTAAGAAAGAACTGGGGAGATTTTTTATGCCAGTAATAAAAGTATTAATGTTTGAAAGGGATCCTGCACTGCCGCCTGTGAAGCAACATAATCCTGCAAGTCCACTACGGCATTCTTTTTAATTTCACGAAAGGATCCGTGGTCAGAAATTACCAATTAGAAATTGTAGGAACTTAGACTTTGGTGACAGGACACGTGCATGTTTCTCCACAGGTCTAATACTCCAGAGATATATCCTGAAAAGGATTCCAGCTAGGCAACCAGTAACCTACAAGATAACGCAATAGCGATGGCACACGCTAGAACCACTGGATCTTTACCTGTGGGAAATGTGCAGGAACTTGCACAGACAAGTAAAAGATCAGACGAACAAGTACCTGAGAGATACATTAGGCCGGAGGCTCACACAGAAGAGGTCATCAGTGGGTATGATAGGACCTTTGTGATCCCTATCATCGATCTCAGCAAGTTGTGTGACCCCCAATCATCGCATGCGGAGCTGGTGAAGCTGGGATCTGCCTGCCAGCAGTGTGGTTTCTTTCAGGTATGTAGAGATTGTTTCTTGCTGTCTGTTTTGGAAGAGTTTCCATGCCAAGCAGTACAAGTTTACCTGCTTTTTCTCCATAGGCTAGTTTTTAGTTGTTCTGTTCTGATAGATATATACTCCCATCCCTATTTGAAGTCGTTCCTACCAAACAAATTGGCTTGAGGCTTTCACGAATTTTCTGTCCGTAACGACAGCAAATATGGAACGGAGGGAGTATGTTAAGTGGAGTAGAAATTTGAGTAGAGTGATTTGGAGCCTTATTCACTTATTGCTACTTATATTGCAATTAGGGGGAATGAACAACTCACGAGAAATTTGCAGCTGATTAACCATGGAGTGCCAGAGCAAGTGATCTGCGATCTGAGGAAAGACATCTCCAATTTCTTCAAACTGCCCCTTGAAGCCAAGAAGGCATACTCACAGCTACCGAACAGCCTTGAAGGATATGGCCAGGTCTTTGTTGTGTCTGAGGAGCAGAAGCTGGACTGGGCAGACATGTTCTATCTCGTGCTTCGTCCGAATGAATCAAGAGACATGAGGTTCTGGCCTGCTTTCCCTCCTTCCTTCAGGTAACAATCCAACAACCGCACTATACTAGTATTTAGGAACGCTGCTTTATATGTTATTATGAATTCTCCTGATTTTCCTTCAATTTTTGATGTGGATAATTCTATATGCAGAACATCCATAGACAGATACTCCACTGAGACAGCAAAAGTCGCACGCTGCTTACTGGAGTTCATGGCCAAGCACATGGGTGTTGAGTCGGAGTCACTGCTACAGATGTTCCATGGTCAGCCGCAAGGCCTTCGGATGAACTACTACCCCCTTGCCGGCAAGCCAACAAAGTGTTGGGTATGTCACCACACACAGATGCAGCTGGCTTGACTCTACTACTTCAGGTCAATGACGTGCCGGGCCTGCAGATCAGGAAAGACGGGAACTGGCTTGGCTTGGACGCTCTGGACGGCGCCTTCATAGTCAACGTTGGCGACGTACTTGAGGTGATCGATAGACTATTACTTTTGCAGGAGTATTCGATATGAGACATAGTATATGCTTTTCAATTCATTTTGCACAAATCCGATACAGATAATAATGCATCCTGTTACTGCATCACAGATCCTGAGTAACGGTAAGTACAGAAGCGTTGAACACCGGGCAGTGGTGCATCCAAACAAAGAGCGCATCTCGGCGGCGGTGTTCCACCGGCCGTGCCAGGATGCTTTGATAGGCCCTTTGCCGGAACTTGTAAAAAACGATGGCGGCAAAGCGAGGTACCGCTCGGTCAGCTACCTGGATTTCATGAAGCGCTACTACTCTGCAAAGCTTGATGGACGGAATCACCTGGAGAGCTTGAGAAACGAGCTGTGTGAAGTCGAGATAGTTTGATCAGAGCGTTTGGTCCCTGATGCTTGGGATGACACTATTTCGTTGGGATTGGTAATAATCGTTTTATTCTCCTGTAGTTTGTCCAGAACATTCCAAGTCTTTCTTTTAAAAATTTGGGACGCCTGCATCGTGTTGCATACTTTCATAAAGTTGATTGAAGATGAATATTTCTTGAGAGATGAGGGATGAATTCTGAATAGGTTTTTCTCATTCTGACAAGATTGATGGAGGGAGCCACCTTAAAGATCTCTCGACTTCTTTTGGTAATCTGCAGATGCCGCCTACTTTTGAACTTTTAGTGCTTGCTCGACACAGCCATGAGCCAATTAAATGATCAAAATAAATGTGCGGGTTTTGACCAAGTAAATATGGAACTCAAGGTATTAGGTGACACAACAAGAACTGAGAATCAGTACGAGATAAGTCGTGCTGAGATAATACTACGCGCTCCACGCTTACAACTTTGGAACCCGGTCTTTCTCACTCTGCACAAGCAGCTAGTAACTTACTGAGAATAATCTTTTGTACAAAGGGAAGTTAAGGAGTTCGTAACATTTTTTTAGACAGTTCACAAAGACCGTCAATAATTTAAGAATCGAGAAGATTATGAGAAAGTTATATTAAAATTAAAATATTAATAATTACAAAGGGTTGCAAGTAGAATATTCCCCTTCCGCTTGCCGCTCGCGACCCCGGCCACCTGCGTGCGCCGCCGCCGCGCCAAGCAAACTGGGCAACCCTCGAATCGGCGAGGGGTGTTTGTCAAAAGAAATAAAAAAATCGGCGAGGGGTCACGGAGGTAGTGCAAATGCAGCCACGGCGAGGAGAGGCCCCGTGGACGACAGTCGACAGCTCTCGTGCTCCGCGGCGTGCCCAGCCTCAAAAGCGAATCTGCAGTTCTGCATCTGATGGAAGGTGCGTTGGTCGCCGCCTTTCGCGGTACTTTCTTGTTGAATTTGCTTAGTGGTCTGCTTGCAGTTCTTCCTTTTTTTTCTGTGAAAAATATTGAGAAGAATCTGAACAAATAATGTTAGGCGGAATTATTTTTCTAATACAACCGACGACTACAGCATCAACCAATGTTAGTTTTGCGACTGGACAGGGTGCCTGGGTATTTGTGTAATTTATTCAAAGAAGGTATTCAGATATTGACATGTTGCTGAGTCAAACTGTATCCCTAAATCCATCCTACTCAAAGTCTTTACTTGACAGCACAATCTGTATGTGCAGGGAACCTGCATGGAGATTTGACTTGCGGGTATCAATAAATAATTGTACTTATCAGGCAGCTTCCTTCAACTGCCAAGCTAGCCGGCAATCTTGAATTCATCAGTAATGCTTAGCACGGTGTTGACTTTCTTGCCAACTGTTTCTTCCATTGCCAGAAGATATATGTCAACCTATCGTATGATCTAATGGCAAAGCTGTCTTAAAACTATCGCACTAGTTGCATCAGGGAAACTCGAATCAAGGAAAACAAGGAAGGATGGCTGAAATCTTTGATAAAATGAAAGTAGAATTTGTCGACCAAGAAGTGAGTGTGCAGGTTGTTGCAGAGACCATCCGTAACAATGGAGAGGTTCCTGAAAGGTATGTCAGGCCTGAGATTGAGGCTGAAGCTGTCATTGTAGACGCCAAGGGTTATAATCTGCCGATAGTAGATCTGTCAAGATTGCTCAACCCTGAGTCCTCTGAGGAGGAGACTGCTAAGCTGGGATCTGCCTGTGAGAACTGGGGATTTTTCCAGGTTTGTGTTCTGTTGGACTAGCACCCTTTAAAGTATGCCTCCCTACGAATTTCATCCTAATTCCATCTGCCGCAGCATGCCATGTATTTTTTTTTATTCTTGTGATGCCTTTCCACTTACATTTCTCGCTTCAAACAATATTTCTTCTTTCACTTATTAAAAAAGTAAAGGTACACATACACCTGCTATAGTTCTCCTTGCAATGTCAGACATACACATTAATCACATCAGACTCATGAAATTAGTGTGGGACTCGCAGCTTGTGAACCATGGTGTGGGAAGTGGATTATTGCAGCAAATTAAGGATGATATCATGGAATTCTTCAGCCTTCCATTGGAAGAAAAGTTGGCTTTCGCGATTCAACCAAATGGTTTGCAAGGGTTTGGCCACCATTTTGTGTTCTCCAAAGAACAGAAGCTGGACTGGGTGGATTTGTTGTTTCTCGCCACACGTCCTGTTGAGGAAAGGAGCCTGGACTTCTGGCCTACAAAGCCTTCTACTTTTAGGTGATTTGTTCTTAATCATCTGCACTGCTCTGTTTTTAAAGAAAAGTCCATCCTTTAAGATTGCAATGTCATTTAAGGAAAAACAGTTCGAAATCTCCTACTGTGCATTGCAGATTGCATATTATATATATAAATGCATTTTGTATGGAGAAATAGGAAAAATAATGAGAAGTTACCTGCGAGAGTCTGTTATGAAAGACTGATGATTGATTTCTGTTGGGATTGGAATATTAATATTTTTTCATGTCCAGTGTTTATGTGCAAAATCTACCTAAAGTAATTCTAGGATTTTGTAAGGCATGTAAGATGCCTTTCCAAGGTTTCTTGTTGTGGTCATCATATCTGTGGTCCGCTAAAGGATAATATCAATTATCAAATCATGCTTGATGCTAAAACAACTGTAAACAACGTGGACGATATTAACTCCAATTGTTTCGGTGTTGCTTTTACTTGGATGCTAGAGAAAACATTGGCCTCATTTTTATAGATGATATTTTCTCATTCCAGGGGAACACTTGACAAATATTCACTGGAGCTGGCAAATGTATCTACACAACTACTCAAGTTTATGGCCAACAACCTTGGAGTTGACCAGGACACACTCCTTGGAACGTTCAAGGAGCAACCTCAGAGTGTAAGGATCAACTATTACCCTCCCTGTTGTCAAGCTGACAAGGTGTTAGGCCTCTCACCGCACACGGACGGTGTTGGCATGACATTTCTCCTCCATGTAAATGATGTACAAGGTCTACAAATCAAGAAGGATGGCAAATGGTTCTCTGTGGAGTCCATTCCTGGAGCTCTTGTTGTCAACATAGGGGATGTTCTTGAGGTGCATTTATATAGCTATATTTATTCCACATTTTCTGTAGAAGGTTGCCTAATACTATAAATTATTGCTATAACATGTTGAGAGTAATATCAATTATCAGTGTAGTAACATTATTGATCTTCAATAGATTATCACCAATGGCAAGTACAAGAGCATTGAGCACAGGGCAGTAATTAATCCCGATAAAGAGAGGATTACAATTGCAGCATTCCACAGCCCCAACCTTTACTGCACTATTGGACCACTAAAGGATCTGCTGAAGGCAGACGCCGCAAGGTACAAGACTATAGATGGTGTTGAGTTTACCAAGGGCTACTTTGCTGCGAAGCTAGAAGGCAGAAGGTACTTGCAGAGTTTGAAGCTAGGTGAATGACCTATTGTTGGAAGGAGGTGAACCCTCTACATATGATATTCTTTGTTCATCATATAGGTGATATGTAATAATGTGCTATGACAATAATATTTTCTGCTTGTCTTGAACCATATATCAGGTAGTGTCCTCAATCTTTATGTATGTATCTAGACTACATCCTACAGAAAATAAGCATGACTGCTTGGTGAAACAAACATGGATTATATTTCTTATCAAATCAATTATGCTTACTGCTTAGGGAGCAATCTTTCAGTAAACAGTAAAATCAGCTAGGATAAAAAAGAGAGGCCTAAAGTGATGTGAAAAGTAAGTAATCTTACAATGCCAAGACCTCTATAGCATTCTTCTCAATTTCTGAATGGGTTCGTGGAAGACATTTGTTCATGCAAGTAACAAGCCATGTCATTCTCCAGTAGGTCAGATCAAGATTAATGACTAAATGCAGAAATCTTTAGCACATTTGAGTGTTATCTACTCCTCCGTTCTAAAATTGATGTCCCCAATGACTTTTTACGTTATGTTTGACCATTTGTCTTATTCAAAATATTAGTCCAAATGTATAAAGTTATAAATTACGTTACAAATTTTTGAAGTGGCAAAACAAACTATAACAAAATATATGATAAATTTTTTGAATAAGATGAATGGTCAAACTTAACTAGAAAAGTCAACAGTGACATCAATTTCAGAACGGAGGGAGTATAAAATATACATATCTCTAATAGTCTATGGGCTCCATACCCAAAGACTTGTTCTGAAGAGAAATCACTAAGGCAGTTACCAGCATCTAAATGAGAAAGTAATCACCATAGCACGTGCATATCTCTAATACTCTATGGGCTCCATACCCAAAGACTTGTTCTGAAGAACTCACTAATGCAGTTACCAGCATCTAAATGAGAAAGTAATAGCCATAGCACGTGCTAGAGTCGCACAATCTCTTCTTGCAATCAGGTGACAGGTTACTGGAAGGTAGATCAGAAGAGAAACTAGCACTGACAAAATCATCAATTGCTATGACTGCACCAGCGAGTTTCATATCATCCATCTTGGCAATTTTTCATATTATCCATCTCAGCAATTTGGGCGATCCCCAATCATCATTTAAGGGGTGTGGAAAGCTGGGATCTACCTATCAGCAAGCCAGCATTGCGACATCTTTCAGGTATGTAGAGATGACTCTTGTTGTTTCTATATTGGAAGAATGTCCAGTACAGTAAAACAAAATGTCTTAAATTTATTCCAAGCAGTACAAGTTTTAATAGCTTTTTTAAAGGCTATTTTTGTCAGTGTTCTGTTTTAACAACCACACATGTATTTAGAGCTATGTTGAACTTGAGTGAAGTGCACTGATCAGTCAAATTTATTTAGTGGTAGTTGATTTGCTTTACAGTTCAACAAAATGGGATCCGTTTCACTTGTGTAAATAGTGGGATTATTCATTATGTGAGAAGTTACAGAAGTCACCGATGAACTTAAGTGGAGTGATCACTAATCAGTCTCATTCATTTTGGGTCACAGGTGGCAATGGAAGTGATCTGTAAAGACGTATCTGATTTCTTCGAACTACCACTTGATGCCAAGAGACATACTCACAGTTGAGGCTATGGCCAGATCTATTTCATGTCCAAGGAGCAGAAGCTGGAGTGCACAAACATGCTGCTCTATCTTGTGCTTTGTCCCAATGGCTCAGGGACACGAGATTCTGTTCTATGCAACCTCCCTCGTTCATGTAACTGGCTAAACATCTGTTAATCACAGACATTGCTTTATGAATTGTGAATTATCCTGATTGTCCTTTTTGACTCGGAAAAGTCTGTTCGCAGTAACTTTTGACTCGGAAAAGTTGAAGGACAATCAGGATAATTCACAATTCATAAAGCAAGTGTCTGTGATTAATAGATGTTTATCCTAATTGTGAATACTAAGTCACTAAGGTACTCCGACAAAATTGGCATGCTGCTTGCTGGAATCTGTGGCGAAGAACATGAGAGCTGAGCCATGCTGGAGCAATTGCTAGAGATGTTCCAAGCTTTAAATGCTAGTTGCAGCTTCAGGAGTCAGGACGGACTACTATCCATTGTGGCTGCAAACCGATGATGTTGGATTTAGTCCCACATCGGATATTGATGATGAGGAAGACCAACTAATAAGGTGGAGGCATTATTTGGGACTCCAGTTGGGCTTGTGGTTTGGCAAGCCCGTTAAGATCTAGGTTGGCGGGCGGGCCTCGTTTGCGGGACAAGCTGGCCTGTCCCGCACTTTAACAGGTGATGGTATCAGGTAACGGAAGTATTGACACTGAAATAACTATAGGAAAGAAGGCGGAAGTTTTGCATGCTTTGTATGGAAATAGAGGCCTATGTTTTATTTTTATAGAGTCTTTGTTTAAGTTTAGAATGAATAAAACATAGTACAAATAGGATAGGTTGTCATGGAGTCTTGCCTCGGTGATATAAATCCTTGTTGTAACTGATATGGGTTGGAAACAAATAAAGCCCAGTGAGGCCATCTTTGGTTGTTTGGCTTGATGAACAACATCAATGTCCAAAATCCATGCGTAAACTTATCTACACGGACATGAAAAAAGTGGTAGGGTCCTCCATCTAGAGTTAGGTATAGCGCCCGCCGTACCTTGCCATATTGGTGAGTCCGCCTCTCGGGTGAGCTCGAGGAACCAGTTGAAACTCCAGGAAGTTTGAGTGTTTGCTCCATGATGCTTGAGATACACTGGTCAAATTTTCTGGTGTACATCTTTCTTTTGTGGTATTTGCTCTACATAGTACTCAATGTTGAATTTGCCAATGGACACCAATAAAATTTCAATAGGTTAATAGATAGTTAGGGTATCAAAACAATGATTTGTTAGAAGAGTAATTGCTTCAGGAGCGTTACTGCCGTGTGCGGAGTTACTCAACTGAGATTAGGAATTAAAGCAAGTTTTATATTCAATTAGTAATTAAATTAAATAATCTGTCCTACTTCTAGTTGACTGGATTTGTTCTCGTTTCATAGTGGGGGTGTGGATGAGGTTTCTGTCCTTTTGGTTTATATAGATTTCGTGATTGATTGTAGAGGGAAGGTGTAGTTCCTCACTAGTGAATGTCAGATGATATAATCAATGGCATAAATAGTTTAACCACAATGTTTTTAAAGAAACAATATAATATGAGTCACATGGAAGCTTTATATTAGATTAGTAAAGTAACTAAATTTTGTCATATTTTCTTTGAAAAAATGTAGAACAGTCCAGTGTTACTTGTTCTCGTGTGGACGAGGTTTTTGCAAAGTTGGTTTAAAAAATCATGATCGATTTGACTGACATATGAATAGAAGCTCAGATATCTTTTAGTTGACATTGTTGACAAAAGGAAAGAATGTTTCCTTATACATGGAGGTAAGGTGTATTATTGGTGTAGTTTCTTCACAAATCAACATCAGATGACATAATCAGTGAATTTGCAAAAGAAAAGGATGTCATAACCTGTGGCATACCCAGTTTAAGCACAATATATTTAAAAATAATTCTGAAACGTTTGATCCTGTACATGCCCTATCAGATTACACTTTTTTATCCCACATATGTGATATGTGATGTGATTGCTGAACAATTAAACACAGGAAAAGACAAAATTATCCCTGCCTTTTCGTTTTCTGTCCACTCTTGATCGTCCTAGGATGTGTTCGTTTCCTAGAGTCTAAAATTTATAGTCGTCACATCAAAAAGAATCTTACTATTTAGAGAGTACTTAAATAAAGTTTAATTATAAAATAAATTACAGACCCGTAGACTACTTTACGAGACGAATCTCATGAGGTTAATTAAGTCATGATTAGAAGACGGTTATCTGTAGCATCACTTTAGCAAAACATAAATTAATTAAGTTCATTAGATTTATCTCGAAAATTAGCACCAATCTGTCAATAGGATTTTGTCATTAAATTGATCAAAATATTCTTAAATAGTAAGATTCTCTTTAATGTGACAGTGCTTAAATTTTAGAGGGTAGGAAACAGGGCCCTAGCCGCCGTCGACCCCTCGACCCCTTGCCCAGCGTGCTCTATCCAGGCGGATGAGAATACTCTGCGGTACTGCAGGTGCATTAGCAGTCACTGAGACCCACCTGTCACTGATTGCTCCTGTAGTATCGTAGAGGATCTCAACTCTGGCCGGGCTGTCTCGAACCATCGTGCACGATCGCCTTGGAATAGCTGCCTCGTCATGTGCCTACCCGAATCCCGGTGATCAATCCAAATAACTTGAGCGGACGCATCGAGGCGAACGCCTCTAGTCCTCTCTACTTGCACGTGCCCTCCCCAACCGTTATGGCTCGACGTAGGTGCGCTCGAGCCTGGCAGCCATGGCTTGGTGTGCGCCCACGCTCTGCCCCGGTAACCATGCGTGCGAGCTCGAGCGTTACGATTTTTGTAAAAAAATCTGAACATGAAAGTGATGTGGATGGCATAAATGGAATTGATTTAGTAGCACAATGGCATACTGGTATATTGGATATGTTGTTTTGTGATGACGGGTCTATAATTGGTAATTTGCAATGGTATGTAAAGAATTGACTTTGTGTATTTAAAGCAACAATATGAGTCACATCGTAGCTTAGGTCGAAAGATCTGGTTGTGTTTTGGTACACGTAACTTCCGACATATTTTATAACGCCTTCATTTTTGTATGCACTGCATCAGTCCCTAGACCTACCATAAAGCATCCTATAGTGTACTATAAGTTTTTTTTTTCGAAACGGTGTACTATAAGTTTTTAGTCAACAAAATTGTCAAAATTTGTATGTGTAAAAAAAATTGGTCTGGTTGATACGCTCACAGAAAATATAAAGTATACGCTCACAGAAAAATATAAAAACTATAAAGTATTTTTCGGCGGTATTATTCATATGATAACGTTGATGCCCATTTTGTGCCTGTGCGGCTGACCAGCACACCAAGAGATCGATTATCCTGATTTTGTTAATAATATATGTTATTCTACTTCATGGGCTCAGTATAAGAAGACGTGCAATGATCCTATGAAACAACCTGCTCAAGGTTATCGCCAGCACATAGGGAAGTCAGAGACGATCATAATGGCGCACGCAGAAGCTGGAGGATCTCTACCGGTGCCAAATGTGCAGGCACTAGCTCAGAGTTGCATCGGATCAGACGGTCAGATCCCTGAAAAGTACATCAGGATGGAAGAGAGCAGGGAGGAGGTCATCGTTGGTCACAACACCTCTTCTGCAATTCCAATAATCGATCTCAACAGGTTGCTTGATCCACTGTCATCCAAAGAGGAGTGCGCAAAGCTTGGATCTGCCTGTAAGCAATGGGGCTTCTTTCAGGTATATGAAGTTCTAATATACTGTGAACGTTTATAGTAGGAAATCTGAACTTCTGTACTCACATAGTAAAGATTGAACTCAAATTTAAGCCGTCCATGGATTGCAACCTGGTTTAGTTGAGGAAAAATAACCTTCGCCTGCAACTTCTGTACTCACGAGTTTCTAGGACATAACCTTCACCTACAACCATTTGTTGAGGAAAAATAATGGCCATTATTTTGGACCAGAAAACTCCTATTTTTTTAACCATGTATTTTGTTGATGGAACCTGTCTGCACATGTCAAAACTACAGCTTATCAACCATGGTGTACCAGACGACGTGATTAGCAGCTTCAAGGACGACATGACTGAGTTCTTCAAACAACCACTTGAAGCAAAGAAGGTCTACTCAATGGTACCGGGAAATCTTGAAGGGTATGGACAGCACTTCGTTATCTCCGAGAACCAGAAACTGGACTGGGCAGACATGTTTTACCTTATGCTCCGTCCAAGCGATTCTAGGGACATGAGATTTTGGCCGAGTAGTCCATCTTTCAGGTCTGTCTGAACTCAGAACCAATATTTTGTGCCATGAATATAATCTTTGGATCTACCAACTCATTCGATATTAACCAGAGACTTTCAAACTCCTAAATCTTGACAGGAACTCCTTAGATAGGTACTCTTCTGAGGCAGCAAAGATAGTGTCGTGCTTGTTGCAGTTTCTGGCCATAGACATGGGAGTTGAGGCAGAGTCTCTCTTGGACATATTTAGGGACCAGCCTCAAAGCTTGCGAATGACCTACTACCCGCCTTGCAAGCAGGCTGACAAGGTGGTAGGCCTGTCACCGCACACTGATGGGACCGGTCTAACTCTGCTACTTCAGGTGAATGACGTGCAGGGGCTGCAGATCCGTAAGGATGGCAAGTGGGTCGCTGTAAACGCCCTTAATGGTTCCTTCATCATCAATTGCGGAGACATACTTGAGGTCAGCAAGTTTACCTAGTACAGCATGTCGTCTGAGTACTGAATTTGAGTTGTTTCATGTGGTTCCATGTTGCTAATAAACTAGTGGTCCTTCGGTGTTTGTTTAATTATTCATTACTCTGGATCACTTGCAGGTTGTAAGTAATGGAAGATACAAAAGCATTGAGCATAGGGCCATGGTGCATCCAACGGAGGAGCGCATGTCTGCCGCAATTTTCCACCAGCCTCGCAAGGATGCAATGGTCGGGCCTCTACCGGAGCTTCTGAAGAAAGACGGTGAGGCACGGTACAGATCAATCGGCTACATGGATTTCATTAAGGGCTTCTTTGCCGCGAAGCTTGACGGAAGAGATCACCTCGACAGCTTGAAGAATCAGTAGCTGATGACCATGAAGTATTGGAGCATTATGTTTGTATTGCTTCCAACCACAAACACCCTTCCGCCCCTCTTCTGATGAAGCATAATGTTTGCTAGTAGTACGTAGCACGTATAGATATGTTTGTTTCAACCTCTTCTCAATAAAAAGGATGAATTATATTGTGGTGTCACTCTCTTCCCTGTGGGATTGGAGGAGGCCAGGTTTAATGTGGTCCTTGTTGGGGTATTATAACAATCTCAAATTTGTAAATTCAAACCTTTGTAATAATTGAAATTGGTCAAGAATTTGAATTGGAAAAGGTTTAGATGTTCACATATTGAAGTAGCCTGATATTGGTGCGATAAGTGTCGGTATAGCAACACATATTGAAGTAAGCAATGTGGTTGTAGCCCTCACTTCCTTTTGTTTGGATTTGAGGGTAGAAGTGAAGTCATGCATTGCATTGCATCATTTGCATTTGCATTTGCATGGAAGTTCATACTATGAAGTTGCATTTGCATGGAAGTTCATATTATGAAGTTGTTAATATTTTATCTCATCAATTGGAGTTATATTTCAGCTATTGCTATATTTTGATGTTGCTATTTAAATTGTTCTTTAGTTGAACTGTGGTTCAAATAATCTTGTTAAAGTCGTTTACTTGTTGAAGTTTTTCATAAACCTCATGCGCTTTCATTTTCTTCCTCAAATGCTTGAGTTCGGAGGACATGAGTGTGGGATGGAAAAATGGAAATAGCAACACATATCTTCACATTTATGCACATTCCTAGTTTTCTACGTGTAATCATAATAAAGAACTTATGATCGTCTTTGTTGGAGTTTGTTGTTTTACTTGTGGAGTGATGATTAAACATAATATGGTTATACATGTTGCTGCTCAAATGTTGAATGCTCGGTGATGCTCTTATGGTTGAATTATTTATTTATTGATATTGTTTGATGCTTCCACGTACTCTATGATTAATAGTTGTCTTGTCCTTTGCTTTACCGACACCTTCTATTTGTTGTAGTAGTGTATTTGTGGTGAGATTTTTGCAATTATACCACTAGAAACATGTGGCTTCTCATATTTACCATTACAACGTTAGGTTTCTCATTTTGACCACCAGACAGTTATTTCAAGTCTCTGTTTACCATTACTTAGTATTTCAGCATGTTAACCTCTATGAAGTGACATAAAAAGACAAAAATACCCCTCAACCTACACAAAACTAATTTCTTTTACTGTGCACAAACATAGTAAGCCCTAAATAATGTTAAAAATTTATCAAATAATTGATTTACTGTGCACAAACATAGTAAGCCCCAAATAATGTTAAAAATTCATCAATGAATTTTTAACATTATTTGGGGCTTACTATGTTTGTGCACAGTAAAAAATAGTTTTGTGTAGGTTGAGGGGTATTTATGTCTTTTTATGTCCCTTCATAAAGGTTACATGCTGAAATACTAAGTAATGGTAAACGAAGAGTTAGAATAACTGTCTGGTGGTAAAAATGAGAAGTCTAATGTTGTAATGGTAAATATGAGAAGCCATCTGTTTCCAGTGGTATAATTGCAAAAATCTCATTTGTGGTAATGCTCTACAGTGTTTTCTAGGGTGTTACAAGAAATGAGGAGGAAAGAGAAAGAGACATAGGTGTATTGAAAAGAGAGAAAGGTGTCTCAAAAAGTGAGAAAGCCAAACATTTTGGGGAAAATGGAAGGACCTAGAATGCCAAATATTCTAGGTTGGAGGGAGTATCACATTGCCAGATTACAACATATGTTTACCTCATATAACATTCTCATTTGGAAATATTGAATAGTATTGTTTAATTGTTTATCTCAATTGCCATCACATAGTTGATTTTATCCTTTTACTTTTTAGTACTTTGTGTTCAGCTTGAACAGTTAGTGTCCTACAATGGCTTGAACAGAAATTTCATATGAGTGTATTTATATTTGAACGAATAATATACATTGTAAGGTACTCTTTGAAACAATTATGGAGATTAATTGTTCAATATGTAATGAAAATGGGCACCCATGAAAATATTAATTATTATTTATGTCACAAGAATAGTATGATATCCTAAATCAAATATTAAATTAGTTATGCCCATAGCAACGCAGTCTGCTAGTAATCAAGAAATTAACAATTAATTTCGAATTCATAAAAGTCCATATACCAGTCTGGCCCATGTGAAGGCAAAATTTATCTTGCATTGTTATAGTTTTATTAATAAAAAGTTTGGCATTATGTGTTTGTGGATTATATTAGTTTTTGACTTGATGCAGGAGGGTGCATGTGCGCTTCAATTTGGGTTCCTCTAGTATTATATTTTTGCTGCAATGAATCCAAGGAATGCTTCTGATTTAATTATCTTGAGTAATTGATCCTAGTAGCAAACTTTCTGTATTGTCATCAATATACGTATAAAGGGTATCATATTGTCCTGTTCTAGAAAAACCAAAGGAAAAGTATTAGTTAGAAGCACAGGAGAAAATCAAACAGTGTCTCAAACAATATTTTTCTTGTCAACACAAAATGATTTTTTTTGTAACGCAATGCTTGCATCATGAAAGAATTATGACCAGCTAAGACCACGAAACAGATCGAGTGAAACTATGATCGACAAGACAAGCCACATGGAAAAGTATCAGCCAGCCTTCCGATCTATCTAATTATATAGCACACGGCCTCTACACGCACCGGAGCTTGCCTCACAAATTTGTACTACATTTCCGCCTATCTGCAAGCCAGCACCGGAGAATGGAGCCCGATATCATGGGTAAGGTCGAATCAAAGGAGCCCCTGCTCCCCGTTTCTGAGGGCTCCAACGCACACCGGAGCGTGGAATCGGACGCATCTGTCTCAAGTGCTGTGTTCAATGTGTCGACGAGCATTGTTGGCGCTGGCATCATGTCGATCCCGGCAGCCATGAGGGTGCTCGGCGTCGTGCCGGCCGTCCTTCTCATTGCCGCCGTAGCCGTTCTCGCCAACGCATCCGTCGACTTCCTGCTTCGGCACACCAAGTGCTCCGGCGGCTCTTACGCGGGTGTCATGTACGACGCTTTCGGCCGCCCCGGTGCCGTCCTTCTCAACATCTGCATCACCTTCACCACCATGGGCACCCTCGTCGTCTACCTTATCATCATCGGTAAGTGTTGTCTTCGATTTCGTTCCGTACAGACCTGAAGAATTCAGCGCCATGCTAAGCAAGCGCGTTAAAAATGCAGGTGATGTGCTGTGTGGCAGCGCGTCAGGGGCAGACACGCACCTCGGGGTGCTGCAGGAGCTGTTCGGCGAACGCTGGTGGACGACGCGAGTGGTCACCCTGCTGGTGATTGCATTGGTGATTCTCCTGCCGCTTGTGCTGCGCCGCCGTGTGGGTAAAGATCGGTTTTAACTTTCCCAGCCAATTTCGATAGATCATAATTTTTACTTGTGCAGATATATTCCAATTAGGCTAGTAATTTGAAAAGAAAAATATATATTCAAAATTTATGTGGAATTTAGTTTTTATATGAAGCTTGGATTTATAACTTCCTAGCAAATAAATAAGCATTGTTCAGTAATATATACCCAACTAATCGTTTACCAAGCTACAAATAAATTGTATAAGGTGTCAAGGAATTGGAATTGTGATTTCATATGCTACAATTCAGAAACAAAATTCCCTAACAAAACAGCATATGTCGTCCCATTTTAACAATTACTCTTTTTTTATTAAACTAAATGCGCAAAACTTTAGTTAAATCCTATCAGTTTCCAATTATTCTATTAGAATTATGTGATGCACTAAATTCACCTTCGTGCAGTTAGTGTGAGAAGTATCTTAGAAAATTTATTGTATTATTTTAAATACTTTATCCACAGCAAACACAATATTTTATTAACTATAATCATTTTGTTTTCCAATATATTTACCAAAAAATATAAATCATGAAGAAACTGTATGTGAATTATCCTTCTAGCAAACTAAGTAAAATTAGTAAGTTCTGTGGAGTTTTTCATATTCTATTAAACTAACCTGGTGATAATGTGACGGCTGGACATATGCCTCAGATCAAATGTCACCTGAAATTGGCATAGCTCATTCCTTGTGCTCCTCTGAACTCACCCGGTGTCGGTGTTGTGAAACCGGCCGACAAGTAAATTTGTGTTTGGAGGGGATCGACGCTACTACTCGGATGGGCCTTGGATGATTTAGGAGAGCGTGGTTTATACTGGTTCGGGCACTTGAAGCCCTACGTCCAGCTTCGAGGATTGTTCGTGTTTCGCCTTGTGAAAAGAGCTACAAAGGAGGCGAGGGAGGAGGGTTGCTCCAAGCCTCTCGTTTGCAATGTGCTCTAGAGGTGTGTCGGATGAGTTCGATTAGCTCGATCCGTGGTCTCCCCTTTCTTGCGTGTGTGTGGGGTCCCTTTTATAGTCCAAGGGCCGGGCCACTTACGGTGGGGTCGGAGTTACTACCTATCGTCCCAAGCGGGGTCGGGGCCGTCGTGCACTACCCCGCTCGCATGCGGGCCGCTTTGGGCGCTCCGGTCGTGCGGCGTACGGTTAGTCTTGATTGGTAGCGCCGAGTCAATGCCACGCTCGTCACTTGGCAGCCGTCCTGTCGCATGGCGGTCTCCATCCATCACTCCCGTTCATCATGGCTCCGGCAGAGATGGTGTTGACGCCTCCGTCTTGTCATCGTGCCGGGGGTGTCGGGCGACGCGTGAAGATGAGACAAGAGGAGCTGCGCTGATCTCACCCAATCCTCGTGGATTGGTGAGTTCCCGAGCGGAGTTATGACGATCCCCGTTCACCCGTGAGGCTTAAGCCATTTGCCTCCGAGTCGGGCGAGGCGGGGATCGCCGAGCCCGCCCGAGTCCCGAGTCGGGCGGGGCGGAAGTGGTGCACCTGCCCGACCCGGAGTCGGGCGAGGCGAGGCCGCGGGCCCGGCTTTCGTAGCCTTCGTAGGCCTAGGCGGATGCCGTTGGTCAGCCCACGGAGACAGACTACGGGCTATTGTCCCGCCAATCGCCCGGCCCCCGTCCCGGCCACAGGCCATCATGGGCTTGGTAATGATCACGCCGCTCTGCAGCTGAGCTAGCGCTAGCGTGCGGCGCTGCGGAACGGGACGGGTAGGTACTGCGCCGGTCACATCACGTCATGTTGGTGAAACGAGTTCCCGTGCGCCGTAATTGCGCCTACCGGCCGCGCGCAACTCCTCCCCTATCCGGTGGGTGAGGTCGCTTCTCCGCGAAGCAAAGGCAAACGCGGCAGGGATTGCGGTCCCACCCGACGCCGAGTCGGGCGAGGCGGAGATCGTGGCCCGCCCGACCCAGGGCTCGGACGAGGCGGAAGTCGTGGACTTCGCCCGACTCGGGGCTCGGGCGAGGCGGAAGTTGTGGGCCTCGCCCGACTCGGGGTCCGGCGAGGCGGAAGTTGTGGACCTTGCCCGACTCGGGGTCGGGCGAGGCGGAGGTTTCGGGCCCCACTTCGTATCCTTTACGCGTACAAGACGGAGCTGTTAGCCGGATTAAGTACCCCGATTAGGGTTCCCTAATCTAGGTACCCGACAGATAGCCCCGAGCCTTGGCGGCGGCCGGGGCAAATGGTCGCCGTCGAGGCTTTTCCCGACAAATCCTTAGATTCTTCCGTGCGTTTGTTTTTCCGGTGGGTGCGCGCGAGCGCACCCGCCGGTGTAGCTCCCGAGCCTCGGGGCAAGTAGAATACTAGCGCCGAGGGTTAACGATTTTGAGCGGTTTTATCGTTTATTCGCGAAAGCGAGCCCCGAGTCTTCGCTCGTTGCTCGGATCCGTCCGAGGGCTGTTTCGTCTTTTTATTTCGTTCACACCCGCGCATCTTTGCGATAAGATGAGGCGTGCGGTGAGCGGCCACGTCATTCCTCGATGGTTCGATGCGTGGTGCTCTGTTTAAGCTCCAAACGGGAATGTCCGAGTGATGGCTCTCGGCTTGCCCTTAGCGGGGATCCGACGGAGACTAGCGGGAGTCGGCCTCATTCATATCCGAGTGCCTGTCTTTTGTGATTTCCGACCCCTTTCGATCGGGGTCGGCGGGCTCGTTGCCTCTCCCTTCGCGGGATTCAAGATCACGGCTTTTTCAACTCGGACTCGGACGCCGTCGTAGAGGCCCATTGTGCTACGGTGCACGGGTGTTGATCGCTAAGGATCCCTCTCGACAACCCCTCACTTACTTTTGTCCAAGGGCGGGCGTCCGAACCCTTTCGCCGGGCCGCCCTTCGAACCCCTGGGTTGGAAACCGGGCGTCGGGGCGTTTTCATCCCCTAGCCTTATTTACCCGCGGGCCTTATGGGATTCCAAGCCCAATCGGCCCGTCATCGGGCGCCGTCGAAGCGCAACGGTTCGCCTCCCATGACGGCGCGCATCTCGCGGCGGTTCGCCGTAGATGCGAAATTTGCGTTCGCATTATGGCTCCGCGTCGGGCGCGTGCGGCGGCCTCTTCGGTTCCTGCACCCGGTTAAATCGCGGAACGATAGAGGTGCGGGAGTCGAGGCGCCGCGGGGGCAATTGACATGACCGCTATTTAAAGGAAAGGGGGACGCATCCGGTTACCTCTCTCTCACCCTGCGCTCGCAAAAACTCATCCCCTTCCTTTGTTCTCGCGTGCTCCGTCGACTCGCCTTTCTTCGCCGCGTCCGCCGCTCGCCGCCTTCCTCACTTCTCCTCAATCCACCGTCGCGCATCCGATCCGAGCCCCGCCATGGCGGATTGGACTCCGTCCCGCCGCACCGTCGGGTCCCTTGAGGCCCTCGTCGCGCGTGGACTCCCGATGCCGCGCACCGACGCCATGGAGTGGTCGGTGCCGGGAATGAGGCCCTGCCGGCGCCGCCGGACGGCTACGTCGTCTCTTTCCGCCACTTCCACGAGCGCGGCTTGGGAATGCCGCCTCACCCTTTCTTCCGCGGCATCCTCCACCATTACGGGCTGGAGCTGCAGCACCTCAACCCTAACTCCGTCCGAGCACCTCGCCGCCTTCGTGGCGCCGTGCGAGGGCTTCCGGGGATCGCCCCCACTTCAGGCTGTTCAAGCACTTCTTCGATTGCCGTTGGTGACGAAGAAGGACACGGCCGGAACCCTCGTGCCGTCCCCATCGGCAGCGCCAGCTTCCGATCGCGGGGCGGCCGGTCCAGAAGTACATCTCCATCGCCCTCACCGACTCCAACAAGGGCCGGCACGAGCAGTGGTTCTACCTCAGGAACACCGCTGCCACACCCTCCCCGAGTTCACCGGCAACCTCATCATCGCCGCGCCGGAGAAGTGGCACTTCGGGGTGCCCGGCGACGAGAAGAGGGGGATCGTCGCGCTGTTGGAGGCGGTCGAAGCGCTCGACCAGGCCGGCGTGACCGGCGTTGGAGTGATTGGCTCCTACCACCTGCGCCGGCTTGCACCGCTGCGAGCCCGGCGTCGGATGATGTCGGAGATGGGAAGTGACTTCGCCCGGGAGGGAACCCGCATGGTGGACCCCGGGCGGACCCTCGGATTTCGCTCCGGGAGTTGAAGGCCCGACTCGCGGAGGCGATGTCGAAGACGGCCGCCGCGTGGGATCGGCTTGATTGGCCGGTTCCCAATCACCCACCAATGCTCCCGCAACGAGGGGCGATTTTGTTTGTAAGTTTTTAGTTCTGCCTTCGGTTGAGTCGGTCTTAAGTTCCGACCTCTCTTACTTTTCTAATTTCCGTGTTGCGAGAGGTTTGCAATTTATTCCTTCCCGGCCCCATTGCCCGAGGATGCCGACGTCCGGGCCATCAATCGGGCGCGCGCCGAGGAGCTAAAAGCTCGAAAGGATGCCAAGAAGGCTAGGAAGGCGGCGCGGCAACAGCGGAAAGCGGAGAAGGAGCGCCGACGCCGTTCGGGCCGGATCGTCATCTCCGAGAGCAGCAGCACCGACTCCGACGACAACGATTGGGGTGACGACGAGGAACTCGTCGACATGTCCTCTCCCATCGGCGAGCTCGCCGAGGAGGAGGACATCGAGCGAGGGCCCGACTCGGCCGGCCCCTCCGGAAGTGGGCCCCGCCGGGACGACGCCGGCACGTCGCTCGCCGGTCCGAGCCGGGAAGGAGCGCCGGGCTCCCCGCAGCCGAGGCGCATGCCGGCGCCGCAGCCGCCGACTTCGGCGCCCACCACCACCACAACGCCGACCGCCCGGCCGCCGTGCCCGGGGTCGCGGCCCCGATCTCCGCGATCGTCACCACGCCGCCCTCGCCGCCCACACGCCGGGTCCCCTTGGCGACGACCATGGCGGGGCGATGATGGCCTCGGCCGCCGCGGTGGCGTCGACCGTGGTGACCGTAGCGCCGGTAACGGTGACGGGAGGGCTCACCTCGTCGGCGATGGCAGCGACGGCCTCCGCGGCGCCATCGGCGTCCGTCCGAGCGCCGGTGACAATGGCCTCAGCGGCTTCGCCGGCGTCGGTTCAGGCGCCGGTGACCGCGCCCGCCGGCGGCTCTGCTCCGGCGGTGGCCGCAACCCCGTCGAGTCCGAGTACGGCCGCGCCGGCCTCCACGACCTCTTCATCCGCGGCGCCGAGGCCGGCGACGACGCCGAGTCTCTCGGCGACGTCGGCCCCGCGACAGCGGCGGCGGCGCGAGTGCCCCCGGGCGGCTCTTGGCAAGAGGCGGCGTGAGGGCCTTGGGTCGGCGGTCGATCCGCCACCCAAACGACAACCGTACCGGTAAGCGTTGCTTCCTTCCGTCTTTCCTTCTTTCTTGTCTTTCGGTTTGTTGACTTGCGCATCCCGCAGGGGTCCGTTGGCCGGGGCTCGGAAGCGGCTGGCCCTAGGGTCGGGGCCCCGCTTCGCCATCCCCGGCAGCCCCTCGGCCGGCAAGCACCGTGGGGGGCGGCCGAGACGGCGGCGCCAACTACGGCCATGGTGACGGCGGCCGCCGGCTCCGCGCCGTTCCCGCCGGCAGGGACCTCCGCCGAGCTCCTCCGCCACGCCGCACCGGCCGGCGCCGGAGCCGGGGGTCGTGCACGTTGTGGGGCCCCAAGGGCGGACGCACACGTTTGACGAGCCGGCGGAGCGGACCCTTTGGGGCGCGTTCCGCCGCGACTCGCGGCCGGGCCGCCGACGTCTTGGGCGCGGCGCTCCATCTCGTCGGGTCGCCGGCGGAGCCGGCCGAGGTGAGCGCGAGTTCGTTCCTTCGCGGAATATCGGTCTTTTTCGCTTCGCTCATGATTTTGTCCTCCTTTTCGGACTCGGATATGATGAGCCGGGCCAAGCATGCCCGCATCCGTTTCCAAGAAAGGGAACGGACCCGCCTTGATCGGAGGCGCAGAGCGCCACGGAGCGAGCCCTCGGAGCCGTCCGAGAGGCCGAGGATGCGAAGAAGGAGAGGGCCGAGGCGGCCGGGGTGGCGGCCGAGGCCAACGATGCGCGGAGGACGGCCGAGTCCCGCCTGGCCGAAGCCATCAAGAGGGCCGAGGCGGCGGAAGAAAGGGCCAAGAAGGCCGAGTCCGATGCCGCGAACGCTCGTCGGTGGCCGAGTCCCGGCCGGCCGAGGTCCAAGCGGCAGTGGTGAGGGCGTTGAAGGCGGAGGAGGACGCGGCGAGCGCGCGCGAGGCGACGGACACCGAGCGCAAGCTCAAGGAGGCCGTCTCCCAATCGGTCTCCAAGCTCACTTCCCAACTTTCGACGTTGGAGAGTGAGGTTAACCGTAAGTTTTGTTTCTCATCCCTCCTCCTATTTTGCTTTTGATTGGTGTCATGTCTCATGATTTCTTCTTCCTTTTCATTTTCGGAGCTCAAGACGGACCCGGACGGGCTGCGGCGGGAAGAAGTTCGGCTCGACCGAATCCGCATCGGTGCCGAGTTCCTCTGCAACGAGCCGGAGGTGCCACAGCCCGCCGGGACCACCAATTTGGAGCCGCGCCTTCTCTCCATCGCCAACCGCTTTGGTGCTCGCGGCGTGAGAGTTTTGAAGCCGGGGTCCTGTGGACTCGGTACCTGGAGCGGACACATTTCGAGGACAACCTTGACCTCGACATGCTTGCGCGGCTAGGCATGGTGCCCGGCTTCTCCGAGCAGGAGATCGAGGACATGAAGAGGAAAGCCGCGCCGATCGCCGCCAAGCTTGCCGAGCTCCTCGCCTCGCGCGCCTTCCGCCGCCGTCGTCGCCGCATGACGAGTAGATGATGTAGTGTGTTAGTTGAGTCGGCCGAGTGGCCGATAGTCGAGTCGGCCGGGTGGCCAAGATATAAAGAACTCGCTCATTTTGTAAACAAGTTATCTGTTTTAATTTCGTTCGAAATTTCTCACATGTTCCCCTTTCGTGGCTTCCTTCTCATTCAGACCGTCTAGTAGCCTAAGATTCCTCATTCGATTGATCGGTGACTTAGGCCGCTCTTAGCCGCCGGGCGTCGGAGTCCCGAGTCGGCCGATCGGATCGGCCGAGTAGTCGTTGGCGTTCCGAGTCCTGTCCGAGTTGGACTTGCACTATGGGATTAGACTTTTTCAGACCGCCCGGTTGCTTTAGATTTTTCATTCGGGTGATCGATGGGCCGCTCCTAGCCGTAGAGGCGTCGGAGTCCCGAGCCGACCGGTCGGACCGGCCGAGCCATCGTCGGCGCTTAGGTTCTGTCCAAGTCAGGCCCGCACCGAGGGATTTTCGTGTGAGTTCCGCAGCCGTGGGCACAACCGGGACCCGCACACGGCCTCCTTTGCGCACCCGCCGGGTGGAGCCCCGACTCGGGAGAGTCGGAGCCGGCGGCCGGCAAATTTGGACTTATTCGTTATTTGTCGAAAACAAGAGAAAAAGAGAAAGGTTTTCTCTTTATTTCATTTGCATAAAAAACTGAAACAATAAGCTAAGGGTAAAAGCGACGTAGCTGCCCGATGTTCCATGCGTTGGTGAGCACGTTTCCGTTGGCGTCCTTGAGCTTGTACGTGCCGGGGCGGAGCACCTCGGCTACCGTGTAGGGCCCTTCCCATGGCGGAGTTAACTTGTGCCGGCCTTGATTCCCCCGGAGGAGTCGAAGGACGAGGTCGCCGGGCTCGAAGGCGCGCTTCTTGATCTTGCGGTCGTGGTAGCGGCGGAGTGCTTGTTGGTATCCGGCTGAGTGCAGCAGGTGCAGCTTCCCTTGTTTCGTCGATTTGGTCCAGCCGCATCTTCGAGATAACGCTTATTGAGTTCCGGATCGAAAACTTGCACGCGCGGAGCTCCATAATCCAGATCCGTGGGTAGCACGGCCTCAGCCCCGTACACCATGACGAAGGGAGTGTGACCCGTGGCTCGACTCGGCGTCGTCCTTAGGCTCCACAACACCGCACCGAGCTCTTTCGCCCATTTCCCGGCAAATGTTCCGAGTTTGCTGAATATCCGGGTTTCAATCCTTGGAGGACCATGCCATTAGCGCGCTCACACCTGCCCGTTCGTTTGGGGGTGTGAGACGGCTGACCAGCCAACTCGGATGCCCTGGTGGTCGCAAAAGTTTAGGAACTTTTTCCCGTAAACTGCGTACCGTTGTCGGTGATGATTGTGTTTGGGACTCCAAACCGATGCACTATGTCGGTGAAGAATTTTACGGCCCGGTCCGAGTCGATTTTGCCTATCGGCCTTGCCTCAATCCACTTGGAGAACTTGTCCACGGCGACAAGCAAGTGGGTGTAACCTCCTGGTGCCTTTTTGAACGGGCCGACCGGGTCTAGGCCCCACACGGCAAACGGCCATGTTATGGGGATGGTTTGCGGGGCCCGGGCCGGCCGGTGTGTTTTACGTGCGTAATGCCGACACCCTTCGCAGGTGCGCACGACTTGTTCGGCGTCGGCGATCGCGGTCGGCCAATAGAAGCCATGTCGGAAAGCGTTGCCAACGAGACTTCGTGGTGCGGCGTGATGTCCACACGTTCCACCATGGATGTCCTGAAGCAGCCGCTTACCCTCGTCGAGAGGGACGCAGCGTTGGAGGACGCCGGTGTGCCCCTTTTGTATAACTCATCGCCGATCACGACAAAGGTTTTGGCGCGTCGGCGAGGCGGCGCGCTTCCATGACGTCGGGGGCAATTTTTGCCGCAACGGATAGTCGAGGTAGGGCTGCCGCCGATCATCTCGCTGACTCGGGCGCAGCCCCGAGTCGCCTTCGAGGTCGGGAGTCGGATCGACCGGACCCGCTGTGTCGTTGTTGGCGCCAAGCTCGACGACCAGGACCTCCGCGGCCTCGATCGGAGCTGGCTCTTGTTCTCCCTTTGCGGGTCGGCCGCCGTTGGCTCCTTGATAGACGGCTCATCCTGGTCGCAAGCAAAACGCCTTCGGCGTTGGCAGCCGATTGGATCCCATCTTGGCTAATGAGTCGGCCGTTTCATTGTCCCGCCGAAGGACATGTTTGACTTGGAATCCATCGAACTTTTCTTCAAGACGGCGGATCTCGCTGCAGTAAGCCGCCATCTTCGGGTTGGTGCAAGTTGACTCGTTCATCACCCGATCCACGACGAGCTGGGAATCGCCGAAGGCTTCGAGCCTACGGATCACGGATCCCCGGGTCAATCGCCGCCTTCATGCCGTTAGCGGGGCTTCGTACTCGGCCACATTGTGAGAGGCTGGAAAGTTGAGTCGGATGACGTATTGCATGCATGCACCTCTCGGCGAGATGAGCTGCCATCCGCTGCCGGCACCCCTCTTCGTGAGGGAGCCATCAAAGTGCAGCCGCCAATGATCCGTTTCGCCCGGAACCACGAGCAACCGGGCCTCTGTCCACTCGGCTATGAAATCTACCGAGTGTGTGATTTTATGGCAGATGGGTGCGTGTACTCTATACCCTGGTCCATTAATTCTAGCGCCCACTTCGAGATCTTTATCGCTACCTCCGGATTACCCAAGATTTCAGCAAGCGGGAAGGAGGAGACGATCGCTACCGGATGAGAGTCGAAATAGTGCCGAAGCTTGCGCCGAGTGACGGTCGGCGCGTACAACACCTTCTCGGATCTTCGGCCACCTTGTCTTGCGGTCGGAGAGGACTTCGCCGACGTAGTAGACCGGCCGTTGCACCTTGAGCGCCTTTCCCGGCTCGTCACGCTCCACTACCGGCGCCGTACTCACCACCCGATTTGTTGCAGCTATGTAGAGCGAGCAAAGGCTCCTTCTCGACCGGCGAAGTCAAAATCGGGGCGCTTGAAAGTTTGGCTTTGAGGTGGTCGAGGGCCTCCTGCGCCTCGGCTGTCCGGACGAAGTTGTCCGACTTCTTGAGCGGACGGTAAAGTGGCAGCCCCTTTTCTCCGAGCCGGGAGATGAAACGGCTTAGCGCCGCGAGGCAGCCGATGAAGTCTTTGCACGCCCTTTACGTTTTTATCGGCCCCATCTTCGCGATGGCTTCGATTTTCTCGGGATTGGCTTCGATGCCACGCCGCGAGACGCTCGTATCCCAAGAGCATCCCCTTCGGGACCCCAAAGACACATTTCTCGGGGTTGAGCTTGACCCCGTTGGCTCTCGACCGCCGGAACACGGCTTCGAGGTCGGCGACTAGATCGTCGGTCCGAGTGGACTTGACTACAATGTCATCCACATATGCCCGCACAATGCGTCCGATGAGGTTACCGAAACATTTGATCATGCAGCGTTGGTATGTGGCTCCCGCATTTTTTAACCCGAACGGCATAGCGATGTAACGATGACGTGCCGAAGGGTGTGATGAAGGCGGTGGCCTCGTGATCACCAATCCTTAGCGGAATTTGATGATAACCCGAATAGGCATCTAGGAAACACAGGGTTTCGCACCCCGCGGTCCGATCAACTATCCGGTCTATGCGAGGCAAGGGAAACGGATCCTTTGGGCACGCCTTGTTGAGACTCGTGTAGTCAACGCACATTCTCCATTTCCCGGTTTTCTTCCTTACAAGTACAGGGTTGGCAACCCATTCGGGATGGTACACCTCTTTGATGAAGCCGGCGGCGAGGAGCTTCGCTAACTCTTCACCGATTGCCCGGCGTTTCTCCTCGTCGAAGCGGCGGAGTCGTTGCTTGACCGGTTTCGATCCCGGCTTGATGTTGAGGGAGTGCTCGGCGATGTTCCTAGGGATTCCCGACATATCCGAGGGCTTCCACGCGAAGATGTCCTTGTTGGCGCGTAGGAACTCGACGAGCGCGCTTTCCTATTTGTCGGAGAGCGCAGACCCGATGATGACCTTCTTCCCCTCGGGGTCGGCAGGGTCGAGGGGCACCATCTTGGTGTCTTTGGCCGGCTCGAAAGAGCCGATCGCCTTCTTTGGGGTCGGCGTGTCCTCCGACTCCAAAGTCGCGACCTGTGGGAAGTCGGACTTGTTGATGAGCGCCGCAGCCGGCTCGCAGCACTCCACCTCGCACTCGTAAGCACGCTGAACCGACGTGTTCACGGTGATGATCCCCTTCGGACCCGGCATTTTGAGCTTGAGGTAGATGTAGTTGGGAACGGCCATGAACTTCGCGTAACATGGTCGCCCGAGGATGGCGTGGTACGCGCCGGGAAGTCCACCACGTTGAAGGTGAGGGTCTCGGTGCGGTAGTTGATCGGCGTGCCGAAGGTGACGGGCAAGTCGATTTGCCCAAGCGGCACAGCCGTCTTTCCGGGCACAACCCCGTGGAAGGGCTCGCCCGATGGCCGGATCCGAGAGCGGCCGATCCCCATGGCATCAAGAGTCTCTCGCATACAAAACATTCGGACCACTACCCCCATCCATCGGTACCTTAGTCGGTCGTTTGTTGCCGACGATGGGGTCGACGACGAGCGGGTAGCGTCCGGGTCGGGGACGCGCTCGGGGTGGTCGCCGCGGTCGAACGTGATTGCCGCGTCGGACCACTTGAGGTAGGTCGGGGTCGCAGGTTCGGCGGCGTAGACCTCGCGCCGCTCCCGCTTCCGGTGTCGCCTGGAGGAGCCGGTCCCCCGCCCCCGAAGATCATGAGGCAGCCCGGTGGTTTGCGGGAAACCGCCGTCCGCGTCCTTGTCGTCGCCGTCGTCGTTCTTGGGGCCGGGGTTCTTGGGGTCGAACTTCCTCGCCTTCGTGCCCGGGAACTTGAGCATCGGCCCGCAGTCCTTGAGGGCGTGGTTGACGGGTCGGCCGTGGTTGGGACACGGCGCCTCCAGCATCTTCTCGAAGTGCCGGCCCTTGCTGCCGTCGTCGGCAGTCGGCTTCTTCGGCTTGCGCTCGGCGGCGGCGACGAGTTGGTGTCGCGGCGGTACCGGTCGCCGCTCTTCCTCTCGCTTCGCTTCTTGTCATGCGGGGAGGACGGGCCCGCACCGGAACTCTCGTTCCGCTTCGCCTTGCCCTTGGCTCGATGAAGGAGGGCATCCACGGCGTCTTCTCCGGAGGCGTGGCCGGTTGCCACGTCGAGTAGCTCCTTGACAGGTGCGCGGGTTGTTGCGGCCGAGCTCATGCACCAGCCCTCGTTGTTGGTGCCGGCGATGAACGCCGAGATCACCTCTGCGTCGGCGAGGTTGGGGAGCGTGTTGCACTTGCGGGAGAAGCGCTTGACGTAGTCCCTCAAGGACTCGTCCGCCCGCCGCCGGCAGGTCCCGAGGTCCCACGGGTTCCCGGGCGCGTGTACGTGCCCCGGAAGTTGCCGATGAAGGCCTCCTCCGTGTCCCACCAATCGTGGATCGAGCCCTCGGGAGGTGCTCGAGCCACATCCTCGGCCGAATCGGCCAAGAAGAGTGGTAAGTTGCGGATGATGAACCGCTCGTCGGTGGCGCCGCCGGCTTGGCATGCCAGGCGGTAATCCTCCAGCCATAATGCGGGGTTCGTCTCCCGTTGTATTTGGTGATGCTCGCCGGGGGCCGGAATCGCCGGGGCACCGGAACCCGCCGAATGGCAGGCCCAAAGGCCTTGGGCCCCGTCATAACCGGAGGTTTGTCCTCCTCCGGGTCGAATCGTCCTCCGCGCCGGGGCGTACCCGTGGTCCTCGGCTCGCGCCTTGGAGCGCGGTTTTGTTCCCGACGCCGGGCGGTCGAGGTATCGCGTGCGTCGCGCGACTCGCCCATCCGCCGCCGAACCGACGGCGAGTTCCGGTTCCACTTTGCTCGGCGGTTGGGTGGGCCGAACCGTTCGGTCCCCGGGCCGGCTTGGCGTGTGGTAGGAGGCATCGGCCTCTTTCCGCCGCGCGGCGGAGCTTTGCTCACGCTCGGCCCGTTGGACGGCCGCTAAGTCCAGGAGGTTTCCGACCTCCTCTTGGATCCTCCGCCGGTCCTCGTCGACCGGTTGCGGAAGCGCGCGGATCGGTGTCGCGGCCGCAGCCACGTTCCGGCCGGGCCTCTCGTACCGGGAGCGAGGTGGTTTGCCTCGTCCAGGATCCTTCTTTGGGCTTCGCGCCCACGCCGGCGAGCGAGTTCGCGCTGCGCCCGGCGCCGCGCCACCTCGCACTCGAGGCGTTCGCGCTCCTCCTTTAACCGCCGCTCGGTCTCCGCGACCTCGCGTCGGCGTCGGAGCAGCTGCTCTAGGTCGTCCTCCTCCCGGGCTCGGGGCTTCCCGGAGGGGTTTGTTGTTGTGGCACCGCGGCGTGCGGCTGTGCGTTCCTCGCACCGCCGGCGTTTACCGCCGCGGACGGCGGCGCTACCCCAGCCGGGAGTCCAGCGGCCGCCGGGGCCGCACGGCCCGTGTCGTTGATGCCGTCGGTGTCGCCGGTGTCCCCGTCCTCCACCATCATACACTCCCGCGAGGGTGGTGGCTGCCGGTATCGGATCCACCGCGCGAGTCCGTCATGCCCGCGAAGCTCCGCGCCGGCGGACACGGCGGGAAAGTGGTGTGGAGACCGGGAGGTCGGCGGGAGAACGCGCGACGTGCTCCCGGCTCCGGTCACGATGAACTCCGGGCTCCCGAAGGTCACGAGGGCGCCTCGAGTCCGGCCGACGGTGTGGCTCGCCATCTTCAAGATCGTCGAACGCGTCGAGGTCCCCTACCGGCGCGCCAACCGTCGGTGTTGTGAAACCGGCCGACAAGTAAATTTGTGTTTGGAGGGGATCGACGCTACTACTCGGATGGGCCTTGGATGATTTAGGAGAGCGTGGTTTATACCGGTTCGGGCACTTGAAGCCCTACGTCCGGTTCGAGGATTGTTCGTGTTTCGCCTTGTGAAAAGAGCTACAAAGGAGGCGAGGGAGGAGGGTTGCTCCAAGCCTCCGTTTGCAATGTGCTCTAGAGGTGTGTCGGATGAGTTCGATTAGCTCGATCCGTGGTCTCCCCTTTCTTGCGTGTGTGTGGGGTCCCTTTTATAGTCCAAGGGCCGGGCCACTTACAGGTGGGGTCGAGTTACTACCTATCGTCCCAAGCGGGGTCGGGGCCGTCGTGCACTACCCTCGCTCGCATGCGGGCCGCTTTGGGCGCTCCGGTCGTGCGGCGTACGGTTAGTCTTGATTGGTAGCGCCGGAGTCAATGCCACGCTCGTCACCGTGGCAGCCGTCCTGTCGCATGGCGGTCTCCATCCATCACTCCCGTTCATCATGGCTCCGGCAGAGATGGTGTTGACGCCTCCGTCTTGTCATCGTGCCGTGGGTGTCGGGCGACGCGTGAAGATGAGACAAGAGGAGCTGCGCCGATCTCACCCAATCCCCGTGGATTGGTGAGTTCCCAGGCGGAGTTATGACGATCCCTCGTTCACCCGTGAGGCTTAAGCCATTTGCCTCCGAGTCGGGCGAGGCGGGGATCGCTGAGCCCGCCCGAGTCCCGAGTCGGGCGGGGCGGAAGTGGTGCATCCGCCCGACCCGGAGTCGGGCGAGGCGGAGGCCGCGGGCCCGGCTTTCGTAGCCTTCGTAGGCCTAGGCGGATGCCGTTGGTCAGCCACGGGACAGATTACATGCTATTGTCCCGCCAATCGCCCGGCCCCCGTCCCGGTCACGAGGCCATCATGGGCTTGGTAATGATCACGCCGCTCTGCAGCTGAGCTAGCGCTAGCGTGCGGCGCTCGCGGAACGGGACGGGTAGGTACTGCGCCGGTCACATCACGTCATGTTGGTGAAACGAGTTCCCGTGCGCTCGTAATTGCGCCTACCGGCCTGCCGCAACTCCTCCCCTATCCGGTGGGTGAGGTCGCTTCTCCGCGAAGCAAAGGCAAACGCGGCAGGATTGCGGTCCCACCCGACGCCGAGTCGGGCGAGGCGGAGATCGTGGGCCCGCCCGACCCAGGGTCGGACGAGGCGGAAGTCGTGGACTTCGCCCGACTCGGGGTCGGGCGAGGCGGAAGTTGTGGGCCTCGCCCGACTCGGGGTCGGGCGAGGCGGAAGTTGTGGACCTTGCCCGACTCGGGGTCGGGCGAGGCGGAGGTTTCGGGCCCCACTTCGTATCCTTTACGCGTACAAGACGGAGCTGTTAGCCGGATTAAGTACCCCGATTAGGGTTCCCTAATCTAGGTACCCGACACCCGGCTAGATGCAAGTTTGACCGCAATTATTTGCCATACCGTTGTGAGTAATTGTCGGACTTCCGTCCCATGAGCATGGCTCCAAGTTTTGTGACCTTGCTAGATTTGACCGTTAACACTCCGCTACTTGATCCTAATCCTTCAAATATTTGCGCAACTCCATCAAATGGTGTATTCCATCACCTAACGATAAAGATGGCTCCCCACAATCCACAGTGCATATCACTTGGCCTCTACATAATGCCATATCATAATAATGCAGAAGGATATTTTTCAATGGTAGTAATAAGATGTATGTGTATGGAATACTTAATTTCTATAGAAAAATCTTTTAAATTATAAAATATAAAATCCTGCAAATTAAAGTAGATCGTTACTTGATTAGAAAATGGAACAATGTGTTGTTGTAATTCACTTTTACATGCAGAATAATGTGGTTAGCTTAAGGTCATTGAATAGATATCATTGATGATTTTCAGATTTACGACACTACCTTAACAATAATTTATTCCAAAACTATCGTGAGTTAATCCATCAATGAAGTAGTAAGGTCCAATGGGCATATCAATCCTTAATGAATAACCTTGTATCGGGATGTCCCTAACACCGCCCTGTTACCACCATTAACCAATCATACCTGCCAGTTGACACCTTGCCGCATGCCCGGGTGACAAATTCGTGCGATCCAGCAATTTTTATGGCTGCATAATTTGCTGGAGTGATGAACTCTTCAATAAACCTCACTATTCTTTAGAGTGGTCATGGCTCAGGGCTCCGTCGTCCGGATCAGTTTCATCTCTGCATTTTGTTTCTCCGGATCTGGGTCCCATCTTCTTGTGAGAGCTGCCGTCTCTTTCTTGCAATAGACGCAGGTTCATAGCACCCAAACAAACGTCCTTATGTGCCTTATCTGGCTTGCCTAAGGGACATAACAGTTGGAGTTCATCACCACCTGAGATTAAGTCTATTAATAGTTTGCTGTTAAAATTGCTGAATCTCTCTTGATCGTTGCTGGCGCTAGGGAGTTGTCTTTCCTTCTGGCAGTAGACTCACAGCATCAGAGTTTTACTGTTCCAACGTTGGACTGCTCTTGATCGCCGGTGGCTCTAGGGTTACCGCGAGAGAAGATTGAGTGACGGGCGACAGGTGTTTTTTACTACTACGAACATCATCAGGAGTATTTTAATCGCAAAGAATAACATGTGAGGTATTTTCATAATAGCAAAAGTGGGTAATATGTGTCAAGTTGAATCCAATGGCTACTTTAATTGTGGATATTAATTAGAGTCTACCAAATTAATGTTCGGATGTTCTGCTTTTTTTTGTTAGAAATTCTTGAAATTTCGGTGTCTAGGTCTCTAGAGAATGTTCAATGAATCTAGATATACGATTTATCTATGTTCAAATAACGTTCAATAAATCTCATAGAAAGTAGGATAACAAGTAATTTAGGATTAAGGGAGTACAATGTTTAACATTGTGTGAGCAGCCACGAAGCATCTCTATGACCGCAATGTTTGAGTGAACCTGACACCTGAGCTGTATTTCGGGACAACTTACACAAAATAATCGGAGCCGATCTACATTGCACTAGATTCATATGTTTTCTTTGAATGTTAATACAAGATCTAATAAATGACGAAATAGGTGATCTTGGCAAGAATAATCATAAAATCAGGGCGCTTGCTCCATCTCTACTACACTGTATTCTTGAAGGAAGGGTGGACATGAATTGTAGTGGAAGGAATATTCGTCACGCACGTGGGACAATAGTACATGGGAGCATCAGCTGGGGCATACTACTGCCTGATTGTTCTGATCGGATTTGCTAAAAAAATTAAAAAAATTAATTGTCGATCGATCGGCATGGGAGCATCAGCTGGGGCATACTACTGCCTGTCAGTCGCATCTAAAAATAAGATACTCCCAAGTACATGAGCACTCCCAAGTACATGAGCCTGCGTCTGGGTTGTCTATTAACATCGTTTCTCACAAACCATCAATGACAGCCATTCATAAAACTACAGTCTCATTAGTGATAATTTAATTAGCTCATCCATGCTGACCTCTGTTTTTTTTTCTCCAAAACTAGTACAAATGCATGCATCGGTATAAACACATGAGTACTAATCCTTATGAATTAGCGCCTGTGTAAGATTGGTTGCTAGCTGGTCTTGAGGTCACAATTTTGATTTATTACAATAAAGCCCTCTTGAAGCAAATGTTGTTTGCCTCTAAGAAATAATTAGTTGTGAAAACACTTATTGATGAGTCTAAACCCAGTCTCAGTGGGAGTTTCATTAGCATTAAATAAGATGTCACATAAGCAAAAGAGGTGATGTGGCATAGTAATTAATATGAAACTGGGCAAATGGGTTTCATAGGGATGAAACTCATTTGGCATTGTTTCATAGGTATGAAACTCCATCTAAATTCCTATTAAGAGCACAGAGTTTCATCCTAACACGTTTTGATCAATCTCAGTGCAACAAAATAATATTAAATTAATGATATAACTTGCCTATGAAACCGTGAGATGAAACTATGCATTGAGAGAGACCGTTTCATATATCAAACTAAATCTTCAAATCTGATGTGGCACTTTGAAAACAGTGAGATGAAACTTTGCATTGAGACTGGCATAAAACTCAATCGTGGTATGTCCAATTTATCATGTGTGAGGAAACTTTTGTCGTTGTATCCACGGTAAGCCAGATAAGTTCATATCAAATCATAAACATGGCTGCCACGAGGTGTTGCATGTCGTGTTGAAATGTGCACAAAAAAATTATAATGGAAGGACTTATTCTAAGGAGTTCAAATAAATGATCTACTATGATGAAATTAACACGTCCGAAAGTAACTATCCTGATAAAAACTCCAAGGAACATGTCATATCACATGACCAGGTCAAACATTTTCAATAAAACAATTGGATAATGTTGATGCCATGCGGGAGGAGGAAGGATGGGAATGCTATTGCAGTGAATTGGGCCATGCATGATCGAATTAGCAGGTTTGGACCATGAAGTTAAGAGATGGACCTGGCTGGAAGTGGCTATTTAGATTGGAGGAGGTGCAGAATCCCAGAAAACAGGTGGAAATTTGGAGAGAGAGAGAGAGATTTGAATTAAGCTCGTTTTGGATTTAAAGTTGATTGTTAGGGACTGAATCTTTAGGTTATTACATAGTAACACCGAATATGTTAGAGCACTAGATTATGATTCGTCATTAGAAAAGGTAGGATCAAACGAATGGAAATATGGAATCAATTTGACATGTATCTTTTACTTCAAAATCATTCAGCAAATATATCATGGATTACATTTTCCTAGGTACGTCTTGCTGTTTATACACCTATAAGTTACATTGAAAAAATTGTGTGCAGATTCCTTGAGGTACACATCGGCCGCGTCCATTCTACTGGCAATTGTGTTTATCATGATTAGCCTCGGCATTTCAGTTTATGCTGTTATCAAAGGCACAGTGAGGATGCCCCGGATGTTTCCTGATTTCTCTCGTCTCTCCTCGCCATTTGAGCTCTTCACAGCAGTCCCTGTCATCGTTGTTGCTTTCACCTTTCATTTCAATGGTAGGTAGCAGTTAATTTTTTTTATGTGACACTACTAGTTACAGTCCTAAATAAAAGTCAGACAAAGTAGGATTTCAATCCAGATGGTAATGCCCAAACCCCTGGAACTTCTGTGCATGTTTTTGTATATATTGCTTACATGTGTTTTTGTATATATTGCTTACATGTATGTTTGATAACTCCTCGCGAACCTTATTTAATCATGATAAATTTACTGGTATTTCAGTAGGGCTAAACTAAAAAACGTTGTTAAATCATTAGGAGCAGCAACCCTTCCTCATTACTTTCCAAATATTTATCTATTTAATCAGACGCAGTTGTAGCCTTTCATGCACGTGCTTGTGACTACTCAGATATCTGTGTGCAGTCCACCCTATCCGTGCCGAAATGAAAACATCATCGGACATGAAGGAAGCTGTGAGGATTTCCCTTGTACTCTGTGCTGCCATCTACGCGGCAGTCGGCTTCTTCGGCTTCCTCTTGTTTGGAGAGTCAACAATGGGTGATGTGCTAATCAACTTCGATCGCAGCTCCGGGGCTGGTGTCCCACAGCTGCTCAATGATCTAGCACGCCTCAGCTATGCGCTACACCTCATGCTTGTGTTTCCCCTCCTTAATTTCTCTCTCCGGATCAATGTCGATGAGCTTCTGTTCCAAGGCAAGTGCTCCCCCTGGTCAATGATAGCCGCCGGTTCGTGTTTCTCACAGCAGCCCTCATGACCTTGCTATATGCACTTGCCATTGCGATCCCGAGTATTTGGACGCTGATTCAGTATGGTGGATCTGTGTTTCCTGTGTCGGTGTCATTGATCCTCCCTGGTGCTAGTGCTCTCAGGTGACGATTTCTCTTTGCATGGTGAAGCTTTATTTACAATTGAGTTGCATTGATTAACTGTACTCTGTTTGGCTGCACAGGTACACACAAAGAACGGCAAAAGCAAAGGAAAAAGCACTGGCAATAACAATGATCCTTCTTGCAGTCATTTCAAGCAGCATAGCCATTACAACCAACATCATGAACTCCAATAAAAATTAAAAGATCCCGATGTGAAATTTGATGCCTTCGTGGTACTGTACGAAGTCTCTTGTGATTTATATGATTCAAAACGATGCTGGATATAACTAGGTTTGGCCCATTTTATTTCTATTTGAATTAACTTCCAGGATCACGATTAATGCCAGGAAGTTATAAAAGCAATTAATCTTGCTTGGGCAGAACATAGAGTTGTTCCTGACAATTGTTGGCACCAAATGAAACATTCACCATTAAATGTAGTTGATGGTGTTTATTCACTGTCCCTTATACTAGTATAGTGCATATGCGAAACGCACGGGTTATATTATACTTTCAGTGATATAATACTAATTAAATACATATATTTAATTTAAGATAAATAATTTATATATGTTTAGATAATAGAAACAACCAATGTGTTATTACACTACAACATGGACGTAGTGCAAAAACTCTTGTAATTATTTGATTCTCAATATTACTATTAGTTTGGAGATGATCACTACTACAATATCGTCCAAAGATAGCACCTAAAAATTTCCAGTAATAATGGTCATCAAAGTTTTTGTTATTACAGTATGCCGAACATGACGTCACCATAGCCGCACATTATTACAGTAGTTACTGTAATAGCGGGCGCTTGTGATGTCATGTTCCGCTCCGTAATTACAGTGGAGGGGCTCCCAATAATAATGGTCGGCACTGACATCGGTGGTGCCCATTATTACAGTCGTACACAGTAAAATGGGCACCGCTGATGTCAGCTCCGACCGTTATTATATGGGACCATTGTAATAACGGCCGATGTATGACATCATGCCGACCATTATTAAAGAAGGCATTGTAATAACGTCGTCGTGGTGACGTCACTACGCCCGTTATTACAGATGACGCGTACATAAGAAGGTATCCCCTTCTTCCTCCCGACACTTTGTCTATAGAGGCGCTCTTCTCGGAGCATTATCCGTATGGTGGTCGGAAAAATTCAAAAAACAAGGGGGAAAGGTTTTGAATCTGTTCTTTTTTCAAGAAATTTGTTCTAGGAGGTAAATCCATACCAATCCATGTATTTTTTTTTCATGTTTAAATGTGGTTTTCCCCCATATTTTGGTAGCTAAAGTTTCCTAGGGTTTGGAGCTCTTTTTTACCAAAATGTTGCACAATAAAAATTGAAAATTATCATATATCTTCTATATCCAACTTATATTTGTCATCTTCTTTAGTCTCATGGTTTTTTTTATGTACTTTACATATTAACATTTTGAAGATCTAGTTTTGGAACTAAGCCATGTATATGAGAGGAGAGAGAGAAAGAGAGGTTGGGATGAGAGTGTGGAAAATTAATAAATTGAAAAATTGTGATAATTTTTTACCTAGAATATGATATTATTTGGTTACGTTGTAGTTGATTTTTTGCTTATATATCTAAATTAATATATGTAACTAGATTTTTGTTATTTATTTTTTGGTAGAATTTTACTATGTTTCATTTATGTAAAAATATATTGAATAAAAAAATATAGAGAGAGGGTGATGAGGGTGTGGAAAATTAGTATATTGATAGATTGTGACTATTTTTTACCTAGATTAATATAATATTTTTTGCCTACATTGTAGTTGAATATTTGCTTATATATATAAAGTAATCTATGTAACTAGATTATTGTTACTTATATTTTTGGGTAGAGTTTCACTACGTTTATTTTTGTAATATATAGAGAATGGAAGACCGATCTTGGATGTACGATGGTACGGGAGGGAAAGCTCTCCTCTATTTCGGAAAAGTTACCGCATTTGTTGAAGCAGCTAAGCAGCATGCTAAAAGGAGGGGAACACAACATATCTATTATCCATGTTCGAGGTGCAAGAACTTGTTTATGTATGATATACCAGAGACAATCCGTGAATACTTATTGGATAATAGCTTTGTTAAGAACTATCATATCTGGACCGAACACAGCGAAACACAAACACATGTAGAAGGTAGCACCGAGCGAGGGATAAGTGCAGAGCAGAACACCAATCAACGGATAAGTGCAGGATGTTATATCGGAGAGAATGCAAGAACTGGAGGATAACACAATGATGATTTTCATGTGGACCATGACAGCGATGGTTTCGATGGTGGTATGGATGTGGAGTAAATATTGGGTTACATTGGTCATGAGAACTTAATGAAGGGTAATAGAGAATATTTGGATAACTTTGACGAGTTCAAGAGAGCATCGAAGGAACTCCCGTACGAGGAATGTAAAGGTTATGATAAGGATTGCACGGCCTTGCAGGCAATCCTAGAACTTATGACTCTTAAGCCAAAGCATGAGTGGTCGGACACAAGCTTCAATGAGCTTTTGCAACTCTTAGCAAAGTTATTGCCAAAACCTAACTCTTTGCCCGCCAACACATACCATGCAAAAAGAAATTATCACCGTTGACACTAGGCATACAAAAAATACACGCTTATCTCGAACCACTCGCATATTGTACTGTAAGGATCATGCCAATAAGACAAGATGCCCAACATGCAACGCGCGTCGGTACAAAAATAATGATGAAGGTGGTGATATGGGGGAAAAGATTGGTCGAAGAGGAAGAAAAGCACTTCAATGGTGGAAGAGGTCAATGACAGAAAAGTACCGGCCCTTGTCATGTGGTACCTTCCGATAGATTGAAACGTCTTTTTCCAAATGCTAGGGATGCTAAACTGATGATATGGCACGATGACGTTGATGGGCGCAAGAAGGATGGGACGATTCGTCACCCTCGCCGACGCTCGACGAGTGGAAGAACTTCGACATTAAACATTGTGATTTTGCTCTAGAAAGAAGAAATGTAAGAATGGCCTTAAGTACAGATAGAATGAATCCTTTAGGTGAGAATGGCCTTAGTGATATAATAATAATTAAATACACATATTTAATTCAAGATAAATTATTTATATATGTTTAGATAATAAAAACAACCAATGTGTTGTTTCACAACAACATGGACGTAGTGCAAAAACTCTTGTAATTATTTGATTCTCAATATTACATAGCTATTGGTTTGGAGATGATATTAGACAAACATATTTCACAAAGTATGGTGCAGGGGACTATTAAGGTCATGGGCCAGGTCATCCGATAGAAGATTAACAAGTGGGTCAACCTAATCACAATAATTATTGCACTTTTTGTTCCTACAGTGTAGAAAGTTTACAAACAAAAGATACATTCAGTACACGTAAAGGTTTCATGGAAAGGAGAATTACAACAATTTATAGTGACTAACAAATGAGTTTGCTCAAAAAATGTGTGAATTTGTATCTGGTACAAACCAAGATATAGGGCAAAAGTTAATTAAAAAAAAGATCATACCTTTGTCAAGCATGTAATAGATCTCTATATACACTGTTCTTTGTGCTCTTTGATTCTCTCTTGATATCCTTGTTTGGTTTTGCAAGAACCCAAGTAGTTCTACGAGATACACCTCTCGAAAGAGCGACATATAGTTGTCCATGTGAGAAAACAGTTCCGGTAGATAAATGTCAACATGTGGAATGGTCTGACCCTGTGCCTTGTTAATAGTCGTGGCAAAGCACAACCACATCGGAAATTGCTTCCTCTTAAATTTGAAGGGGATTGATATGTCTTTGGAGGGTTCCAGAGGAATACGAGGTATAAATACTCTATCACCAGCATGAGGTCCCTTAGCAGTCTCCAAATTCAATTGCATGGTTATCATAATTCCTAACAATAAGGCACGTACCATTGCCTAAACCACTAAATGGGTCTAGATTTCCAAGTAGAATTAGAGGACAATTGACTTTTATCTTCAGCTCATACGGTGGAAGACCATTGGGTGTGATTGAATTTAGAAAATATTGAGGTTAATTATTTTGTGAGTCATCTTCAACTGAGTCCCACTATAAAACACCTTCTCCTAACCAGGGAATCTGTCAATGAACCATGCATTTATTTCATCCACATAGTTGTTTCTTGTGCATAAAATTCCTCGCATACTCATGTAATCACGTGAGGTACAATTCAACTGAAGATCTGGGAAGACATGATCTATGAGATTGTTAATGGAGTTGTCATCCTCGTACTCTCTCATCATTTCTTTGGGGAGACACACATAATCTATATCAATACTCTCTTCAATACCATCCCAAATCCTAGATATTCTAAAAACCAATGGGCAGATTGTGCTCTCATATTTTGGGTGAGGCTTATCTTGCAGATATTATTACATATATACGATCTCGATAGTGTAGCATCCATAATTTGTTCTTTAGTACCTCGTGGAACAACCGGTAAAACCTGCGTGAAATCCCCACCCGATACTATGATGTTTACACCAAATGGTTGCTTACGTTACATAATATCTTGTAGGGACCTATCAAGAATCTCCACGGTTTGCCTCTTAGTCATGGATCAAACCAATAAATAGAGCCTAATTAACTTCTCTTTGATAATAATTTTCAAACTTTCAATTCAGTTGATGTTTAAGCGTTCCATACAACATGTTGCAGGATCAAATGTACTTGCAAAGTGAGTGTCCACCATTAAATAAATATTCAAATTTGACGATGGGTCAAATTTTGTTCCACAATAGAAGAAGTATGCATACAGATAAGACAAAATTTGATGGGTTGCTGGGTGAGTGAAGAATTGATAAGACAAAAATTGATGGGTGGGTAGAGAATTTCTCTTTCACTATTTTTATCTTAGGATTCTAAAAATGCTTATAAATAGAAATGAAGGAGTATTTTTCACTAATTATTGGCATTGTCGTAGCCGCCTACAGTCTCTTTCGAGCTTTCTACATGGCAAGGGAAATATGCTGCATCTACTACATTATGTGCAGTTTTGAAGCTTTGATAATCCTCACTCTCATAAGGCATTGTCATCTATGAATTTGAGCTGCAGGCATTGTTGAGGTAACGATAAGTTTTCTCATTGGTTTTTCCTACATAAGTATTGAAGTTTTTGGAAGATTACTACAATTAGTATAATGTTTTTGTTTTGGGAGGTATGATGATGTTTAGATGTTATAACTTTTCTTGTTTTAAAAACTTCACCCCTAAAATTTTTTTAATTATGATTTTACTTGACATTGGCTTCTAATCATAATTGTTTTATATCTTGATTTTGAAAGACATCCAAACAGACTCTTAGTTGTGTTATCATTTTGTTAAAATGTTAAGGATTGGCTAGGCATTGTTATAAATCATAACAATAGCCCTTCCCTCTTCTTTTAACATCGACCGATATAATCTAGTATACTGCAACGCTCGTGGTATTCTACTAGTGTTATTATTCCGGGAAACAGTGGCTATGGAAGTAGGTGGTTCATATCTTTCACAAAATTGTGGAAATTAAGCACAGGCCAATGGTCGAGCGTCCATGTGGCCTGTGCTACTGCTACCAAGAAGGAGGTCACTGTAGTTTTGTTTTCATGCGAGGGCTTGTATGCAAACTTTCCTCCGCCCTGCTTCGTCGTCCGCCCACTGTTCCGGCGTCGATCACCTTTCATCTTCCGCGGGCGCCGGCGCCAACCCCCATTCTTCCACTCACGTCGGCCCGGACGCATCTCCTCATGTCGATCCATTTGGATGTCGAAGATAGTGGGCGTCGGATCTGGTGGCTGAGCACCCGACGAGCACCAGGACGAGCGTTTGACGGTAAAATTACGATCACCACATCTATCTGCGGTTTTGGGGGAATCGATTTTTAGTCAACATGAGCTCGGGAATCATTTTCAGAAGTTCGATTTTTTTTTCTTTTATGGTCAGGATCAGGGATTCGAATTTCCAAGCCTGTCAAGTTATTTAGGGGAATGAGTATGACGAATTACAGATCGTGTGAGACTCTATCGGCAGGCAGGTGAGGTGAGTGGCAACCCTGCTTCCTCTTCGTGTGCTGCCCTCGCTCCCGAGTCCCTACCTTCACTTGTTCTCTTTGTGAAAGCGCCTCTTGTCTTTCTTTTTTTGAAAATTGGTTCAGTACCACTAAAATTTCGTTAGATTCGGGTACCATCAAAAGAATGCAGCTTTGGAAATTAGCTCGTCTCCTTTCCGGTCAGCGTTCACAATCCCGGTCGGATCCCGGCCGGATTCCGTGAATCCCGTTCCGGACAGGGATCGCCCGTACAACGGTTTTCCGGTTATCACATTTTAAATTTTCGAAAAATTGAAAAAAATTGATATGAAACTATGTAAAAACAAACGAGATGAAAAATTATGAATTATGGTGAAATCAAATCATGAAAATGATTAAGTTTGAGCTAGGAAAAAAATTGAACAAAGACAAAAGTGGATGAAAAATAGAAAAAATCATAAAAATCATGTCATATTTTGTATTTGTCATGGACTTATTACTTGTGGACTTGACTTATGGACTTATAATTTGTGTATTTGAAGTCATGTGTGATGGATCAATATTTTGTGTCCTTCTCATGATTTGTGATTTTTCTTCACTTTAAGTCATATTTCTTTGATTATATGTGATGAATATTGTTAGAAATAGTATAGAAATGTCATGTCAATATTTTTTATTTTTTTTGAGATATTTTTCTGTTTCTTTTACCACCAGCCAGTTTTTGCACTCAAACCACCGGGATTCCGGTCATCCCGGCCAGAATCCCGGTTGTCCCGGTCGGGATCCCAGTGCGTCCCAGCCGCCTGATCAAAATGAATTCATGAATTTCGACCGGGATCTGGACCGGGATTACCGGTTTCTGTGGAAACCGGCGTCGCGGTCTCGACCGAGATTATCGGGAGAAATGGGATTGCGAACCCTGGTTCCGGTAGCACTCTGTATCACTCTGAAATTCAGTTTAGTTTGCTACTGCTCTTTTTTTGCTCATATCTTACCTACACAATGACTTATTCGCCCTTGCTTAGTAACCAGTACTGCGAAACAATGAACGAATTGTTCCTCTCTTTGTTCTGTCATCTGCGCTTCTGCTCTTTTCTCTCTTCTGCAGCGTCGATGCTGCACTGATTTTGTGTGCCTGTGGCAGATCTTTGAACATGTGTGCATAAAGAAAGAGTGGAAAAAATTGCAGCCTTTACTTGTAACAGATGCTTTCGGGTTGTACAACTAGTTGTGTACTTGGAACATGGATAACGTATTCATTTTGCTACTCCCTCCATTTTCTATTTGTTGACGTTGGGACAGCCCAGACTAGTTCATTCCTAATTCATTTTTGTTGTTGGAACGTCGTCATTTCACGAATGGATGAGTACTAGATAACTTACGAATTATTCTACCTGCATATGTATTCAAAGTTGATGTACAATCATTTTGTTGTCTTATCTGAATATTCGTATGAGCTTTTATTTAGCTCAAGTCAATGTGCAGTTGCAACATGAACAAAACACAAGTAGGGGTATTTTGGTCTCAACTAATAGTGTTAGCATGAAAAGCTTTCAATGGTAATTTCCGAAACAGTGTTCTTTTGATGGTATTTTCCGAATGTAGCGAACTTTTGGTGCTATAGAACTAATTTTCCCTTGTCTTTTTTTTTTGTGCTCCCTACCTTCTTTCATCATTTTCTATCTCTGCAGCTGCAACAATGCTGTGCTGACCTTGGGATGAAGCCTCCGTCGAGACAACAGCTCGGGAAAGCTCTTGTGGCAGCGCCAGCATCGGTACCGATTCCATTGATTGACGTCGCGCGTTGCCTCGGTGACCTTCCGAATGATGTTCTCCTAAACATCCTTGGCTTCCTGCCGGCACATGAAGCTGTGAGGACGAGCGTGCTTGCTCGGTGCTGGCGCCACATCTGGAAGTACACCGTCCAACTGCGCATCGCTTGTGGTCCTGAAGAGCCACACGCAACAGTGAAGGAAGTCCGAGAATTTGTTGATAATCTGCTGCTATCACGGGGAGGCTCGCTCCTTGAGTCATGCGAGCTCATTCTCTACGAGTTCGACAATGATGACGTCTCCTGTGTGAATTCTTGGATCCGGCATGTGGTGAAGTGTAACGTCCAGGTGCTCCGGCTCCACATCCACCGGAAGCAGCAATTTTGTCACGAGATCTGGTTTCAGCTCGACAACATGCCTCTCATCTCCCAGCACTTAACCAGGCTAGAGCTTTACAGCCTACAGTTCAATGACAGCTTCCTTGACTTCTCAAGTTGCGTGGTGTTGAAAGATCTAGATATCACATTGTGTGACTTTTTACCTGCCAAAAGAATCTCATCTCACTCTCTTAAGCAGCTAACTATTGATAGTTGTGAATTTTGTCTGAATTCCCGGACTCGAATTAGTACACCAAATCTGGTTTCACTGAGGCTCCATGGCATCTGTAGCATGACTCCTATTCTTGAGGACATGCCATTCTTGGTGGAGGCAGCTGTCGAAATCAGTACCAGATATGAGTATTGTGTTTATGATGATCCCTACGGGAATTGTGGTGCGTGTTCTTTGTGTTATTACATAGATGGTGACACCAACAATGTTGTGCTTCTAAAAGGTTTATCAGAAGCTAAGCACTTGGCGTTGATACCTTACACCGAAACGGTATGCTTAAACAATCATCATGTTCACATATTTTCTTCTTTGTTCTTTAAATACATCAATTTTTACAATAAGCATTTATCGATCTTTTTTTGTTCTTTCTGCAATCTGTCCAGTTTATTCTCAGAAGGGACTTGAAATTGTGCCCTACATTTAGGTACTTGAAGACCTTGTTATTGAATGAGTATTGGTGTGTGCCTGATGATTTTAGTGCTCTAGCGTGTATTCTTCACCATTCCCCGGTTCTAGAGGAGCTCACTCTTCAGCTCTTCTTTATGGTATACATTTTCTATATATGCGATTGTTGTGTCTTTTTGAACAATTAGTATTGTGGTATGTTGTTGGTTAGTCATTGCAATATATATATATATATATATATATATATATATATATATATATATATATATATATGTTTACTGCAGTTGGCTGAAGACGAAAAGGAAATAAAATTATGCTGCATCCTTTGGAGACATCAGCCCCAGCATCAGAGCAACTTAAGCCGGTGGAGGTCAAATACGAAGTTGTGGATGAAAGACTTACTAATCTCTTGAACTTCCTTTCCAAACTTGGCATATGTAAGCTACTCTTGCTTCCAAATAGTCTGCAATTTGCTTCCACTTGTTAAAAAAAAAAAGCAAGTGAGGAGAAAACATTAATACAAACTAGTGAATGTTGGACCAATTGGAAGGAAACGACACCCTTTAGTATATTATGTAGGTGGAGAACCATATGGATTCAGGTGTTCGAAATGAAGTTAATTTTGTAACATGTTAATTTTTAGTTTGGCCTGAACAGTAGCATAAAATTCAAAATTCAGTAGTTTTGTGCTGAACTGCATGTCAGCTTGCCTATTAATTCTGAACCAAAACATAAATGTGTGTTTGTATTTAGTGTTTGAAACCAACTTTCACATGATGTCTTGGATTATTGAATAGTTCCAATCTGCATAAGCTTTATGCATTGCTTTTTGTTAGAAGTAACAGCATTTTCAGAAAATACCAGATATGGGCTAGCAAATGATCACGGCATTCAGCACTCAGCAGTGCACTATCTTTGTTATTTTTGTTACTAAGCTACTACGCACCAACCAGTTCACCCAAAAGGCTAAGCTGATGGAAAAGGTGGGCTTTTCACTTATACACTTCAACACCCCCACTCACGTCCAGCCTGAAATGAGGGCGCAAAGTGGAAATAAAGGGGTGGAGACACAACGTCTCTGCTAGGATTCAAACACGAGACCTCCGACTCGATACCATGTTACTAAGCTACTATGTACCAACTAGTTCACCCAAAAGCCTAAGCTGATGGGAAAGGTGGGCTTTTCACTTATACACTTCAACAGTTTTGTCCTTAAATCATCCATTTTCTCTGATGACCTTCTATAAGATTGTGTTCCTTAAATTTTTTAGTAGTTATTTCTCTTGTGCTTCTCATTTTACCTTGTTGTGGTAACCTTGACAGGAACTTGTTGAAAATTTTCTCTTTTTTCTTGTTGAAAAATGCCAAATCAAATGAAAAAATATCCAAAAATGAAAAGGTTAAAAGGAAATGAATTAGTTAATTCAATAAAAATAAAAGGGGACTAGCACTTGATTTCGTTGCCTAAGCGAATCCCATTCACTCGTTTACTCATGGAATGAGTCCGGTGAAAAGTTCAATCAATCTTTTTTTTTAATAGACATTTTTCCCTTTGTCAAGGATCTTTGCCGCTTCTACTTTCCTGTATAGGACTTCTCCATTTGGTTTCATCAGCTAAGAAAGCTGTTGTGCCACCATAGAAGTGTCTCATGTTCAATCGTTTGATTTGGTTTTTTCTTTCCATTCAGGGTGCTGATAAGAACTAGACCCTCATTTTGCTAGGATTGAGAGGTCCTTCTTTTGTTTACTTTTTGGACTGATATAACTAGAATTCTGAAATTATGATCATCTGATTCTCAAAAAAAGATAAATAACTTGATTGCGCTATGGATGTCCGAATGGTCGGATGCCATTGCCAGAAAACCAATATAATACAGCTGCAGCTCCCACTGGAGGATATAAGACATTCAGAAATGTCCAACAAAAGATCTAAACATTCACCCTTTTTTTAAAAGGAATAGGTGTGGAAGCCCCTTATTGATTATAATAAATTGATGACAAAAGGTTTATGGTACAGGGCAAATACAAAAAAAAACATGAGAAAAAAGAGAAGAACCGAACTAAATGATTGAGTCTAGCATATCTGAATACTAGGAAAATAACTCTTTTTACCCCAATGCAAGAACAGACTGAATTCCCTCAAAAATTTGTTTCTGCATCCCTAGACAGTTGTATCTATGTTGTTGAATATCTAATCATCTATTTTCATCCACATAAAGCAAGCCATCAAAATGATGATCTCCATACAGAAATTGACATTTAGAGTTTTCTTAAAATATTTAAGGGTCTGTAGGGGCCTTCTTCTTCTAGTTATCTGAATACCAATTGACTACCAGCAGTTCCTTACGAAGTTGCAGTTCAGAAAGAGGTGAGCAAGAGTTTTCCCATCACAAGTATGAGTCTAGGATCTTTTTTTTTCATTTGAACAAACCTTGAGTATTTCTGTCTTTCAATAATAAGGAGAAAAACATTTATGCGCTTCAGTTGACAAGAGAATGCCAAAGCCATAAGCTGGTTGTTTGGTGGTGGTTCCTCTAAGGGATGTGTAAGCTTTTCATGGAAGAAAAGTGTTCGGAGTTCCAGATATAAATCCGCTCATCAAAGTTAGCAAAAAGTTGTATACTCCCTCCGTTCTGCTTTACATGTCGTTCCGACCAAATAGTTTTTGACCAAATTCAGTCTGCAAAAGTTTTTGAGCTGTGATATGCCTTTTAGCGGCACGAGAATATAATTCTGGAAACTGTTGCCAGTATGAGACCATTCCAGAAATCATGCCAGAAGAAATCTTGCCATCTTGGATTTGCACTTGTGCTATGCATAAAACATATTGGTCGTGTAGTTTGTACAAACGAATTTGCAAAAGTTTTACAACGTTAGACTAACAAGTCTGAAAGGAAACAGACAGTTGCATGTGGGAGACATTTGTGATGTCTAAAGTTAATGTTATAGCTGAGCTCCATTTTGGTAAAACTTCTGTGTGTTGCTTTGTTATAATGAGATAGGCGGCAGTCTGATAGAGTGATAGTTTTGTGTGCTGAATTTCATTCCTGCATGTCATTTCATTGACAAGCTTTTCTCATTAATCATATTTTATTTCTGTACAGATGTCGAGGAATGTGAGGATGATCAGCGAGCTTCATCAGAGAAGCACTGATATTTCCATAGGTGAACTCTGTGTTTTTGTTTTCCACCACTAGCAAGACTGAAGAGTCAGTAATTAGTTGTCAACACTTGACCATTTAGCTGAATCTTGTTTACCTTGCTATGGTTTCTGCTAACTTATTTAGTGGTCATGAATTAGTTTGGTCAGAATGCAAGTTCGTTGCTATTACTTCAACTTGTATCTGCCCTCCTGACATTGGTTGTGTGCATAGTATTGTTATTTCTATGCTATGTTTAATTATTAAACAGAAAATGCAGTTTGGTAATCTATTCTCATGTTTTGGAAGTGATGTGTGGCATAGTGGATAATGGGCTCGTATCTTGGAGTTGGAAGTCAACATAAAAAGTATGTCTCCTGTTACATGGTTGAAAGAATTCTGTGACCTGGGCAATCCTTAGTATAACTGAAACGAAACCAGGCGGTATAGTTGCGATTAGATGAACCCGAAATATCGTTGTTGTTATTATTCATAGGGAAAACGACGACATGATAAAGTCGAAAATTGAGACCTATCTCCCCATCTCACGATTTGAGCCAAAGAAAATTACTGGCTCTGAAGCTACTACGTGTTAACCTCGGTTCTTGTGGCATCCGGTTCATTCTTGTATCCTGACCACTTGGGTTTAATATATCGTTTCCTTTTTTTCCCTTGTACATCAGTCATCAGTGTCTCAGAATTTCAACATACAGCAGTGCTTGTACCTCCGTTCCCCAGGTTCCAGGGCGCGTCCCTTCAAGTACTATGCTGTGAGCTGATACGTTCGAAGAAAAATGCCGCTGGGTTTGACCGGCTCCGCCAGCATGCGATTTCTGTATCATTTTAAGTCACTGATGGGAGACCAAAGCGCACTCGACTCATCAGGAGATCCCAAAGAAAGAAAACTAGCCGAAAACAGAGCACGACGGGCTCGGTGCGCGTGCAAGAGGTTATACGGATCCCGTGCCGTCCCTCTTGCGCGTGGTGCGGGTCGCCATCGGATGGCCGCCCTCGCGCGATTCGGGTGGAGGACATTGTGCGCTCGCGTTCCGGCAGTTGACACGGCGCACCGAGACGAGCAGAGCGGTCGGCGTCGGACGGCGACGACGCGTCGTGCGACAGGTGGAGACCGGCCGGTTCGCCGGGGCCCGCCGCTACCGGAGACAAAGGTATCCATGTCCACGGCCGTGTGGAGCTCCGCCGTTAATGATTCGAGGATTGAATCGCGTGTGCCGCTCAGGTATCAGATGTTGCTGTTGCTACGGATTACGGCGTGATCGGCTTGCGTTTGTCGATACGATATTCCTGGCTGCGACGCCAAGTAGGAACGATATTCTTCTTCCCCTACTACGGATTGTTTATTCCGTATACAAATTAAAGCGAATCCACTTCATTAACGGCGCTGGCGCGAGGAGAAGAGAAAATATTGGCTCCTCTCGCTTTCCGACTTGGCTTTCGCTGCCACCGTCACCTTTCGGGAGTAGACGTGTCGCGACCGTCACTGGACAAACATATCCGGTCCTCGCCCATCCCGAGACCAGAAGAATGCGTCACCTAGAACTCTCTCCTTTTGTTAACCACACCACCGCCCTCTTCGTCATCATGCAAACCGAGCGTCGCCTTTCCCCAACCAATAAGCCGTATCGAATTGAACTTTCGTTTCGTACCGCCTCCGTCGTCTCGGATAAGCAGAGCCGAAGAAAGAAGCTGCACCTCTGTTCCGTGCCAGGATTAGCGATGGTTCACCTGGATTCCACCTTTATATGTAGTAAAAAACCTGGCCGTGTTCGACCAATCTCGCGTCAAAAACATGGAATTTCCTGCCCTGTTGACGACAGGGTAGGGGGTAGTAGCAATATTGGGCAACATCAGCTGGTCCATGACGGCGCGCGACTGAAGTCTGACCCGTCGTTTACGTGTCGAGGAACGCCACCGGGCAGGAAGGAAGAGGGTGCGACGACGAGGTCAGCCGGTGACCGAACGGAGCGCCATCACCTGCCCCACTCCCTCTATCCGCCGAGCGGCGGCTGCTTGTGCGCAGTCTCTGTCCCGCGCGCGCACAAGAAATGCGTTGCCGCGCCGGACAAGCCTCACCAACGAGAATAACCACCCGTGCACAGCTACCTCGGCACGGCAAAGCCTACCTGGCCACGGCAGTAAGCGCCGCCTGGCTCTGATGTTGCCGCCGCCATGTCGTCCCCTACTATCTGCCCTCCTCCTCGTCGTGTCGTGCGCCCACGTGGCCGCCGCCGCGCGAGGCATGCCCGTGATGAGCGTGCACGGCGGCGAGGCGTGGGGATCGTTCAAGCAGCTGGTGGACGCGCGCCGGGGCAGCCGCGTCGCCGGGCTCGGGGAGCTCAAGCGCTACCTGGCCAGGTTCGGGTACCTGCCCAAGTCGGGTCACGAGCATGACCACCCGACGGACGCGTTCGACGAGCACCTCGAGGCCGCCGTGAAGCGGTATCAGTCCACGCTCAGCCTGCCCGTCACCGGCCAGCTCGACTCCGCCACCATCGACCGGATCATGGCCCCGCGCTGCGGCGTCGGCGACGCCGGCGTGCCCGCGGCGTCGTCACTCCCGGCCGGCGGCGCGGTCAGCCGGTTCACCTTCTTCAAGGGCCAGCCGCGGTGGACGCCGCAGCCGTCGGACCCGCCGCTCGTGCTCACCTACGCCATCTCCACCACGGCCGCCGTCGACTACCTCCCGCGGGAGACCGTGCGGGCCGTGTTCCGCCGCGCGTTCGCGCGGTGGGCGCGGGTCATCCCCGTGGCCTTCGTCGAGGCCGGCGACGACGACGATTACGACGCGGCGGACATCAGGGTGGGCTTCCACACCGGCAACCACGGCGACGGGATCCCCTTCGACGGCCCGCTCGGGGTGCTGGGCCACGCCTTCTCCCCGCGGAACGGCCGGCTCCACCTCGACGCCGCCGAACGGTGGGCGGTGGACATGGACGCCGAGGCCGGGCGCTCCGCGGTGGACCTCGAGTCCGTGGCCACGCACGAGATCGGGCACGTCCTGGGTTTAGGCCACTCGTCGTCGCCAAAAGCGGTCATGTACCCGAGCCTCAGCCCGAGGGAGAAGAAGGCGGAACTCACCGTCGATGACGTCCAAGGCGTCCAGCTGCTGTACGGGTCCAACCCGGGGTTCAGTCTCAGCTCGCTCTACGAGCAACAAGCCTCCTCCGTGTCGCCGTCCATGACCAACTGCCTTTCTTTTAGTTTTGTCTGTGCAGTTTTGGTCATACTGTCATACTGGTAACGTGATTTTAGCTTTAGATGTGATGAAGGTCTCATTATAGCCCAAAGGGATAAAGAAAACGAAGATATGTAGATAGCATGATTATGCAACAGAAGAGAAAAGTCTCTTCATGTGGGTTAGATTAGCTTTGGACAGAACCAGCAATTTGGAAGAGGAAGATGCATATGTTCCTCTTCTGTGTATAGGTTATTTTTGCAAAGCAAAATTGTCAAAGCATTCTCGTGTAACTGTACATGCTATGGTTAATAAATTGTAAGTGTTATTTACACGAAAATGACGGTGCAATCCTTTCACTGTAGTTCTATTTCTATCGACGACCAAAAGGTTACATGTAGTTCTATTTCTATTGACAGATTATAAACTAGCAGGACTTCTACCGCGACACAGTTGTCTCAAGTGGCAAAACACTATCACCTCCAGCTTGCTTTGGTTCTGCGGCCCTCTCAGCAACAGCCTTCGACATCCCAAACATCTTCTTTATAGTGGTCGTGAGGCAGGTTCGGTGCTCATCCATGGACGCATGGATGAACTCATGGATGTGATCTCTCAGATCAGCAACAAATGATGTTCTTTCAGTTATATTCCTCCTACAAGAATTAACAACAGGCTTTTTTGAAGTAGACTGGGGTGGAACTTCAGCTTCGACACCACCAGGCATCATCGAGGTAAACTGCAAACAGAACCATTTGTCAGCCATAATTTGAAATTACCAGGGAACTCCACAATTCATCTTTAATTTGAAATTTAGATCATTGAAGTCAGCATAAGTTTTCATAATGGTGACTAGCATTTTCAGATAATAAAATGGGTACAAATTTGAAATACTTTCAGATTTCGAATAGCTAGAAACCATACATATCTCAATTAAATCATGAGCAAATACAAAATATACAAAGAATACATTATTGGAGATTGAGTTAACATTCAGATAAGTTTGGAATATTTGCTGATCACATTGTCCTGTTGTGGATTCACAATATTTACTATTTATCCAGAATGGGTCACTGCATTTGAACACCGTTACTTGAAAGAAACATGTAGCACTGTATTTGGGTGGTAGAGTGCTACTGGTGCTCTTTTTCAGAGTTACACGATTGATTTATTGACAGAAAGACCAAGTCATCTATAAGTATGCAACATGGCAAGTGTGTCTGCAATTACAACCAGGAAGACCAATTCAGCCAACTGCCCCATTAGCCTTACATGATCGTCCAGATGTAATTGCGAAAACCAAATATAGGTGAGCCTACTACCAGTTGCACAAGCGAAAACATGCAACCGGCTAACAAGTCACCATGCTTCACATTATCCATTATCTAAACATAACTCGTTAGAATGTTCACTGAGTAACTAATTTTGCTGGGCAACAACTCGTAGCTTGATCATACAAAATATGAGTTGATGTATTGAGAAAGGAAGCACTAAGAAGAGTCGTCCCTTCATTTGATACAAACAATACGAGTTAATGTGGGTGAGCTTACTGACCATCCACACCGGGATTGCTGCCATGGCGGCTGCGATGTGTGGTTGGCTAATTAGCCACCAGGGCCCAATACAGACGAGGACAGACACCGTATCAGACATGGAGGCACACATGACACCATTTTGCAAAAGAATATACGAAAAAGCTTTACAAAGTTGGAAGTTAGTGAACTGTTGATGCATAGTGTGAGTCAATGTATCGAGGAAGGAAGCACTAAGCAGAGTCATCCCTTCAATTGACACAAATAACACGAGTTGATGTAGGTGAGCTTACTGACCATCCACACAGAGATTGCTGCCATGGTGGCTGCGGTGTGTGGTTGGCTAATTAGCCACCAGGGGCAAATACAGACCTAATCACAACTAAGTATGGTTGTGCACATGTATTAGACCTATATTTGTTTTCTTTCGCTGTAGTTGTGACAACTCCGAATCCATGGCCCGTGTTCAGAGAATGAGCTACGGCGAGGCGGACCAGGCGAGGTAAGGCAGCCGCCCTACCTATACGCTAGCAGAGAGACACCCTGACCTCCAAGAGATAATTCCCATCTCAATCCCCATTGGGATGAATCATCCCGCCCCCGCTCTCGCCCTCTAACAGGAATCGACCCATCACCGCTACGCCAGCCTAAATGTCAACTACAAAATAAAAGAGGATACTCCAGAGGACGGGTGAAAAGCTCGACTTTGAGTCTCACCTGGAAGACGAGGTCGCACGAGCCGCTGTTAGGTGCCTGCCTCCACTATCCTTGCTGCGCTGCTGTTGTGCTGCACTCCCTGGAATCTGAGAGTTCTTGTGTGTGGCGGCGGCCTTGGCGGTCGTCGCCTCAGTCACTACGCGCGGCACGGGAGGCCTCGGCGGCAAGGGGAAGCTGGCGGCGGCGAGGGCTAGGGTTCGGGCGGGCAAGGGCTGCTTTGTATATGTAGGATGGGAGCTGGGACTGCACCAATCGTCCGAAAACTACCTCCGCTTTTTTTTTCCCAGACGCACCTTACCCGGCCCAACAACGAAAGCCCAATTCAATCGGAGATGGAAGTAATTATCCCAAAAAAAAAAAGGAAATCGGAGACGGAAGTCCATGTTCTATATGTTTTTCTGTTTCTTATTTACCAGCATAATGCAGTTCAAAAATCTAGCAAATAAATTATGAACATATAAATTATATATTTACAATATGTCAATACGTAATGCTTAAATAATAAGTAATCACAAGCTATATGTGTGATTCCCCTATAAAAAAAGCTATATCTGTGATTAGGAGTTGCTAGTTTTCAAATGACTGAAAGTTGGGTAGATTTCAGTCACTCGGGTTTTGGGTTTTGGATTTTCTACTTTTTACACAGAGAAAATAGTTCAAAAAATGACAAAACATAATTTTCTTTTTCTAAAGGAATACATCATAAATTTTTTTTGTAAGGTATCTTTTACAAAGGTACATAACCCTATAAATTTTTTCAAACATCAAATCTAATTAAAACTTTCAGACCCGTTAGTCATGCGTTCGAACCCGCTCTGCGCATGTGCTCCCGCACGCCTACCCAGCTTGCGCCCGCTCCCGCCAACCGCCGTGCGCCGCCAACACTAACGGCCGAACGTATCCGCGACTTCAGTCGATTGAAACCTAGGAAAAACGTTAAGAAATACATGTAACCACAAGTCCACAAAGCCTATGGCGAGGTTGGAAAAATTTACCAAGGATTCAAGGACCCTTTGATTTTCTTCAACATGAAGGTGACGAACAAGTCAACCAATTATACGGTTAATAAAAAAACAGTATACCTAAATTTGTGATTAAAAATTAGTAGTTCTTGTCACAAGAACAGATTATGTGAGAATAGAAGCACCATTCCTCAATGAAATCTGGCGCACATAGGTAAATAGTATTGATTCTTAAATTTTGATAGGGAAACTGACTTATCCAGATACCCCTTGCAACTTTTCTCACTAAGCTTTAGCTTGAACAATAGTATGGCACATGCACATCCAAGTATTAATTGCTGGCACAAATTATCCTAACTTACACAATGCTTGTTTTTCTGATCATGCTAAACAAACTTTTTCAGTTTATTCATCGAGACACGTGAGACATAATAAACTGTTGGTTACTCAACTTTACAAGAAAAAAGACATGCATCATTTTCCATGCTGAAATAAATAATTAAGCATGAGGAAATAAAGTGGCACAAGTCTGTGATCGTACTTGATCATGCTAAACAAACTATTCTCGGGCAATTGCATTTCTACCATCAATTTAGCGTATAATTGTGATTTGAGAACCCCCCCCCGAATCTGAAATTTTGTGAACCAAAGCAAGCCTCTACCATAATTCAGTTAGGAGCACTTTGACGGTATTAACTCCATAAGAAAAGACAATCACCCTTTTGTAATTGTAACATAACTTTTGCCATTAACTCATGTACAACATGTATTGAAAGTGTTAACTGTTTTAAAAGAAAAAATTGACAAACTTGAATAACTTTGTAACAATTTTAAAGTTTTGATAAAATTTGCTAAATTTGAACACACGTTGCTTTGGGATATGGATTTCATGACTCGCAGATATCGCAGTCCTGGTAGTTTGGTCTCTCTCACATTTTTTTTATTTATTTTTTAATCATTTATTTGCTTCCATCTCATGAGAGATTAAAACTAATGGTAAACGGTACCTTCAGTTCAAAAAACTTATGGTAAAATCAGAAAAACGCGCATTCAAGGTTAGAATCACAATTGGCCTTCAAAGTGATGATAAAAACACAATTTTCCTAACTTTTTTTGTTTATTCATTCGGACATGGTGAAACATAATAAACTACTAGTTACACAACTTCACAAGAAAAAAGCATGCATCTTCTGCCATGCTGAAATAAATAAATAAGTATGAGAAAGTAAACCGGCACAATTCTGTGATCATGCTTATTCATAAGAACTGCAGATACTGTTATTCACAACACCTGAACATATAAGTAAGGCTAAGACTGACTCCAACAAGGTTTTGCAAATTTGAGAGGCAAAACCATGTTTGCATTGCATGCACAAGTGAAGATGAGGGAAGCAAAAATAGTTATCTCCAACAGCCTAATGCAAAGGAGAGGAGGCATGCTGGTTGTATGCATTGGAAGAGAGAGTATCCATTTTTACCTTCCCTCTCTCCTCCCATGCAAAAATGCCTAGATGCTTGCCTCCTCTGTTGGAGATTGAAATCAGGTGTACAGTAGCTACCGACCATGCATATTTGCCTTTGCCTGCCTGCTGTTGG
>JAUNZO010004724.1:0-29300 GCA_031894775.1 Chloris gayana
TTTTTATGAGTTGTTCATGACCGTGTTTTTGCCTTCTTGATCAAGTATCTTATGCAATTATGATGCATGGCATGAATGATGACATGAAATGCCGTTTAACCTACGTCCTTTCCCAAAATAAAAGGGTGTGATCGGTATATATCCGACCACTCGTTTTTGTGGCAACACACACGCGACCTCATCACGGAAACTACACGATCTAAATTTTGTGATTAGCGTACCTGCAAGAGACCATTTCAGAAACATTACATCAAATTCAAAAGAAACTATGAAAACAAATATTCCACAATCTCATCAACTTCCTCATATCATCATCTTTCTCATAGTAACGGTTCATAGAAAGAACCGCCCCGTGGATTGCCACGAGCCAACATTGTCCCGTATTATTACTTCCGCGGGTACGGAGCGCTAATTTAAATTACAAACATATCTGGGCCGGGCCGTAGTTGCAAAAATTTAAACAAGCATAACCCAGAGTTAGTTTGCCACATCTATTTCTACTGTAGACCTTACTTGGGCTTTCTAGGTCGTTCCTCACCGTATAAACGTGTTGGTGATTTTTAGAATGACCCGTAGTGTACGGCATATCCCGACACGGCTCGATACCAGCTATGACACCCCTACCTCGCGAAGCGAGAGGAATTGTCGAACAGGATCGTATCGGGAGACATTCGACGAAGCGTACATTGCACGTACATTAGGGATACATTCACCATTTATATTACATAGGGAAATGCTTGAGTAGCAATTTTCGTACTTAATCTCTTAATTATTACAAGCCATTGTTCAATTTTAGATTACAATACATAAGTGAAGTGTTGTTTTACAATACTTAATAAACATCTTTGCGGAAGCGTAAACATCTCGACGGTACATATATATATATAGCTTAGCTAGGAGGACCACACCAGCCCATACGGCGTGGTCTCACTCTTGAGTCGGTGAAGCGGGAACCCACTCCACGGTCCACTCCTGAGGTTCCTCACCTTGACACACATACTTCCCGCAGCAATCACAATAGTCGGGCTGTGGGAATCCTGAAAATGATTTCAACACAAACCCTGAGTATCTAATATACTCCGCAAGGCTTACCCGTCAAAAATGGTTCTAAGAACCGACTCTAACATGCAGGGGGCTTGACCTGGCTTGCGGGAACTTGCAAAAAACAGCACTTATAGAATTTGTCTAACTCATGTTTTAGCCAAGTTAAGACGGTAGAAACATAATGGTAAATTTTAGTGAGCAAGACTACAAGCATGGTTGCAATACATGAATATAATTATTCAAAAACAGCAAGCTTAATCATCATATTCTCTTGTTACTACGATGCAATCTGCTCGAGACAAGTGGTACTCATCACCGCGAGGGACGGCGATATATATCGATTTACACCCTGCAGGGAAACCCAAATGCACGACATACGCATCATTTAAGAACACGTATGGCCACCTTTCACAAGATTATCGTAGATATGAGCCGGGTCCACCCTCCGAGTGTGCATTCCACATGCAACCACGGTAGCGTCGGGTCCAAGGGTAATAACACACCCTCCGTCTACTCGCAAACCCGTACATCCACCGTGACCAACACTTTGCACAAAGGGTGGAGAGACCGTCCAACACTACGACTCTCAAGTTACATCAGTTTTCCAACTCCCATACGAAGGTATGCATTTGGTACACAACTCAATACTTGCTCGTGGAGTCACAACGAACGGTCCTTGGCCGACACGTACGGGGCTATGGCGCACAAGGGCCAACCTTGTCACCGCATCCTACACATGCACTCCCCGTACGGTCTCCATTTACTCATGTGAGAGTAACCAAAATTAAATCCCTAGACCGGGTGATCTCCAAATCACTCGGTGTTGCTACCGATGAAATTATTGAGCATAGCAACTAGCGATTAGGATTATACTTAACCAAGACCACGGGAAACAGGGATCTAGTGCAACTAGGTTTCCGAGCAACTCCTAAACGTAAATGCACAATACATCATAGACGTATGTGAGATAAAAGAGAAATTTAAAACATAGGTTATGCTCCGGGGCTTGCCTTGGTTCGGTTTGCAGTTAGCACACTCGAACTCGCTCACTCCAAGTTGGTGCCCTCCTTGATCTTCAACTCCGGTCGGGGTTCCTATATGAATGCACATGTAGCGTATGAGCAATGGATGAATTCATGTTTATATAGTTCATGGAACTTTCTCAATAATATAACGCAACGAAATGTTTGCATAAATTAAACCTGTTCACGAATCGTGATGACATGGTCACGATGTTGGTACGTGTGGTTTATTTCATGGGGACAACCTTCTAATTAGGTAAATTTCTCATCATTTAGTATAGTTGAACATGCTGATTTTCGGATCAAGAAAATAGGATAGGCTTCATTATTGCAACGAGTGGAATGAAATGTTTATATGGCCAATTTCATATGATGACGTTTAGTGTTGTGGTCATATCTCAATAATTACGTGACCCAATCTTGGAGTAAATTATTTCATTACATCTCCTGGTATAGCCTACTACCATTCTGGTGTTCATCGATTTATTATACCAAAACTTGATGTCCACTTCTTAGGGTGATGTTCTCATTGCTTCCCTTAATTAATTAGCACTCATGTTCATTTGTGCAGAATTTATACAATACTTTGTACATGATAGATGACTGTTCTTGCCCAAAATATAAACAAGATTATGACATGCTTAAACATACCATGCAACTATGGAAAATGATTCACCAAAACAGCAAGCAAAGTAAACAACTTGAGCTTAGCAAATTCTCAGCCGTTCTGCTTAGCTAAGTCTGGGCTGATAGGCTAACTGCGAAGCCATCTTAAGGTGTCCAAATTTCAATATTTCGCTATAGAACTTAGGTGAACCATGTTGGGTCATGTAAAGTACGTAGTTCAAGGTTTACAACGAACGTATAGTTGTTTTATTTGGATCTGTATTTAAAAAGTTATTGAATTTCAAAAACGCCAAGTTGTCACGCGAGCATAACAGATTAGCACCTTAGAGTACTCGTATCTTTATTTTTATACACATGAAGTACTTGGATTATGTTACTACATTAAAGTACAATCTATCTACTTTCCAAAGAACCCTTGTTCATGAATTTTGGATCCAGGGCCTAGAAGTTACACCATTTTCAAAATGCAATCTTGTTAAGCCGCGTGGTCATGATAGCCTTTTCATCTTGCCCAAAAATTTATTTTTACTATATAACCATATGTGTTCATGTACATCATGTTATAGTACAAGTTATAAACTCTCCAATGCACTTTGAATCGTTCAAATCCGTGGCGTACATCTCAAGTTATGGAATTTTTAAAATCCTTGATGTTTACAGTTTTTCCAGTGCGATTCAAAATTTCTCCAAGTGTGGCGCGCGCGGGGGGGCTCGCCGGAGCGGCGGCGGGGCTCGCCGGCGTTGAGCTAGAGCTCGCCGCAGGGGTCGGGCTTGGCCGCCTGTGCATGGATTTGGATGGCGCATCTATTGGCGGTGGTGGCGAGACGGAAGGGCGTACGGAGCGCGTCGCGCGACGGCGGCGCGGACGAGAGGAAGCTCCGGCGCGGTGGTTCGTCCTCGCCACTTCACGGAAGAGGAAACGGTCAAGGCTGGGAGCATCACCTTCGTGTCGGGGTGCGCGGCGTGGGGTGGTTGCAGGCGGAGAGGTCCTGGAGGCGGCCGGCGCCGGAGAGGTGGCGGAGCGTGGTGACCGACGGCGAAGGGGAAGAGAGTTTCCTTCACGGTCCTTGCTCGGCTCGACACGGGAAGGAGCATGGGGGTCGGTCACGCTCTTGTGCAGCGCCCGGGGTCGGAGACTTGGCACGAACTCACCTGAGCTCTGCTCAATCGAGCTTGCCGGCGTTCATGGCGGACCGGGAGCTCTTGAAAATTTTGGGTCGATTGGGACTCGGTGGCGAGGCGGCGGGACCGGAGGCTGGAGCGGGAGCTGTGCTAGGGTTCTGCGAAGCGCACGCACACGAGTGAGAGGGCTGAGGGCGAGGCGAGGAGCGGCGCACGGGGAAGACGTTCGGGCGGCGGCCATGGAAGGACATGGCCCCCGCCATCGACGGCTGCGGCAGCTGGCTTCCGAGCGAAGGGAGAGCGCGATGCTCGACGCGTGGTGGCGCACAGCGTTGCGAGGACGGGCGGCGCCTAACCAGCATGGGCGCCGGCGGCGAGCGCCGCCGACGGTGGCCCCGGCCATCGTGCCGGCTCTGTTCAAAATGGATTCCCAACAATTTACAGTTTTGCCACCGCTTCTCTCTTCTGTATTTCGATCATAACATCTAATTCCTTGGGAGATTTCTCAAACCTGATTTTTCTGTCATTCTTCAGATTATGTTGAACCACTTTCATTATGGGCCAAAGTTCAAATTCGAAATGTAAAAATTTATAAAAATTGATGAACAGGTGCTGTTTCAGATTGAAGTTGGATTTTTGCCATCCCAAAAATTTAGGAAAAATGTTCTAAAATCATGGCTTGATGTGCTCTACCAGATTGTGCAAAAATTTGGAGTCACCACCATGGGAAATATTTGAGATCCCAATAGCTAGGGTTTTGGGAACAATAAAAACCCTAATAGGACCCTATTGCATTATTTCCTGTAACTTGTCAAATGATTATTGTTTTGCACATGCAAATTTTTCATTTGGTACAGTAACCATATGATTTTGTGACACGGGGTGTCACACCTCGTGCTTGGTTTCAGCGCTTTGCTTCAGTGGTCACTGCTGCTGGTTTTACTGCCAGCAATCATGATCCGGCGCTTTTTGTTCACACTTCGATCGAGGTCGGACTCTTCTCTTTCTTTATGTTGATGATATGATCATTACAGGAGATGATTCCGAGTACATAGAGTTTGTGAAGGCGCGTCTTAGTGAGCAGTTTCTCATGTCCGATCTTGGTCCTTTCCGTTACTTCCTTGGGATTGAGATTTCCTCTACACTGCGGGATTCTATTTGTCTCAAGAAAAGTACATTCATGACCTTCTTGATCGTGCTTCCCTCACCGATACTTGTACAGTTGAGACTCCTATGGAGCTCAATGTTCATCTTCGTGCTACAGATGATGCGTCTCTCTCGATCCTACTCGCTATCGTCATATTGTGAGGAGTCTTGTTTATCTAGGTGTGACTCGTCCTGATATTTCGCATTACTGTGCATATTCCGAGTCGGTTTGGCGATGAAATTTGAGGTCACACTTGTGGTAAGATTTGACAAGTAATTGATTCTGTGACATGTGGGGTAGGAGGCTAAGAAAGTGTGACAAGCCGCACTTGCGGTATTGAACCAAACAAGCACCTAACAATATGTGGAATGACTAAGTTGTGTTGTGGCAAAGTCCGGCTATGAACCAAACAACCCCTACATATTTCAACTGAACTGATTGCAAATGGAAGCAAATTTGCCAACTCGTATAGTCCAAGGAGGCTATGATAGCACGTCAATGCAAGCGGCTAACCAGAATCCATTGTTGTTACTGATTTCAAAAATCTAAAATTCGTTTACAGTGTTTACTAAATTATCCTCGTCGCCTTTTAAAGGTAATTTTTTTGCCCTTTGATTACCTGAAAATTTGTAGAATGAAAACAATCAATTTTTTTATTTTTTCCAAAAGCAATTAAAAAATTATACAAAGTAACAGCAATGCAGACAGTTCATAATTGAGATTTGTTATCATCTATATGATCACAGATGAAACATGCCTTTTATTGCTCAACTCATGATCAACTAAAGGCCAACATATACAATTTAATAAAGTAACAATGATTCCTATTAAGTGTACTATTGAGTATACACTTTTTTCCATTATACTTTGTTGAATTGAGACAATGCAAATTGAAAATAGAACATTCCCTAGTTGTCCTGGGTCTTATCAGAACTATCAATAATTAAGCCCTCCTACAATATTGTGCTATGCCAAATATGGATGTATAGAACCATAGATCCAGGGCTATCTTTTGTATGTCTTGAGGCAATTCACCCTTACAGTCAGTGTAATTACATAAACATTAGAAGTGAGCCAGACAAGAAGAAAAATATGCAATTCAGTGATCAAACAACACTTGTTATGTCCTTCCATCAATAGCCTTTTATTTGGTTTCCTTCTTTTCAATGGCATGCAATACGACGATCATAATAGATGTAACCTGTTGCTCAACACAGTCATTACTGAAAAATCAAAATGAATACACATTGAGAAACATCAGTATATATAGTTCTTTTGAGCAAAAGGAAAAAAACACCATGGAGAGAAAGGAGATGACAAATCCGCAGCTATTCTTGCCCATCTGGTCTCGGCTTACGAAAGGAGACTGAATGGGTTTTCTCTGTCATTGTGTATAAATGGGGACAGTTAGGATGAAAATTTTGTTCACGGCAATAACTGTTAGGATAGAGTTCCAATCATGGCTAACGTAAACAAATATGCATGCATCTCACTAAGCAATACAAAGAGTGTATACAGAGTTTTATCGTCAACCCAATATTTATGAACTGAAATCAACAAGTCTATCCAGATTGCTCTGATACTCAATTAAACAACCAAGAACCAATAGTCTGTAAAACTGAAAAAATCAACCCAGAGTTCTTGAGGCAATAACACCAAAAAAAAACTCTAGACATTTCTTTAATGGAAAACTCTGGACATTTCAAGTTGCAGAGCCAAACTAATGCCACTAGAACGATGGTAAAATGGCTGGCAAATATCACACTTAAAAGTGAACGACATTGTGAGACTTTGTGGACCACAAAAATCATTTCCATTACTCCCTATCACAAATAGAGCGCTAACAAATATTAACTATGAAGATTGATAGGAACTACGGAGATCATATAAGCTGATAGAAGATATGGAGATATTGCAAACAGATAGAAACTATATGGGGAGCAAATATAAAAGAAAGAGTCAAAGACAATCCGTGTAAGTAACAAATAATAGTCAAATTAAGTGCAATCAACAATAGTGACAAAGCATTCCTATGGCCAAAGTGGGCATTGATAGGAAACAATATGAGAGCATGCGTGGTATTTAAACCGTAGTCAATCAACATTACATGTGCTCACAAATGTTGATTATGTCCCTGAATGGTTATGACCCTATCTCCCCTCGATGATCCCATCTTTATACACCAAAAAATAAACAGTAATATTTAAGATTATTAAACTCTAAACAGTAATATTTAAGATTATTAAACTCTTACTAAATTATTAAAAATCCAAACCACCACCATCTGCCTTCCAAACATAAGATAACCAGATGGACACAACATAAAACAACAAAGCCTCTGCAGCGTGGAATCCTGTTGCTGAATAAAAATTCAGGGACATCACAGTCCAGATTTAGCACCACAGCGATTCTAGCTCAGGCTGGTAACATTTGCATTATGTTTATATTTATATATTAGCTACTAATTTTATCTTCTGATGGCTAATCATTGTGAGTTTTTAATCTTATATGCTTTGCTTCTATCAAGTGACCCGAGAAAGAAAAATAATTTCTATTAAATTTTCTTGTTATCTATCCCAAGCATGTTTCTAAACCAATGGAACTGAACTGCGTGAACCCTTTAATAATTAAGGAAAAAGGATTCAGGGGAAAACTGCCATGCCTGAACATTCAACTATATATGCAATTTAGATACTATCGTGGTTCTCCCTGTACATATTTCACCACATGGATCAATTGGTCAATCAAGAATCAGTGAGGCAACTGGCAGGATGCAGAGGTGCGTGCTTGCGCGGATTTCGTAGGGACAGCAGCAGCTGTCTTACTGCTTTTTATCTCTCAGTTACTCCTCTGAATGTAAAGACGGTTCCATTTTTCTTCTTTCATTGTCTAACTAACCTGATGATCAATCTGAAACTGTTGGATTATTCCCCGATGGCACCATCTGTATGCATGGTTGCTTAATTAGCTGATGTAGGCTCGTAGGCATCAGTTTTCTGGTTGATTGATTGATGTTTGGGCCAGTTGCCTCACTGATTCTTGAAACACCAGTCCCCCTCCTCCAGAAGCAGATGTTGGAAGGAAGTGCAAATTTGTGAGGGCGTCGGTAGCACAGGCGATAGACCAATAATTAATCAAAGGCGAGGCAACTCGTACCTCAACTCAAGCCTGATGCTGGCGAGGTATGAAGGATTTTCATCCCCTTCCGTGGTAGTTGAGAACTTGTGATTGGCGTTACAGCATAGCAATCAGCCGCAGTCCTAATTCCACAGCAGATCTCTTAGCCGTCGGTGACCACGGTTCGTCTCCAACAATCCAACCATGGGTTAACAACCGTCCACCAGGGAATTGGAGTGTGAATGAAAGTTGGGTGCGGTTAGAGCATCTCCAATAGCTTATACTCAAATTTGGATACCTAAAATTTTGTTTACGTAAGAGTTTTGTACTCCTCTCCAGCAGAGTACCTAAACCTGAGTACCTTTAAAATAGTTTGAAATAACTATTAACTTCAGGGGATAATGTGTTAAAATTTCAAGACACATAAGAATTCTGAAAAATTACAATGTTTCTTGAGGACGTTTCTGCAAAACATGCGACTACCTTATCTCTTCGCTACCTAGCCTCCACAGCTGTCTAGCCTCAACCGCCGCCTTCTCGGTCTCGCCCTCCGTCGCCATGGCCAAGGACGACCGGCCTAACCGAGGTCTAGCTCGCTGGGGTCGCCCCCCCCCCAACCACCACCAAAAGCAAGCGCCGACACGCTGCCCTCTTCCCCTCGTCGCTAAAAAATTTTAGGGATATGTATTCATATAGGTCATCTGCTGGAGTAGTTTTCTTACCTATTTGTTAGTTTTTAGGGATATGTAGCCAATTTCGATAAGCTATTGTAGATGCTCTTAGAGACCGAGATCGAAGGAGGCAACAAGGATTCACAAGCTGCGATCGATGGATGGTGATAGTGGTGAAAGTCCGGTGTAGCGGTGGTTGGAATCGACGGAGGCAAAAGAGATTCACATATGCCCTTGATGCACCGGGAAGGAGCTCGACGTGCGGGGGTGGAGGTGACGGGGTCACCGTGGCGATGCGGTTGCGTGGGCCGAGGTTATGGGTGATCGTAGGAAAGGAACGGTGGATCGCACGCACGTAAGGAATATATTTCACGGATTCAACGAAACGGGGTTGAAGAAAGAATTTATTACAAATTTTTTATGTAGTAGAGAAGTAGAGATTCCGTTATCCGAAAGCGACGAACGGAATCTGCGCTTGCCTGCATAACGAGCAACTCCGATAGTGGCCTCTAAATGGTCCTCTACTCTAAAATTTGAAGGCTTGGTTTAAAAATTCCACTCCAGCAGAGCCCTCTAAAAGGACCTCTATTTTACATACCCCTCCAAATTGCAATCCTCGGCTTCTATTCCTAGAGGCCCTCCAACCCACCCTCCAAACAAGGGACCCACTATTTTTCTTTATTTTCCTTTCTTTTTCTCCTCCCCCTCTTTCTTCTGCCTTCTCCTCTTTCCTCCGGTGGTCGCACCGCCTAAGGTTTACATTCCTGTTTCTCCCGGTAATCCCGGTCGAGACCGGACGTCGGTTTCCGCGGAAATCGGTAATCTCGGTCCGGAATCCGGACAAACTCCGTTTTGGCAATCCAGTCGGGACGGACCGGGATCCCGGTCGGGATTACCGGGATTCCGGACGGGATTACCGGGATCCGGTGACTGATTTATAAAATCCGAGAAGAGGTTAAAACATGAAACAAAAGGCGCGGATTAATCTAAAAAATTGGCATAACAGTTCCATAATATTTGTACTCATATTCATGACACATAAAACATTCATCCATCACAAATGCATGATAAAGACATGAAACATACATCCATCACACATAGTTCAATTACAAGTCCCTAAATGAAATTCACAACTATTACGTCGATGACAAATACAAACTAAGATAGATAAACATGAACTCAATACCATGGTTGCTGTCACGTATTGTATTGTGCAAAACCATCCGGATCCTCTCTTCTCTCCATATTCCCAAACGCTAGCACTGCGACGCTCCGCCATACTTGACTGCAATAAACAAAAATGTGTATAACATACATTCCTAATTCAATAAACCATAAGACATATTTCTATTTTCTAACTTACCAACTTCTATTTCCTAGTAACAATTCGAAATGCTCTATTTTTACTGCACTATTTCTAATACACAAACCTAAACATACGTAGAAAATAAAGATAAAATCGAGTTGGCGAGTGCAACATACCTTCGGTTGGCAGCCGGTAGGGGAAGACGAGCTACTGCGGCCACCTCGGAATCCCGACCTGCGGGTCCGGTTTCCCGGTCCTAATGCGCGGAAACCCGGTGGCGGAGACCGGTATCCCGGTCGGGACTCCGCATCGGGCGGGCGGTGCGCCAGGATCCCGAGCTCCCGGGCGGGATCTCGAGCTTCCCGGTCGGGATCCCGACGAGCGGTGATGGTCCGGGAGGGTGCAGCGGCATGGGAGTAGCGGAGGCGGGCGGATCCCGAACTCCCGGCCGGGATTCCGAGCTTCCGGACGGGATCCCGGTCCTTAAGGGCGGCTTTTGTGGCGCATCGGCGTGGGAGCGAGTGTGGGAGCGGCGGAGGACATATAAGGCGGAGCAGGGACCCCCGAAAACTCTCGACATCTTGCAATTAGCAAATCGCTAAAGACAATACATAACATACAGGACGTAGGGTATTACTCTCAATTCGAGGGGCCCGAACCTGTCTAAAATCGCGTGTTCTTGTGTGTTCCGTGTATTGCACCATCAAATTCCACGCTCGTGAGGGACCGGGTAGTACTAGTGCTGAGTTTAAGACTCGACATTTGGCGCGCCGGTAGGGGTCCCGGTGAGTTCCTAGCGAGTTCGATGGCCACGTCGTTCGTCGTCGACTTCGAGCCCGGCTTCAAGATTCGCTTCGGGTCCCTCGACTTTGAAGCCGACTCGGCCGGGAAATTGCTTTTGATGAATCCGACTCGTTGCCGGGCCGCTGCTTCTAAAGCGCGATCACTTGCCACGGTTGGTACCTCCGATTCGGGACTTAGCGGATCCGACGCAGCTTTAGCGCGAAACATCGGACTCCCGTGCCTGCACCTCGGACCGGTGCTCGGGCCGCGGCGATAAGCCGCTCTACCGAGCTGGATAATGACTTCGAGGAAGAAGCTCCGGTCTTCTTCCAAGTATTCATGACAGGACCGAGTTATTCACCAACTCACTTCGAGGAAGCTGCCGAAGAAGAAGCAAGGATGGCGAGAGTTGAAACCGAACGCGATCGTCGTGAAACGAAGAAGCAAATAGAGATGAACAACCTCCACCACCTTCGACTGCGGATCCGCGCACAAGTGCCGCTGGCCCGGCCGGAGGAAGCGCTCTTGCAACCGCTCCCCGACCACGGGCCCGCTGCCGGACCGGTCCGGAGACCCGGATGAAAATTCTCCAAGATGCAACAATCGACGAGGATGTCGCAGCGGGAGGCGTCATCGATCTTCCAGCAGAGCTTTGGATTTAAGTTTCATGGAAGTGGAGATGAATGGTGCTCGTGTCTTCACGTCGCTCGTCCACAATATTGTAGGAGTGAACCAAATTCTTGAGACCATACCGGAAGAAGTCCTCAATGCCACGCCAGGATTGCGGCGCACGCTGAACCTCGGTTGACGCGGCGGCTCTACAAACCAATCAGCTTGTCCATGATCGAGCGGAATCTTCCGGTCGCTCGCGTTCCCATTCGAACGGCCGGTAAGGACCCGGTGCCGAAGGAGCTTCCTCCGGTGGAATGATCTCGTGCTGATTAAGGTCAAGAAGATTGCAAAGGAGAAATTGAAAGCTGATGCGGTGGTTTCCAAGACTGTCCGACTTGATGAGTCGGACCCCTCCAAGGTCACCCATATAGGGGCTGACTTGGGGGATAAATAGGGAAGCGCGCTCATTCTTTTCCTCCAGGAAAATAGGTATATCTTCGCATGGCAGCCTTCCGACATGCCGGGTGTTCCTAGGGAGAAGATTGAGCACGCACCGTTAGTGCGTCCCGATGCGAAGCCGGTGAAACGAAGCTCCGGAGGTTTGCTCAAGACCGCAAGGAGGCTATCAAGAAAGAGATAACTAGGTTGTTAGCAGCTAAGTTCATTAGGGAGGTGTATCATCCAGATTGGCTTGCCAATCCGAGTGCTTATACCAAAAAAAGAATACTAAAGAATTAAGAATGTGCGTTGATTATACCGATCTCAACAAAGCTTTCCCCAAAGACCCTTTGCGCTGCCTCGAATTGACCAAGTTGTTGATTCGACCGCTGCCTGCGAGCGTCTGAGTTTCCTTGATGCTTATTCAGGGTATCATCAAATACCGCCGAGGGTTGAGGATCGGATAAAGACCGCGTTTATCACCCCCTTCGGAGCATACTTGCTACACAACTATGCCATTTAGATTGAAAAATGCCGGAGCTACGTATCGGCGCAGCATACAATGTTGCTTGGATTCGCAATTGGGAAGGAACGCAGAAGCTTATGTTGATGATATAGTGATCAAATCTCGGAAAAGCGAAGATCTTCTCTCGACTCGGCAGAGACCTTCGATGATCTGCGGAATTTTTCCATGAAGCTAAACCCTGGAAAGTGTGTTTTTGGAGTTCGTTACGGGAAGTTGCTTGGGTTATTTAGTATCTTGGAGAGGCATTGAAGCCAATCCGAGAAAAAATTCAGACGATTGTTAACATGCAACCCCGAATTGCTTGAAGGATGTCCGGAAGTCGACGAGCGATATGGCGGCTCTCAGCCGTTTTATTTCAAGACTGGGAATACGTGGACTTCCGTTCTTCAAGTTACTCAAAAAACAAGGTAAGTTTGAGTGGACCGATGAAGCACAAGCTGCGCTTGATCAACTTAAAGAGTATCTCAGCAATCCTCCGGTATTAGTCCAGCCGGAGCCTGATGAGGTTATTCGGTTATATATCTCCGCGACAAGCCATGTGGTGAGCACGGTTCGGCGGTGGATCGGAAGGAAGAAGGACACCTGCAATTGGTGCAACATCCGGTCTATTTTGTAAGTGAAGTTCTTACTTGAATCAAAGATACGATATCTCCAATTGCAGAAGTTAATATATGTCTGTAGTGATAACTTCTCGGAAGGCTGAAGCATTATTTCCAAGCGCATCCTATTGAGGTTAAGACTGGTTTTGCCATTGGAGATATTGTTCGCAACCGAGAAGCGATTGGTCAAGTTGCTAAGTGGGCTATAGAACTTGGCCAGTATGAAATTACGTTTTCTTCGCGAACGGCTATTAAGGGACAAGCATTAGCTGATTTCATAACAGAATGGCTGGAGACACAAGTGCCACGAGAGATTCAAGCATTGGAGTATTGGGAGATGTTCTTTGATGGGTCCCTGCAGCTTTCGAGCGCGGGGGCTGGGGTGGTACTTCTCACCCCGCAAAAGGAACCGCTCGGATATGTGTTACAAATGCACTTTCGAGCCTCCAACAATACGGCGGAGTATGAAGCTTTGCTTCATGGGCTCGAAGTAGCCGTTTCGCTAGGCGTCCGACGATTGGATATCTATGGTGATTCGATGTTGGTGATAAGCCAAGTTAACAAGGTGTGGGATGCTCATGATGATCATATGATCGCTTACCGTCAAGAGGTTCGGAAACTTGAAGATAAATTTGATGGTTTGCGATTTTCTCATATCTTGCGCGGAAATAACTCTGCTGCGGATGAGTTGGCCGGACTAGGGTCTTCGCGACAGGCGGTTCCTCCTGGCGTTTTTCTTCAAGTGTTGGATAAACCATCTATAAAGATGGAGCGTAAAGCTACTATTACAGAGATCGTAGACGAATCGGTCTTAAAAAATCGGGAGGAGAAAGCGGTATTGAAGGACCGATCGATGAGGCGGTCTTACCGGAGAAGATAGAAGGCGAATCCGGTGTTGATGATATTCAGCCATTGGATGTTATGATTATTGATTCCGATTGGCGTACTCCGTATCTTGACTATTTACAATCTGGTAAAACTCCAGAAGATAAAGTGGAGAAGCAAAGATTGGAAGTTCGAGCCCGCAGTTATTTAATTCTCGAAGGGGAATTATATAAGCGTGGAGTTAATATTTTGATGAAATGTGTATCGGTTTCGATGGCATTCGGTTGCTTGAAGACGTACACAAGGGAATTTGCTGAAATCATGCTTCTTCAAAGACACTAGTTGGGAAGATATTCGGACAAGGATTTTATTGGCCTACGACAACGGATGATGCGCATAGAGTGGTTAAGAATTGTCAAGGGTGTTAGTTTTTTTGCAAGACAGACCTCATACTCCGGCTCAAGAGTTGCAATTGATCCCAATGACTTGGCCTTTTTCTACTTGGGGGCTGGATATAGTTTGACCTTTTAAACGGGCACCGGGAGGATTTACGCATATTTTCGTGGCGGTAGACAAGTTTTCCAAGTGGATCGAGGTTGAAGCGATTACTAGTACGACTACAGCCCGCGCAATCAAGTTTTTGCGAGAACATCTTCGTACGTTTTGGGGTTCCATACGGTATTATTACTGATAATGGACCTCAATTCACTTCGAGCTCTTCAAAGATTATGCAGAGAGTTTAGGGATCAAGGTGCAATATGCGTCGGTGGCACACCCGCAAAGCAATGGACAAGTGGAACGAGCTAATGGAATGATTTTGACCGGTCTTAAACCAAGAATTTTTGACCGATTGAAGCCGTATGCAGGAAAGTGGGTTAAGGAATTGCTTTAGGGGTTGCGCACTAATGTTAGCGAGCTACGGGACAGTCTCCTTTTTCTTTGTTATATGGATCCGAAGCCATGTTACCTACTGAAGTGAATATGGTATCAGCTCGGGTTCGGTATTATGATGAAGAAAAGTATGATGATCAACGTCGGATTGAACTGGTTGCTGCGGAAGAATTGAGAGATCAAGCTCCGATTCAAGCCGCCAAATATCATCAAGGCTTGCGTCGCTATCATCATCGTAATGTCCGCGCACGGGAGTTCCAAGTAGGAGACTTGGTTTTACGGAAGATTCGATCTAACAAGAACAGGCATAAGTTGTCACCGATCCGGGAAGGACCTTTTTGGTTAAATCGGTATCCGGACCAGGGGCTTATAGGCTTATGACCTTAGAGGAGGAAGAGATTCCAAATTCTTGGAATATTGATCAGCTTCAGTCGTTTTTATACTTAAGAGTATTTATTGTAAAGTTTTTCTTATTGTAATAAAGTAATTTTATCTAATGATGATGTGTTTATTTTTTGTGTCTTCATACTTTAATTGTGGATTAAATTATTGAGCCAGGGGGCTGCTATGATAAGAGCGATCTGTGATATTTTGCTATTACTGCTATGATAAGAGCGATCTGTGATATTTTGCTATTACTGCTATGATAAGAGCGATCCGAGATATATTGCTATTCTGCTATGATAAGGGCGATCTGTGATATTTTGCTATTCCTGAATAATAAAACCAGTCATTTAGCTGATGAATTGCTGTGATAAGAGCGGTCTACTTAAATTATAAGTTTGTGTTTAAGACTGGTATATTCAGGAAAGGATATTGTATGGCATTCTTTCTTATGAATGCTGATTGGTAAGCTGTTGTGTTAAGGACAGTTTGAGAAATCTTAAAATCTTACAAATTAGCTTTTTTGCTCATGTTGCATGATCTTATTTAAGTAAGCTATAATTATGAATTGTGATCTATGCTGATTAAGAGCCAGAATTTGATCATAATTATCTAGTTGAAATAACCATCATATCTTGAGTAAATAAGTTAGTAAGTACGATGATGAAACCAAGTATTCATATAAAAAGAAAAGTGACTGGTATTTAAACGTAAAACAATGAAATGATCAAGATGTTTGATTACAAGATGGCCCTATTACAAAGTTTTTCTAAGCAGGACCAGCTGGAAGTACCGGTGTCACCGGTCTTGGGATTTCCTTCGAGCCTATCATCCAGCGTTTCTTCGAATCGGAAGAAGTTACTCGGTAAATCTCTATCGAGATCTTCGAAGGCATCTTCTATCCTTTGTCCGGCGGCGATTGCAGCATTTTGAGCATCTTGATCCAGGTGCGAAAGCTGCTGGTACTACGTTGAGAGGGATGCCCGTCGGATCAACGAGAACATCTTCCACCTACTCGGAAACGGTACCAATGAGTGAGTTCTTCAGCTCATTGAACCGGTCTTCCGTGGTGTTAGGGTGGGCACCATCCACGATGAAATTGAAATCACAATCTTCGACCGAAGTCCAAGACTCGGATTATGGCGGCGATGTGTCCCCCACCTGAAGCAGCGACTATCTTTGAATGCTCTTTGATCCTTCTCGGGATTGCCCGGATGGCGGATTCAAGGTCTATCTCGTTGGGATCAATAGTTTGACTCGCCGTTAAGATACTCCAGAGTACGCACCGTGCCTGCAGTAAGTTCTGAAACAACAAGTACAAATTTAAGACCGGGACATTGTTGAAGACCGATATTTTCAAAAGTTGACACAAGAGTAAACAAGAAAGGTGGGACTTACGCCTGTGCTCGATCTCAGCAGCTCCGAATCTGCCCTTGATACTTGTGTTGGATGCTCTCAGCTTGGCTTCAATTTTCAGCAAACGCTGAATCTCGCGATCTTTGGCCCGGAGAGCAAGTCGGGCGGACTCTTGGGCAGTCTTCGGAGCGCTCTCTTTGTCCGCTTGCTCGATTTCGCTGCTTCTAAGGCTTCAGCTAGTTCAGCTTTCAAGCTAGCGTTCTCGGTCTCTAGGATCTTGTTGGAGCGAAGTGCTTGAGCTAATATATTATCTTTAGCGAGTAAGCTCGCCTTCAAGTTCTCCAATCCGCGCTGCCTGTTGTTCTTCGACACGGGAGCCCTCTTTAAGTGCTTGTTCTTGAGCTGCTGCCTTTTCGGTAAGAACCTCTTCAGCTTTTTTGTGAGCAGCGACAAGACTCTCGAGCGCCGAGATTAAGAATGAGATTAATCGAGAAGGAAGATAACAGGGAAAAATATGGAATAAATAGGAAAAATTGAGAATATTACTCCGATTAGCTTGACGGAGCTCGATGATTTCTTGCCGACGCTCCTCCATCATTCGATGGGTGTTCTGCAGACCGGCCTCTCTCTTCGGAGATCGTTCTCCTTGGCCTTCGAGACTAGCGGTCCGAGACTCCGATTCACCTAATCGTTCTTGATTGGTGTTGAGCTCTTTCCGTAGGCGAGCGATTATAGCAGTCTTGGCCTCGAACTTTTCAGGAGAACCTAAAAGGAAAAAAGAGAGTGAGAAATTTAATAATCAAAAGGGAAATAGCAAGAATGAACCATTAAAGCGTAGGGATGTACCTGGCCGGATTCCGAGAAATTCTTTAGGGCCTCTTCTTCTTGGAGGGCGTCCCATTGAGCGAGTTGCGGTAAAAGTTCTAGCTCCGCTGGAACTGTCCACCTCCACCTCTCCGACTACCATTCCGGCCGGTTTGGGTTCTCCGGGAGATTTGCGTGTTGTCCTGGGGCGGCGAGGAATTTCTTCCATCCGGACTGGTCCCGGTGAGAGCTCCGGAGGGATTTGAAACAAGGTGGCTTGGGGAGGAGGGTTGCCGGAAGATGAGCTTTCGACATTGGCAGCTTGCTCTTCGGCTTCTAGGCTCGAGGCGGCAGGGAGTTCCTCCGTGGATGCCGCACCCGAGGTTCCGAGATTGGAGTAGTAAGAGTGGAAGCGAGAACGCGACCGGTGCGGGAGGAAGCGCTAGGAGCGGGACCAGTATGCGGCACATCAAGAGGAGAGGTAGAAACGCTGCTAGCGGGAGCTGTTGAAGACGTTTTATTTCTTAAAAAGCTAGCTATGCTAGCTTGGAAGTTAGAAGGGATCCTGTGAGAAAAAAGTAAAGTTAATAAGATTAGGGTAAGGAGCTTTGGCAGCTCCGGAGCTTTGGCGAGATGGAATAATTCAGAAAAGAATTAGTAATCTAGAAAACTTACGTGGAAGCTTTCTTGAAGCCAGTGGAGGTTTTGACCTTCTTGGGTGGGCCTTGGGTAACCCCACCACTACTATCTGCAGCTCTTTTCTCCGCTGGATTGACTTGCGGAGTTGGAGCTGAATCTACAGACATCAATAGGACCGCTGAAAGTTGCCTAGAGGGGGGGTGAATAGGCAATCTAGATAAAAACCTGAAATTACAACACTTAAAACAAATAGGTCAAATTCGCCACTAACGGAACTTCCGTCACCGACGGAACTTCCGTCGGGGTGGTGAGAGGAAAAACCTAGGGAATGGAAAGGGGAGGAAATCTCACGATTTCACTTGAATGGAAACCTCCCTTTTTGCCTTGAGAGTGTTGTACCTGCAGGAATTTAGTAGACACGCAACACACAAGTAGATCGGGCTAAAATACACCCGAGAGATGAACAAACAAACACACAACAAAAACAAACAAGAGAGGCGCGGAGATTTTTTCACCGAAGTTCGGACCCCTCACAAAGAGGTTCCTACGTCTCCGTTGAGGAGCTCACAAAGAGCCGGGTTTCTTTCAACCCTAATCCTCCCAAGCAACCACAAAGGTCAAGCTTGGTTTTCTTCTTCTTCCTTGGATTCTTTTCCTTGCGGAGGCAAATCTCAACCTTCACAAACTTCCCAAGGCTCACCACAAGCTTGGGAGCTCTAGGGCAACACCTAGCCAATCTAGGAGAACGAATCTCCAAGGAGTAACAAGTGAAGAACGAGATTAGTTGCTAAGGGAAGATGTGCTCTAGGTTGGGTTGATGCTATCAAGCTTGGAATCAAGATGGGAGCTCACTCCAATGGCTTTGGATCTCAAGAGGAGTGGAGAGGAGTGAGAGAGAGAGCTTGAGAAAGATCCGAGAGTTGAAAAAGCACCAAGCACTTTTTCTCACGGGTTAGGTCAAAGCTTTATATAGTGTGGGCTCTAAAAGAGCCGTTGCTCAAGTTCAATGATTGGTCTTGACGGAACTTCCGTCACCCCATTAGGTCAACTACGAAACACACCAGGACGGTACTTCCGTTCGAGTTAGAACTTCCGTCCGAAACTCTCTGGAACCGACGGAACTTCCGTCGACCCGCACGGAACTTCCGTCGAGCTAGATTTGAACCGGAGAAACATCGGGAACGGTACTTCCGTCACGTTTGGGACTTCCGTCCCAAACTCTCTGGAACCGACGGAACTTCGGTCAGCCCGGACGGAACTTCCGTCGGGTTTGGAGAAGATAGGAAAAGATAGGCTTTTTGATCTTCGTTGAGTTGGTAAATTGGTTCCAAGTTGATTGAGAATAACTAGAGCACATTCTTCCTCGCACGTAAGATCGTTTCACCCCTCTTAATAGTTTGGCACACCTATATTCAAGAAGCTATAAATCTAAACTTGTAGCCTTTGCTCTTTGAGTACTTGTTCACTTTTTAATTGAGGGATTTACTTTCTCACATTGTGGATACTATCATTTTGTTGTCCCGCACAATGACTCAATAACCACATTAGAGCTTTTAATCATTTGTCATTTATCACCAAAACCCACTAAGGGGCCTAGTGCATCTTCAATCTCCCCCTTTTTGGTGATTGATGACAAATAATTAAAAGGGATAACAAAAGATCAAAAACGGAAAGAACAAAACAAACAAAATATAGCGGAGCTCCCCTAAAGAGATGCATGGGTCACACAAACATGTGAGAGAGCTCCCCCTATATTTTGTGCTTGTGGGGTGCCTAAAAACAAGGTGCACAGGTGACAAGATTAAGTGTGAAGAGGAAAAGCAGCACAAGCGCAAATAGCTTCACACCACATAAAGCAAGCCACATATAACAAAGATCCAAAAACACCACATTAAAGCATTTAAACAACCATCATCCATCATTCAAGCACAGTTTGCAAGGAATTTAAAAACTAACCCTATTACAATAGAGCACAAATCACATAGTTCCATACATAAGTTCCAACAACTAAGAAAGATAAAGAATAAGATGAAAGATAGTAGTGATCCCTCCCTTTTCTCATTCTCTCCCCTTTGGCATCAAGGCACCAAAAAGAAAGAAAGGAAGGAGAGTAAGATAGGAGATCACTCGTCGCCCTCCTGCCCTCCAAAGTCCTCCTCTTCGTCTTCTTCATCTTCAACAAAGGCTGCATGGGAGCTTTGACCACCATCACCGCCGAGGTACGGAGCATAGTCCTCAGGTTGCCACCGATAGACAGGAGGAGGTGCAGCCTCCTCTTCATTAGATCCTGGAGGAGAGACCTCGGCACCCCGTGACCTCATGAAGTTCTTCATCCGCCTAGCATTCTTCTTGATGCCCTGCCTGTTCTTGTGAATCTCAACAGCATTGGCGGTGCACACATTGAAGATTGACTTGAGTGCTCCCATGAGGCGAGAGGTGGGAGAGCCATCCCGGCGAGGAGCTGCACCGCTAGAGGCACCAATCGGAGGCGGGGCGCTGCGCTTCTTCTTGGCTCCACCCTTGAGCTTGAGCTGTAGTGGACGATGCTTGCATTCCTTTTCAAAAGTCAGTTTGGTGACACCCTCAATCACAGCCATAATCCATGGAGCATAGGGGAGAGTCATCCTAGTGTTCACACTGCGCTCGCTAATCTCCTCAAAGATAAAGCCCATGACACAAAAGGGAGTAGCATCGGGAGCAAACCTCATAAGCACGTTCCTAGACCAAGCAGCAAGCTGATCATTGTATCCATCCTTGGGTACAATGGTCCGACGAAGAATCCGGTTGAGGTAGAAGTAATAAGGCGAGAGACCCTTGGTCCGTCCATACACATCGGGGCCATCCTCATACATGAAGTGCAATGCTGCCTCAGGAATGTTCTGCTCATTGGTGAGGCTCTCATGATTGTCATCTCGGTCGGACTCGGCAGATTGAAATAGGAGGCAAACACTCTCCAGCTGCACTCATACTTGCTGCCCTTGAGTCATCCATAAGATCTTGTGACGGTTGGTGTCGATGTAGAGGGTAGCATAAAACCGACAGATAATTTCCTCATTCCAATCATGGCGGAAAGCCATGAGGTCATAAACTCCACGGGCCCTGCACACATCCATCACTTGATCAAAAATGGGATCATTCTTGTTCTCCATGTATTTCCAATCAATCCACCGATGCCGATGCAGCCTCCGAGATTTTTTCTCGCATATCAATGAAGAACCTGTAGTAATAGTCCTGTTGACCCCACAGGTGGAACCTCGGATCCGATGCCTCTCTCTCCCGTACACTGCGGGGATCCGTCCTTCGCAGCTCATCCAGCACAGTGGGGTGCCTCCTCATATCACAACGGCCATAGGCGCCGATGTAGACCGGCGCTCGCACCCGAACATCACCAATGGCAGCACCTGCAGCAGCCTGCCCCCGATCGATCACGAGCAATTCCTTTGCCCTTGCCTCTTGTGTCGGGATGGGGTGCACGCTTGACCACCCTCTTGCGCTTGAGCTTTGATCGAGATGGCAGTTCCTCATCACTTTCCGAAGATGGAACTTCTTCCTCAATCTCCTCATCGGGTCTCGGTTCCCGAATGGTTGGCCCGCCGCTCTTCCCGCCCGCGTGCTTGGTACGAGTCATACTCGACAAGAAAGAAGGAATTGATAAGAGCTTGGTCGAATAGGATAGGTAATATGTCAATATGGGCAACTTCATGAGTGAAGTTCGCCGAGACGGAACTTCCGTCGGGGACGACGGAACTTCCGTCTCGTCAGACTTCGTCCATGGAGTTGACCAAACCAACACAAAATCTATGCTACCCACTAGTGCTAGACAAATACTTGAGTATCCTAAGGTGCTAGACGTTATTCTACTCAAGATAGACCAACAAGCTACTAGCATTGACCAAGATTTAAAAAAAGAGATTTCAAGATCCATACCAAATCCACGCGAAGGAGAGCGCGAATCCACGGAAGAAGTTGAGGAACGGAAGTGCCGTGGGATGGGGAAGCTTTCGCACGGATTACTTGAGCTTTTCCTTGGTTGAAATCACAGATCGCCAATGGAGCTCACGAGCTAGGGTTTGGGAGGAGAGAGAAACCGTGGAGAGTTATGAGGAAGAAGAAGGGAAAAGAAGAGGTCGGGTTCCCCTTAAACCCGCACATGACGGAAGTTCCGTCACCTGACGGAAGTTCCGTCAAAACCAGAGAGTTTTGCACGGAAGTTCCGTCAAGGAACGGAAGTTCCGTCCCGTCCTGGTTCAGCCCGTTTTGGAAGAATTTTTGAGAAAAAGTTTTGAAGTTTGGAAACCTAGGTTGGAACTTGAGGTTGCCTTCACTTGTGGATAGCCAACAATCAACCATAGAGAACAATATCCACAAGATGGGCAATATGATCACAAGATCAACTTCAAATATTTTCAATACGAAAAATAAGCTTTATTTTTGCAAATAGTTTTTGAGAGAATGACAACAACAATCAATATCACCAAGATGCGCAAAAATTCATTCCACATTAGAAGAATCAAGTATATTAAGTTCACTCCTAAGCTCACAAAATCTCTTCTCATCTAATGGCTTGGTGAAGATATCGGCTAGTTGTTTATCGGTTCTCACATAGCTAATCTCAATGTCCCCTTTGATTGAATGATCTCTCAAGAAGTGGTGCCGGATATCTATATGCTTAGTCCTATTGTGATCAACGGGGTTGTATGCAATCATGATGGCACTCTCATTGTCACATAGGAGGGGAACTTTGGTCAAAGAGTATCCAAAGTCCTTTAGAGTTTGTCGCATCCATAAGAGTTGTGCACAACAACTACCAGCTGCAACATATCCGCTTCGACTGTGGAAAGGGCAACAGAATTTTGTTTCTTGGAAGACCATGACACAAGGGACCTACCCAAGAATTGGCAAGTCCCGGAGGTACTCTTTCTATCTACCTTACATCCGGCGTAGTCGGCATCGGAGTAGCCAACTAGCTTGAATTTGGCGCCCTTAGGATACCATAACCCTATGTTTGGAGTGTGAACTAAATATCTCAAGATTCTTTTAACGGCCACCAAGTGGCTCTCTTTTGGAGCGGCTTGAAATCTTGCACACATGCACACACTAAGCATGATATCGGGCCTAGATGCACAAAGGTAAAGCAAAGAACCAATCATGGAGCGATATACCTTTTGATCGACCGCCTTCCCGCTCACATCCAATCCTAGATGACCATTTGTCTTCATTGGAGTTTTACTTGGCTTTGCCTTGCTCATATCAAATTTCTTGAGGATGTCTTGGGTGTACTTGGTTTGACTTATAAAAGTTCCATCTTCTAGTTGCTTGACTTGAAAGCCTAGAAAGAACTTCAACTCCCCCATCATTGACATCTCAAATTTCCTAGTCATAATCTTGGCAAACTCATCACGTAAAGATTGGTTAGTAGAACCAAATATTATGTCATCGACATATATTTGGCATACAAATAAATCACTTCCAACTTTTCTAGTGAAGAGGGTAGGATCGGCCTTGCCCATTATGAAGCCCTTGTCGATGAGATATCCCTTGAGGTGTTCATACCAAGCTCTTGGTGCTTGCTTGAGCCCGTAGAGAGCTTTGTGAAGCTTGTACACGTGGTGAGGTTTCTTCGGATCTTCAAAACCCGGTGGTTGTTGCACGTACACTTCTTCTTGAATTGGACCGTTGAGGAATGCACTCTTCACATCCATTTGATACAACTTGAAACCATGATGTGTAGCATAGGCGAGCAATATGCGAATTGACTCAAGCCTTGCTACCGGTGCATATGTTTCCCCAAAGTCCAAACCTTCAACTTGTGAGTAGCCTTTTGCAACAAGTCTTGCTTTGTTCCTCACCACCACACCGTGTTCATCTTGTTTGTTGCGGAACACCCATTTGGTTCCCACAACATTTTGCTTGGGTCTCTCCACCAATGACCACACTTTGTTTCTCTCAAAGTTGTTCAACTCTTCTTGCATAGCCACCACCCAATCCGAGTCTTGCAATGCTTGTTCTACCTTAAGAGGTTCCAAAGAGGAGACGAACGAGTAATGATGGCAGAAGGTAGCGACTCGAGATCTAGTGGTTACCCCTTTTTGAATGTCACCAAGTAATGTTATCGACGGGATGATCTTTTTGTATACTTTGGCGCACTCGGGGTTGTTGGGGCCTAGGTGCATCTTCTTCTTCTTCTTGTGGTTCGTCTTGATGATCATCACCTCCACCATCTTGTTCTTGATCTTGGTTGTTGCCTTGATCATGATCGTCACCATGATCTTGGCCACCACCTTGATCTTGTTCATTTTGTGGATCTTGTGGAGGGTCTTCATCTTGACTTGGAGAAGATGGATCACCTTGCACTTGAGTTGGGTGTTGTGGCCTTATTTCACCAATTGCCATGTTCCTTATTGCTTCACAAGGAGCTTCATCACCTACATCACTTGGATTAACTTGCTCTACTTGAGAGCCGTTAGATTCATCAAATGTTACATCACGCGTGATCTCAACAATGCCGGAGACTTTGTTGAAAACTCGGTATGCATACACATTTGATCCGTACCCAAGTAAGAAACCTTCATTGGTCTTTGGAGCAAACTTAGAAGACCTTGGCTTCTTGTTAAGAATAAAGCACTTGCTTCCAAAGACACGGAAATACGACACGTTAGGAATTTTACCGGTGAGAAGCTCATAGGGTGTCTTTTTCAATATCTTATGAAGGTACAACCGGTTGGTTGCATGGCAAGCGGTGTTGATGGCTTCGGCCCAAAAGGTGTCGGGAGTCTTGTATTCATCAAGCATGGTTCTTGCCATCTCAATGAGTGTACGGTTCTTCCTCTCGGCTACACCATTTTGTTGAGGAGTGTATGGTGCGGAGAACTCATGCTTGATGCCTTCTTCATCTAGGTACTCCTCGACTTGTGTATTCTTGAACTCGGTGCCGTTATCACTTCTAATCTTCTTGATCTTCACTTCATACTCATTCTGTGCTCTTCTCAAGAAGCTCTTTAGAACACCTTGTGTCTCACTTTTATCCTTCAAAAAGAATACCCAAGTGAAACGGGAATAATCATCAACAATGACAAGGCCATACTTGTTACCGCCAATGCTTAGGTATGTGACCGGACCGAAGAGGTCCATGTGAAGCATCTCCAAAGGTCTTGTCGTCGTCATCATCGTCTTGGATGGATGGTTGGCTCCAACTTGCTTTCCGGCTTGACATGCGCTACACACTTTGTCCTTCTCAAAAGCAACATCCTTTAGTCCAACGACGTGGCCACCCTTTAGAAGCTTATGTAGATTCCTCATCCCAACATGAGCTAGTCGGCGATGCCACAACCAACCCAAGGTGGTTTTTGCTATCAAGCAAGCACTTAGATTTGGACCCTCTTTGTTGATGAAATCAACAAGATAGATCTTATCCTTCAAGTACCCTTTGAATGCAATTGAGGAATCCGCTTTTCTAAAGACGGTCACGCCTTCATCGGTAAAGAGACAATTAAAGCCCATTCCACAAAGTTGTGATATGGACATCAAGTTGTACCCTAAACCTTTCACAAGGAACACATTACTAATTGAAAGGTCATGGGTGACTTGAATTCCACCACGACCAATTACCTTTCCTTGTTGATCATTTCCAAAAGATATACTCCCACTTGGTAGATTGTCTTTGTCAAGTGTGGAGAACATCTTCTTCTCCCCGGTCATATGATTTGAGCACCCGTGTCGAGTACCCATATCGAACCGCCCGAGGAGTATCCCTACACACAATTAAGCACAAGATTTAGGCACCCAAACTTGCTTGGGTCCCTTAACTTTAGAAACAACACTTTTGGGCACCCACACACAAGGATTCCACCTTGCATAGTGTGGCCCAACAAATCTTGCAACTACTTTCCCATGAGCACCATGGGTTAGCTCATATGTTGCATGATCATACACATAGAAGGATACGGGTGAGCTCTTCTTTTTGAGCTCTTGTGTTGTTTTGGCCTTCTTCACATGCTTGGCTTGAGCAACTTGCTTTGGTTGATTCATGTTGTTGCTCTTGTTGTTGAATTTCTTCTTGAGCTGCTCCTTGAATCCAATGCCTTTGTTGCCATTGAACTTTCTTTCCTCACTAACAATTTTCTTAGCTAGCTCAACTTGAGCCGCTCTCTCAAGATTCTTGACCTTGTTAGTGAGATCCTTGATTGTCACCTTATCGGTGGCAATGTTGTCAATGTCAACTCCTTCACATCTTACACACTTTTTGCTTGATGAGGATTGCATTGACTCAACCTTGCTTTTGTATGTCAATGTGCTACTCTTGAGGACTTCAATCTCTCCTTCCAACAACTTGTGATTCTCTTCAAGAGATTCACACTTTGTTTGGAGTGAGAGGTTGATGTCTTCAAGCTTAGCATTTGACTTGTTTACCTTTGTAAGGCAAAGAGTCAACTCCTCGTTCTTCTCTCTTTCTTTCTCAAGCAAGGTCATCAACTCTTTAATCTCATCAAGCTTCTTGATGAGCATGTTTTCTTGCTTGTCCACCATCTCTTCGCTCTCTTCAACCTTCTCTTGCATTATCCCTAACATTTTCACCATATCTTGCAAGGAGGGGACTAGCTCCTCCTCATTATCATGGTTAGAGGAATTGACAAGAGGTTTAGTTTGTACCTTGTTTTCTTTGGCCATGAAGCATTTGGGGGCGTCATCCTCATCGTCGGTGAGGTTGTTGAAGAGTGATGATTTGGCCGGTGTTAGGCCATATGCAAGATTGGCAATCCCTCCTTCTTCATCTTCATCATCATCATCATCGGAGACATATTATTGGCCAATGTGAGCTTGTCCCTTGAATGGTTTCTTGAAGTTCTTCTTCTTGATGAACTTCTCCTTCTTCTCTTCCTTTCCATTTAGTTGGGGCCACTCGGTAATGAGATGCCCCGGTCATGACAATGATAGCACTTTCTCGTTGATCTTCTTGCCCTTACTTTGTCAAAGCTCTTCTTGGTAAACCCGTTGTTGATCATGAACTTGCCAAACTTCTTCACAAACAAGGCAAGCTCTTCATTGTCTTCTTCAATCTCAATTTGGTCTACCTCCACAACTTCTTTCGTTTTGGCCTTGAGTGCCACATCTTGCTTGCTCGTGCTCTCATCTCCAATTAGCACACTCACTCTCTTTCCCTCATCATCACGGCTTTTGTGAGCAAGGATTCTCCCAATTACTTCATCCGTGGAGAATCCATCAAATCCTTCCTTTTCCTCAATGATGGTGCAAAGTGTGGAGTTCCACACTCTTAGTGACATTAGAAGCTTGAGATTCACTTCTTGTTCGCTCACGTCATCTCCAAGTGACCTTCGTTCATTCACAATATCCAAGAGCCTATCATGTGTTTGTTGAGGGTCTTCGCTTTTCTTCATCACAAAGAAGTTGAATTGATTTTTCAGCACTTGCATTCTCGACTTCTTCACCACATCAACTCCCTCATGAACTGCAATGAGCTTGTCCCATATAGCTTTGGCATTCTCTAGTCGGGATACCTTGGAGTACTCTTTAGCACTTAAAGAGGAGAGCATTGCCGACACGGCTTGCGCATTGCGATATATGTTGATGTTGTCCATTACCGTGTGTCTCTCCTCATCCTCAATCACATATCCTTTCTCAACCACTTCCCACACGGGCGGACCAATTGATAGCAAGTACATCTTCATCCTATGCTTGTACCAACTGAAATCTTTTCCATCAAACCATGGTAGTCGTCCACTACCGCCACTATTCACATTTGCCATATCATTATAGTTGAAGTTGAACCTTGTGTCCAACTTCCCACCACTTGTGCCATCCTTGGCAAATGGATTTCTTTCCTCATCGGTGTTCCCTCTCTTGGTGGGACTATTGTCCCCTCCAACAAATTCCCCCGACATCTTTTCTTCTCAAGCGGTTAAGCTCTTCTCGAGAAGACCCGCTCCGATACCAATTGAAAGTTGCCTAGAAGGGGGGTGAATAGGCAATCTAGATAAAAACCTGAAATTACAACACTTAAAACAAATAGGTCAAATTCGCCACCGACGGAACTTCCGTCAGCGGAACTTCCATCGGGTGGTGAGATGGATAAACCTAGGGAATGGAATAAGGGAGGAAATCTCACGATTTCACTTGAATGGAAACCTCCCTTTTTATCTTGAGAGTGTTGTACCTGCAGGAATTTAGTAGACACGCAACACACAAGTAGATCGGGCTAAAATACACCCGAGAGATGAACAAACAAACACACAACAAAAACAAACAAGAGAGGCGCGGAGATTTTTCACCGAAGTTCGGACCCCTCACAAAGAGGTTCCTACGTCTCCGTTGAGGAGCTCACAAAGAGCCGGGTTTCTTTCAACCCTAATCCTCCCAAGCAACCACAAAGGTCAAGCTTGGTTTTCTTCTTCTTCCTTGGATTCTTTTCCTTGCGGAGGTAAATCTCAACCTTCACAAACTTCCCAAGGCTCACCACAAGCTTGGGAACTCTAGGGCAACACCTAGCCAATCTAGGAGAACGAATCTCCAAGAGTAACAAGTGAAGAACGAGATTAGTTGCTAAGGGAAGATGTGCTCTAGGTTGGGTTGATGCTATCAAGCTTGGAATCAAGATGGGAGCTCACTCCAATGGCTTTGGATCTCAAGAGGAGTGGAGAGGAGTGAGAGAGAGAGAGCTTAAGCAAGATCCGAGAGTTCAAAAAGCACCAGACACTTTTTCTCACGGGTTAGGTCAAAGCTTTATATAGTGTGGGCTCTAAAAGAGTCGTTGCTCAAGTTCAATGATTGGTCTTGACGGAACTTCCGTGGGTGACGGTACTTCCGTCACCCCATTAGGTCAACTACGAAACACACCAGGACGGTACTTCCGTTCGAGTTAGAACTTCCGTCCGAAACTCTCCGGAACCGACGGAACTTCCGTCAGCCCGGACGGAACTTCCGTCGAGCTAGATTTGAACTGAAGAAACACCGGAACGGTACTTCCATCACGTTTGGGACTTCCGTCCCAAACTCTCTAGAACCGACGGAACTTCCGTCAGCCCGGACGGAACTTCCGTCGGGTTTGGAGAAGATAGGAAAAGATAGGCTTTTTGATGTTCGTTGAGTTGGTAAATTGGTTCCAAGTTGATTGAGAATAACTAGAGCACATTCTTCCCTGCACGTAAGATCGTTTCACCCCTCTTAATAGTTTGGCACACCTATACTCAAGAAGCTATAAATCTGAACTTGTAGCCTTTGCTCTTTGAGTACTTGTTCACTTTTTAATTGAGGGATTTACTTTCTCACATTGTGGATACTATCATTTTGTTGTCCTGCACAATGACTCAATAACCACATTAGAGCTTTTAATCATTTGTCATTTATCACCAAAACCCACTAAGGGGCCTAGT
>JAUNZO010004725.1:0-73475 GCA_031894775.1 Chloris gayana
CCCTATCCCGAAAGATAGTTAAGTGTGGTACGGATCGCCTTGGGAGATGATTGACGAAGCAACCATACATAGCATCACATTAACAAACATACACGATTTGCAAGGTTACATAATTAAGTCTTGATTACAACATAGAGTTCGAATAAAAGATACATTAGGTTCGAAATTAAGTCTTACATAGCCATGATCTTTGTTCGAAATTAAAGTACGGAAGCGAAATACATAACTCGACGATACATAGATAACTTAAAGGAACCATGCCGGCCTAGGCCATGGCTCACTCATCATGGATCGGAGAGCTAGGGACCCATTCAATGGTCCACTCTTTGGGCTCTTCTCCATCCCAAACCACCTTACCACAACAATCACAAAACCCGGCTTGCGGGAAACCCGTAAATCAACATGTAGTGGCAAAGCCCGAGTATCTAACATACTCCGCAAGTCTTACCCATCAAATTGGCCATCTAAGACCGACTCCTAGATGCATGGGGCTTGACCGGTTTAACTTGGCCTTTTGCATAAATAGCACCTATGCTAATTAGGTTGGCAAATTTATTACTTAGCCAAATTAATAGGGTTGTTGCATAAAAGAAACTTTAGTGAGCATACCAGCAAGACAAGAGTTTGCAATACAATTTAATATCAATATAAAACAGCAAGCTATTCAATCTCTCTCCATTACTACACATTGCGAACTGCTCGAACCAAGTGGTACTCATTAACCGAGAGGAAACGGCGATAATTATCGAATTATTAATCCTGCAGGAAAGAACCCAAATGCACGACATACGCATCATTTAAGAACACGTATGGCCACCGTTCGCGAGTTCATCATAAAGTAAAACACGGGGCCACCGACCCCGAGTACACGTCCCCTTGCGACCGTTCAACAACGCGCCCAAGGCTTAACCCATGTACTCTCCAACGGTCCTCAACCCGTACAACCACCGTGCCAAACACATCACCTCTGGGTCGGTGAGATATCCGGCTCACTTTACAACTTACAAGCTACATAGGGAGAGCCTTGGTGCCATTTTTGAGGGAAGGGCAAGGGGCGGCGCACGGCCGGTCGACGGGGCGGGCGCGGCTTCAATGCCCGGCCGTTCCTGTTGGCCGGCGGGTACAGGACGGTTGGGAGGTGGCCAGGAGGTTGCGTGGCGATGGGACGGGGCAGGCACGCGCGCGGCGGTGGCCAGGCTGGCCGGACCGCCGGTCCGGCCGCCATTGCCCAGGGGGCAACAGTAGCTCGAGGTCAATTTGGATTTTTGAATCTACGGTTTAGAACTTTGACAAAAATTCGTATTTCTGGTGCTCCAAAAATAAAACCAAAAATATCGGGAGATTCAAGATAATGTGCTCTAATTTTCATCCTTTAGTTTGAAGTTCTAAACTTGCTTCCAAAAATTCATATAAAATTCACAAGTAACAGCGTTTCAGATTTGAATTTGAATTTTTGGGCATTCAAAACTTTGTTCAAAAATTTGGTAAAAATATTGTAAATTCATCTTTTTACATGAGCAATGCAGTGGTGCAAAAATATGTGGGTAGTGTTTTTATGATATTTGCTTTTTGGTTAAGACTAGGGTTTAGGATTAGGTTTTCCTTTTTTCCTTTTTATTTTTTTTCTTATCTCTTTTTCCTGGTTGGGGTGATTAACCTTAGTACTCCCTTAATGCTGTGATTAGGAGGTTAATTACGTGATTGGCCTAAGATCGTGACATGGGATGTCACAGCCCTCCCCCTTAAAGAAATTCTCGTCCCGAGAATCGCAACGAATTAAGGAGAGGGAGTGCGAAAATTTACCGATTTGTGTGACGCGAGGAACTCGGGAAAATTCTTCTCTAGAAAATCCTCTTGTTCCCAAGTTGCTTCTTCTTCGGTGTGGTTGCTCCATTGCACTTTGTAGAAGGTGATGATGCGATTGCGAGTTACTCGGTCGCTTTGATCGATAATCCGGACGGGGTATTCGGGGTAGGAGAGATCTTCTTCTAATTGATCGGTGTCGGAAATGACCACATCTATCGGAGGCTTCAAACATTTCTTGAGTTGAGATACGTGGAACACATTGTGCACTCGAGCAAGACTTTCCGGTAGTTGCAATCGGTAAGCAACCGCGCTTATGCTTTTCCACAATCGGATAGGGTCCGATATAGCGGGGTGCTAATTTTCCTTTAATTCCAAACCGAGATACGCCCTTATTCGGAGAGACACGAAGATAAACGTGATCTCCCTTCTCGAATTCCAAGGGGCGTCTCCTCTTGTTAGCGTAACTCACTTGACGAGATTGTGCGGCTTTCATGTTGGCTTGAATTTGTCGAACCTTCTCTTTGGCTTGGGTGACAAGATCGGGACCAAAAGTAGTTCTCTCTCCCGCTTCCGACCAATTTAAGGGTGTACGACAAGAGTGACCATACAATGCTTCAAACGGTGACATTCCCGAACTCTCTTGATAGCTATTGTTGTACGAGAATTCGGCGAATGGAAGACAATCATCCCAATTTCCTCTATTTTCCATAGCACATGCTCTCAAGATATCCTCCAAATATTGATTCAATCTTTCGGTTTGTCCATCCATTTGAGGGTGATATGCGGAGCTTCTAATGAGGGTGGTACCAAGACAAGAATGCAATTGTTCCCAAAAGCGAGATACAAATTGCGGACCTCGATCGGAAACAATAGTTTTAGGTACTCTATGCAAACACAACACTCTTGAGATGTATAGCTCGGCATACTTCTTGGTATTGTAGGTAGTATGGACGGGGATGAAATGTGCGGACTTAGTTAACCTATCCACAATAACCCAAATTGAATCATGCTTCTTTGATGTGAGAGGCAATCCAACGATAAAATCCATAGCAATATCCTCCCACTTCCAAACGGGAATCTTCAATGGGTTCAATAATCCGGCCTTTCTCAAGTGGTCGGCTTTCACTCGTTGACAAGTATCACACTCGGCCACATACCGTGCAATCTCACGCTTCATGCGTGTCCACCAAAACTTTTCTCTTAGGCCGCGATACATCTTGTTGCTACCGGGGTGTATGGAATATTTAGACAAATGTGCCTCATCCATTATTTTCTTCCGTAATTCCATATCCTTCGAACAACGAGACGTTGGTTGAACTATAATACACCATTGTCATCTTGTCGGAAACATGTAGCTTCATCTTTCTCAATCTTTTGCCGAATAAATTCCATACCTTCGTCCTTCTTTTGCGCCTCAATAATTTCCTCACGAAGGGTAGGAATGAGAGCTAGATTATATAGCGAACCATAGGGAATGACTCGAAGACTCGGTTCACTAGAATCTGAAATTTCCGAGCTTTCCATAGAACAACCGGTAATATGATTGCATTGATCCTTGCGACTCAAAGCGTCGGCAACCACGTTAGCTTTACCCGGATGATAATGGATTTCCAACTCATAATCCTTGATTAATTCCAACCATCTACGTTGCCTCATATTCAACTCTTGTTGGGTGAAGATATATTTGAGACTCTTATGATCGGTGTAAAGATTGACAAGATTTTCAAGTAGATAATGCCTCCAAGTTTTCAAAGTAAGGACAACCGAGGCTAGTTCCAAATCATGGGTAGGGTAGTGTTGTTCATGCTTGCGAAGTTGACGAGAAGCATAAGCAATGACACGACCTTCTTGCATTAGCACACATCCTAGACCGGTGCCGGATGCATCACAATACACGTCAAACGGCTTGGAGATGTCGGCTTGTGCTAACACCGGAGCGGATGTCAAATGCTTCTTGAGAGTTTGGAAGGCTTCTTCACATTCACGGCTCCATTTGAACTTAGCATATTTCTCCAACAATTTTGTCATAGGCTTGGTTATGCTTGAAAAATTGGGAATGAATTTCCGATAGTAGCCGGCAAGACCTAGAAAACTCCGGATTTGTCTCACCGACCTTGGGGATTTCCAAGTAAGCACTTCTCCCGCTTTACTTGGGTCAACGGCGACACCTTCCACGGAAATAATGTGACCCAAGAAAGGCACTTGCTTCAACCAAAATTCACATTTGCTAAACTTGGCATACAATTGATGATCACGAAGCCGTTGGAAAACAATACGGAGGTGTTCGGCATGCTCTTCTTCGGACTTCGAATAAATAAGAATGTCGTCAATGAAGACCACGACAAACTTATCCAACTCGGGCATAAACACCGAATTCATTAAGTACATGAAATGAGCCGGGGCATTCGTGAGCCCAAACGACATGACGAGATACTCAAAGAGACCATACCGCGTAGAGAATGCGGTTTTTGGAATATCTTCGGCTCCGATCTTGATTTGATGGTAACCGGATCGGAGATCAATCCTAGAGAAAACCTTAGCACCAACTAATTGATCAAAGAGAATATCAATCCGAGGGAGCGGGTATTTATTCTTAATAGTTACCGCATTGAGAGGGCGATAATCCACGCATAGTCGTAGCGTCTTGTCTTTCTTCTTCACAAAGAGAGCGGGACATCCCCACGGAGATGAACTAGGGCGAATATATCCTTTATCCATAAGCTCACCCAATTGCTCTTTTAAGATTGCTAGCTCATTGGGAGCCATCTTGTACGGTCTACGGGAAATTGGTGCCGTACGGGGTTGGAGCTCAATTTTAAACTCGACATCCCGATCGGGTGGCATGCCCGGTAAGTCATCCGGAAAAACATCGGGAAACTCACATACCACGGGAATGTCCTCAATCCGTTTTCCCTCAAGATGGTAGATTTTTGAAGTGGAGAATTTTGGATGGGGCAATCGGAGAATAGATGAACCATGGAGTGGGGAGTTTAGGTGAACTTCACGAGAATCGATGTGTAAAACGGCTCTATGGAGTTTCATCCACCTCATACCTAGAATTATATCTATTCCTTGCCCACACAAAACTATGAGAGAAGAGGGGTATATTTTTCTTTCTAGGTGTAGTGGGACTTGCCTCAACTCTAGGTTTGTTTTTATCTTTCCACCGGGTGATGTGATGATATAGGGAATATCCAAAACGGTGGGGGTGAGTTGTAGGGTTTTTGCACATGCTTGACTAATGAAATCATGAGTTGCACCCGAATCAAAAAGAACCAAAGTGGAGTGGTGGTTGACCGAAAACATACCCGAAAGTACCGGTTCTCCCGCTTGAATCTCTTCGGCCATAGTATAGTTGACTCGGCCATTCTTAGCATTTGGGGTGGAGGATTGATTGCGATTCCCATTCCCATTATTCCCATTGCGGTTTTGGTTGTTGTTGCCGCTTCCGGAACCATTGTTGTTGTTGTTGTTGTTGCCCGGGTTGCGTGTCGGAACACGGCAATCCTTTGTGAAATGACCCGGACGTCCACAATTAAAGCACGGACCTTGAGGACCGGGCCTAGCACCTTGGTATTGCTGCTGTGGAGGGCAGAACGAGGTGGTATGCTGCTGATTTCCACCGTGGGAGTGGTGGTGTTGCTGCGGCACAACCGGCGTGAGCCCCCGTCGGCGGCAATGCGGCCCGAAACTACTGTCCGGTCGGGGAAGTGATAGCTAGCTTGTACTTGGGCGGAGCGGTGCCGGATGGATTTCCTACGGCACGCTTCCTCTTCTTGTCCTCTTGGTGAGCACGGATAGCATCTTCTTGCACGATTGCGGCACTCATCAAGTCATTGAACGTGCCGGTAGTGACTTGAGCCAAGCGATCTTGTAACTTTGGGCTTAGCCCCGAGCGAAAGCAATCCTTCTTCTTGTCATCCGTGTCGGCATGATAGGATGCATATTGAGCCAAGTAGTTGAACTTCCGTGCATACTCTTGCACGGTTCCGGCACCTTGCTTCAAACTAAGGAACTCTTGCAACTTGCGCTTCATGAGACCGGCGGGAATGTGATGTGCGCGAAATGCGGTGCAAAAGTCCGGCCAGTTCACTTGAGTACCGGCGGGAAGTGCGGCGGTGAAACTTGCCCACCATGCACTAGCGGAGCCACGAAGTTGTTGAGCCGCAAAGAGAACCTTTTGCTCCGATGTGCAATTGAGGAGAGCAAACTTCGACTCAATGATGCGGAGAAAATTATCCGCCTCCAACCGATCGGTAGTAGCTTCACCAAACTTGGGCGGTTGAGTGGCCCAAAAGTCGGCATAGGTGGAATTCCTCGGCCCTTGGGGTGGCGGTCCTTGGCCTTGTCCTTGGTTGGCTTGACTTGCAAAGAACAAGCGGAACATCTCGTTTTGGTTGGACACGAGTTGTTCCAACGGCGTGAGGGGTGGAGGGTTAGGGAGTTGTTCTTCCCTCGCACCATGACCACTTCCGGAAGCTTCACCACGACGGGTATTCACCATCTGTCACGCATGAAAAATTTTCTCACGTTAGCTCGTTAGACCAAGAGCTAAAATAGCAAGAAAACATGACATTGGGCATAAGGGACCAAAAATTTCAGATTGCATGTACGAAGAAAATATTGATGAAATAAGCATAATGCATTGGCAACACACATATTCCATAGATTCTAATATAGTAGCAACATGATAGAAATTTTTGATACACGGAAAATCACGAATCCGATACAACACGGTCTTAGATTACATCACATGTGACCCACAAACAAACACAATCTCGGAGAGCTTAATTAACAACACGCGAATCGTCTCCAACACGGTTACATGCCTCACGAGATTACAAATCCTACACACATAGAGCTACGACCACCGGTCGTGACAACTACTCGTCGTCATCGCCGTAGTAGTCGGCGTCATCCCTCATGGGAGGGGGTGGTGCTCCGTCCTCGACGTCGGAAGCATCCTCGCCATCACTTATCTCCACATCCTCCTCGGGTGGGATGATCTCAAGTGGCTCGGGAGGTCCGCCATTAAGGATGGCGTGCAGGGCGTTGTTGGCGGCTTGGAGATGCTCAATGGTAGCATTGTTATGCGCTATGGTCGCCTCGGGCGTTCTGGAGGTCTCCCTCCAAAGCATCCCTAGCGCCCCGAGCCTCCAGGAGAGTAACATCCAACTCATCCTTCTCCTCGAGAAGGGCATCCACCTGGCCGGAGAGGACGTAGTTCTCCTCATTCGCGGCGGCGAGCTGGGCATCACGCTCATCGAGCGTGGCCTGTAGAGCGGCGGCTCCATTGCCCTCAAGGGCAAGGTGGGCGTCGTGGAGCTGCTCGAAGAAGTTCCAACGCTCCGTCTCGCTATACTCGAGCTGCGTACGGAGGGTATCCACCTCGGTAGTGCGCTCGGCTAGCTCGGCGGTGCGGGCAGCAAGCTCGGCGTCGCGAGCGGCGAGCTCGGCGTCGCGGGTGGTAAGCTCGACGTCGCGGGTGGCGAGGGTGGCCTGCAGGGCAGCACGCTCCTGCTCCAACTCGAGCACCCGCCTCGCGAGGTTCTCACGGTCCAACATGAGCTTGCCGGGGGCCATCTGTCGGAGAATTTTGAAACACAAGTCAAAACTCAATATCCAACAACCAAACATGCTAAATAAGTAAAGCATGAATGATGGAATGGCACCAACTTAGCAAAAGAATACAACAAAACCTTTCGTGCAATCCTAACACGGTTCCATTTTTCTGGACAGATTTGACACGTTACGGAAACTCGACAATTACCCCTGTTTCTGGTCTGAATCAAACTTTTATTTTGTTACGAACGTTTTAGACAATTTCTTAAGCTTTCCAACGCATCCTAGAACAGCTCAATCCGACTTGTCGTTTGAAAGTTATGCACGATCTACGACAGGGACAGAACCGGAGCACATTCTGAAATTCCAGAACAGCTCTCTGTAATGGGCAATTCTAGCTACATTCCAGATTTTTACAAGACCTGATACTAGGAGATTGTTGTAGTGCATAATACAAACTTTCCAGAAAGTCCTTATTTGCCTTATTTGGATAAGTAACTTGGAAGTTATGCACATTTTCATGGAAGATGATGGATAATACAAAGATGATACAAACTTTCCCGTTTGCCTTACATGATATGCAAAGATGATGGATGCTCAATATATCGTTCCGTACGTCCTCACAAAATTAAAAGACCGCGCCCGCCGATACGAGTATCGGACAAGCGCATCGGTGGCACACACACCTCTCGCACGATACTATACGATCTAAAGCGTTGTTATGCACCTGCAAGAGATGGATTCCAGAAACATTACATCAAATTCAAAAGAAACAAGCCAAAAATAAATCCATGTCACCTCGCCTCACATGGAGAGCTCTCGAATAAGAGTGTATTCGAGTCACGCCAATAATATCATGCGAAAATTGACAACACTCAATCACTTACCTTTGCTCAAGCCGTAGTTGTAACATATTTAACAATCATAACATGGGGTTAGTTTTGCCACCATTCTATATAGTCCTTATATTGTCCTTTCTATCTAGACTCGTACCTCACCGTGACTTAAAAACGGGTTTTAAGATTTTTAGAATGAGTGTTAACGTGACGCAAATCCCAAGTCGGCTCGATACCACGTGTCACACCCCTATCCCGAAAGATAGTTAAGTGTGGTACGGATCGCCTTGGGAGATGATTGACGAAGCAACCATACATAGCATCACATTAACAAACATACACGATTTGCAAGGTTACATAATTAAGTCTTGATTACAACATAGAGTTCGAATAAAAGATACATTAGGTTCGAAATTAAGTCTTACATAGCCATGATCTTTGTTCGAAATTAAAGTGCGGAAGCGAAATACATAACTCGACGATACATAGATAACTTAAAGGAACCATGCCGGCCTAGGCCATGGCTCACTCATCATGGGTCGGAGAGCTAGGGACCCATTCAATGGTCCACTCTTTGGGCTCTTCTCCATCCCAAACCACCTTACCACAACAATCACAAAACCCGGCTTGCGGGAAACCCGTAAATCAACATGTAGTGGCAAAGCCCGAGTATCTAACATACTCCGCAAGTCTTACCCGTCAAATTGGCCATCTAAGACCGACTCCTAGATGCATGGGGCTTGACCGGTTTAACTTGGCCTTTTGCATAAATAGCACCTATGCTAATTAGGTTGGCAAATTTATTACTTAGCCAAATTAATAGGGTTGTTGCATAAAAGAAACTTTAGTGAGCATACCAGCAAGACAAGAGTTTGCAATACAATTTAATATCAATATAAAACAGCAAGCTATTCAATCTCTCTCCATTACTACACATTGCGAACTGCTCGAACCAAGTGGTACTCATTAACCGAGAGGAAACGGCGATAATTATCGAATTATTAATCCTGCAGGAAAGAACCCAAATGCACGACATACGCATCATTTAAGAACACGTATGGCCACCGTTCGCGAGTTCATCATAAAGTAAAACACGGGGCCACCGACCCCGAGTACACGTCCCCTTGCGACCGTTCAACAACGCGCCCAAGGCTTAACCCATGTACTCTCCAACGGTCCTCAACCCGTACAACCACCGTGCCAAACACATCACCTCCGGGTCGGTGAGATATCCGGCTCACTTTACAACTTACAAGCTACATAGGTTTACCAATCCCCATAAGAAAGGTATGCAAGTGGTACACAACTCAAACTTGTTCGCGGAGCCACAATGGGGTGTTCTCAATTTTAACCAAATTCATCATGTTCACATTTAGTCATAAGCCATGAGTGAGATCCCCAATTCTATCGTTGACTCCAAAAACATAGCATAGCACTTCTAACGAGGATATGACACCTAATCGACATAGGACATATAGGAATTTATGCACGTGGATTTTCAATCAACGCCTAAACTTAAATGCACATTCATCATCCTTAATATAGTGATAAAAGAAAGACATTTCAAATAATAGGAATGCACCGGGGCTTGCCTTGAGAGTGATCGAAGTTAGCACTAGCCTCACAAGCGTTGAGCGTGGCAACCGTCTCTTCCGGCGGAATCAATTCGACGTCGTCACCTATAAGATGAAATGCAATGCATAAGTGACATGAATACAAGGTCGATGATGACGGTGATGCATGTGTGCTGTTTTTGTAAAGATTCATATGAGTATGTAATTCAAAAGTTTTGTTTGCTCGAACCCTAACAAGCATGACATGTCCCTTGTTTTATTTAAGGGGGTCCAAATACATGACAAGCATGGTCATACTAATATAATGAGTAATGACTTGGTGGCATAGACATGAGTGCTGTGGTTAGTGTAGGTTTGGCACTAATATCTTAGCAAGTTTCCATAGTACAATACGAAGAAATCTAGGCTTATGTATTTTAACATCACATGCGATGACGATTCCCTTTTAAAATAGGAACTCGATTTCAAAATTCATACATACGTGAAATACATGAAACCTTTTGACTAAACCTGCCATGAGGTGCTAAAGGACATAATGAACAGTAGAAATTACATAAACATGTATGAACATGATTTTTAGTGACATAAAACTATTTATGCATGTGCTGAAAATGACTCTTTAGAAATTTAGATCTAGGGTTTGCAAAAATCATTACTTAACATGCTCAAAATTTAACATGGGATTTTCTACATATGTACAGTACCAAAAGGAAATTAATTACCAAGTTCCATGCAAAAATAATTTATACAGATTTAATTAAAAAATTAAATACAGAGAATGCAAGAAATGCAATAACTTGAAAAATATGAAATGAAATGCAGATCTTCCAGTTCCAACAATTCATGTGTGTTTGGGTGAAGACTTTGGCCAAGTGGCGTTTAATTTGGATTTATATTTTTAAAGTTATGGCTTAGTTAAGTTTTCAGGGGTTGACTTTTGTCATTTTTGTAAAAATGACCAGATCTGATGAGTTCATGTTACTTTTATGAAAGTACAGGTCTTCTAGTTTCCAAAACATTTTAGTTTGCAATTTTTGGACATTTCAAACGCCAGATATGAATTTTTCAAACTCAAACGAAGTTCGGGTATATTTACGAGAATGCCACCGGCAGACTTTCAAACATAGGCGATGCGCGGGCTCCGGCAGACGGCGGCAGGCGCCGGCGAGCTCGCTCGCGGCGGCGCTGCGCTGGAGCTCATGCTCCGGCCTTTGGGGAAAACGATGCGCATGCGACGGGGAGCAAGCCGGTGGGGTCCACGGGGACGGCGGATGGCCGGAGGCGGCCGGCGACGAGCGGCGGCGCCGCAGCGGCTCCGGCGAGGGCGCGCGTCCCGAGAGAGAGAGAGAGAGGAGGGGCGGGTTCTTCGGGGAGCATCACCTTCGTGCGGGGAGTGGCGGCGTGGTGTCGTTCGAGGCGAGGCGGCCCGAGGAGAGCCGGCGCCGTGGGGCCGGTGGCGGACGGCGGCGGCGGTGGCGAATTTCTCCAAATTCGTGGTCGTGGCTGCACGGGGGAAAACCAGAGTGTGAGGGAGGCTTGCGGGGGTGCTTGCGCACTTGCTCGGAGGGGCACGGGGCCTTGCCCAGGCGGACGAGCTCGCGGCGGCGATAATGGCGGCGGCGGCAATTTCGCCCCCGGCGCGAGCTGCTGGGAGGGGGCGAGCAGGGCGACGGAGCGGGGAGGAGTGGGGTGGGCTGGCAATAATTGGTGGCGACGAAAGGGAGAGCCTTGGTGCCGTTTTTGAGGGAAGGGCAAGGGGGCGGCGCACGGCCGGCCGACGGGGCGGGCGCGGCTTCAATGCCCGGCCGTTCCTGTTGGCCGGCGGGTACAGGACGGTTGGGAGGTGGCCAGGAGGTTGCGTGGCGATGGGACGGGGCAGGCACGTGCGCGGGCGGTGGCCAGGCTGGCCGGACCGCCGGTCCGGCCGCCATTGCCCGAGGGCAACAAGTAGCTCGAGGTCAATTTGGATTTTTGAATCTACGGTTTAGAACTTTGACAAAAATTCGTATTTCTGTTGCTCCAAAAATAAAACCAAAAATATGGGGAGATTCAGGATAATGTGTTCTAATTTTCATCTTTTAGTTTGAAGTTCTAAACTTGCTTCCAAAAATTCATATAAAATTCACAAGTAACAGCGTTTCAGATTTGAATTTGAATTTTTGGGCATTCAAAACTTTGTTCAAAAATTTGGTAAAAATATTGTAAATTCATCTTTTTACATGAGCAATGCAGTGGTGCAAAAATATGTGGGTAGTGTTTTTATGATTTTTGCATTTTGGTTAAGACTAGGGTTTAGGATTAGGTTTTCCTTTTTCCTTTTTATTTTTTTCTTATCTCTTTTTCCTGGTTAGGGTGATTAACCTTAGTACTCCCTTAATGCTGTGATTAGGAGGTTAATTACGTGATTGGCCTAAGATCGTGACATGGGATGTCACAGTAAGTGCCAGCCAAGACTGTAGAGTTCCAAGACTGCAGAGCCTAACTGTATTTTGGCATCTCTGTTGGGTCTACTTCTGCTATCTACTGTGTGATAGCTATAAGATGCTTGTCTACGGTGTCCTAGTGGGTACTCGTGAACATCACCCAACCAAACAGCCACCGTAGGTATGCCTCCAAGTGGCGACGAACTCCCCAATCCTCTGATTGTGGGGTCAACATCCGAGTGCAAATCTGCTCCAACCAAGCCTTTGTCAGTTCGTGCTTGTCGTTGAAATCAAACTGCAGCTTGGTGCATGTGCGGGAAGCACACCGGTGAACCGATCCAACATTTGTTGCCTCCATCCTGGCTGTACCACATGAGAGAAAACTAAAGCACCTGAAAGCTGAAGTCCAAGTAACATCGTGACATCATGTAGGGTCAGTGCCATCTCGGTACTGACAGGTGGAAAGTGTGTGTCTCTAGCCTCCAACGATCCACAAGAGCGGTAAGAAGTGCACGATCCACTGGAAAACGAGGGCTAGGCCTACCCATCGGGTCGAGCATTCATGCAAGAGGAAGTAAGCTTGTCGCACGCAACCTGCATAGTGAATTAATTTAATATTAATATATGACATGATTTCTTAATTCAAAGTGTTGTAGATAGTTATACATACTGTGGTATCCATTGGACACTACTGTCCAGAAGTTGTCGAAAGTCCTCAATCTAAGGGCGTGTTTAGCATGGCTACGTAGCCGAACTACGGTTCGGAGCTGGCTAGAGCTAGCCAAACACCCCGGCTCGGATATCTGTTGGGAGTAGGCCAACTCCACGGAGCGGAGAGAGCCCCAGTTCATTTTTTTGGAGCACCTCAATCCCAGCTCCGAAAACGATCCAAACACAGAAAAACGATTCGTTCTTCTAATTTCCCCTGTCGATGCGCGCCTCCCATCGCCCTACCCTTCTTCTTTGCAGGCAGAGGTCACCGTACGCCTCCAATCCTAGCTGCTCCGGATCGCCCAGCCGCCCCATCTCCTCTTCCCACCCTGACGAGCCCAGGCCTTCCGCTTTGCCATCGGCCCTTCCTGTCCTCCACCATCGCCGCTTTACTCCACTCCATGTCGGACTTCCGCTGAAGGATGCTAAGCCGCCTCCAATCTGCTCCTCCTCCGCCTGTCCCACACGAGTAAGGAAGACAACCAAGATACTGTTTCGGAGTTGACTCGTTTGGCATGCCTCTGCTCTATAGCATAGTAGAGCAGAGCCATGTCAAACACATCCTAAGTGTCTCATAGAACTCGCGTGGCGTAGAAACTGGTCGATAGTTTGAATCGTTCGTAGAATCAATCAACTCAAGATTCACCACATTCCTGCAAAATGACACGATAATTTAAATAAATTAATTACATACCAAATTAAATAAATATGAGGCAAACTTCAAAGTAGATAGCAAATTACATCAGATCCATTACACTGAAATGACATAATAATTTAACAAATCTAGTACATTGAAACCACAACATAATTTAAGTAAATTCATTACAACAACTTGAAAGCATTACAGACACACTAAGTTGCTCTTGAGGACCCTCCTTCGTTGTGAATTCGTGGTTGTCGCACCAGAACAAGTCTAAAAGCATTGCCATCTAGCCCTCTCTCCACGAGGTACAGATTGCAATCCTTTCGTTGGTGATTTCCACCACAAACTATGCACTCCTTTTGACCACCTATAGCTTGCGAGGTATCCTTATTATTTTTTATATGACAAACTTTTCTTTGACCTTTCACAGTAACCTTCTTCTTAGGGTCTGGTATCCATAATGGATCCCCCTCCGGTGGGTTAGTGAAATCTCTAATAGCTCGCCAACCATGTAGCTCGCCCCGCCAAGTTGTCTCAACTACTTCCTTGAGATAACATGGTAACACAAAATGATGTGTTTCAATATAACCCTTTGCACATGCAACAAAAACATGGGAGCATGGCAACAATAGTAGTTTGGGCTTGTTGCAGGAACATTGGCGAGTGTTTCATTTTCGGCCATAGTGTACACTCCAAAGTTACTTCAGAATGACCAACACCAAGCCCGATCTTCCCACGTAGGAGAACCTCAAGTACTAGTTCTTGGTTACCGGTCCTTACAATCCTGTGCCTATGCCTCTTTGCACTTTTCTCTCGCCATGTATTATGTTATCGTGCGTGTGAATGTTATTTGAGGGTTTGCTACGTGGATGAGTGCTTTTGCATACGATCCTCGAAGGCATGTTTGGGTGCCACGGGTGATTCCCTCAATAATAGCTATCGGTGGTAGACATCGAATGCATTTCATGACCCAGTTATACACCTCCACAAGATTTGTTGTCATAATTCCATAGCGTGATCCATCTGTGTCTTCAATCAAAGCCCATTTCTCAAGTGGCTCATGTTTGATCCAATTGAAGAAACATTTAACTCTCCTCCCACCTCTCCTTTGCCTTATGACACTACATGATTCATTAGGAAGAGGGTCCAACCCACGAGCTCATGACATCCCGTACTTCGGATATTTGCAACCTCCTTCATTGGGTGAGTGGTTAATTTATCCCACAATTTTTCAAATGTATCCCTTCTATTCTGTTTGCATAGCTTCTTGAACATATTCATCAATCGCTTACTTTTAAACTGCTCGAAGAAATTCGCCCCTAAATGTCTCATGCACCAACTACTATGCAAGTCGGACCGGAACAATTCGTCATTATGATCTGTTTGCAATGTATGAATTGCTGATAGCAATCATGCATGACGATCATCATTTGGTCTGTTCATCTGCGATGCCTTGCTTTACAAGCCGCAAGAACCAAAGCCAACTTTTGGTGCTTTCCCGTTTGACAAATGCAAAAGCGATGGGAACTACTTGATTCTCGCCATCCACCCCGATTGCAGTCGGGATCCGACCCTTGTACTTACAAGTCAAAAAGGTACCATCCACACACAACACTGGTCAACAATGTTTAAACACTTCAATCATGCAACCAAATGACCAGAAAGCACGTTGCGGGACCCTTTTCCCGTTTGCATTTACAAAGTCATGGGTATCAATAATATTTCATGGATTTCTAGCTCGGATTACTTCAAGCAGCGCAGGAAGGTTGTAATAGGAATCCTCATATGTACCAAATCTCCTTTCTAGGGATGACAATTTAGGGCCGGGTACCCGAAACCCGACGGGTACCCGACCCGATGGGGCCGGGTATGGGGCTGATTTTTTACTCGTGGGCGAGACCCGTACCCAGCCCGGTTTGACTCGGGTATGGGGCGGGTTTATTTTCTCACCCACAGGTGACCCGTCGGGCACCCGAAAACAGCTCACTAACGTTTGTCGATCCAGTCCACTAGGTTGTGTAGCTACAATATACCTCCCATCCAACAATAGGCTCAACAAATACGGCCCACATTCCATTATTTCTTTTCTAAGCCCATCCACACGCAGGCCACTCCACTAAGAAGCCCACCAAGTAAATGTCAAAAAAACAAAAGAAGCCCACCAGTCGAGTAGCGGGCCGCTAATCGTTCTCCAACGAGGACGATGGGGGAGATGAACCCGATGGGTACCCGATGCCCGCCCGAAACCCGACGGGTTCAGGCACGGGTGCGAATTTTACCCATGGGCCCGGGTTCGGGTCTAGAATTTTACCCGCAGTCTATGTGCTAACGGGTGGGTATTTGCTCTACCCGACCTGAACCCGACCCATTGCCATCCCTACTCTTTTCCAAGGCTTTCTGTTTTGTTCTCCATGCCATATCAAAGCTAATCTCATAACCAAATCTGTTTTCTATAGCATGAGTTATTGCAAAAGGAGACATCCCCGTCCGAACTATCTCACGGTACATGTAGTCAGCAACAAATCTGCTACTCATGTCACTATGTTTTAAGGGTCTGCTTCAAGGTGCACGTGACAACACTCGCTACAAATGTTACCTCATTTTTCGAAACGTGACCGTGTACACGCCACATACAATTTTGAACCGTGCACTTCACGTCATATGTTTAGGGATTTGAAATGATGATTTTATACTATTTCTCCTCTACAAATGCCCACAGCATCATGGCTACATGCAAATCCCTTTTATCACGAAACATCTACCCTTGGGAAACATGAATGGCATCATACTCCCATGATGAATTGTGACCATCATTGATTGTCATGTTCTCCATGCTAATCCAGTCATGAGGCTCCTCATCGTCCATGCTCCAGCCAACGTTTGTATTAACAAATATATGAAACTCTTCGTCATCGTGCTGCATCGATCTCGTCTACAATTGCCTTATTATCCTCTCCACCATCAGCTATCATTGTGTGGCGCCCCACTCTCGGGACTACACTGTGTATACATACCAATCCCCGGAACTGTAGTTGGTACACACGTAGATGATACAAATACGATACAACAACATTTATTGATTCCTCAAAGAGAAATAGCTCGGGGATACATGGTCTGAATTACATTCAAAGAGACGGATAAGCCAACCTCACATAAAAGAAAACACACTAGAAAGCATCATGAACTTCACAGGCAACATCGAGCGAAGGACGCGACCTACTCCTCATCCTCGTGGTATTCTCCATCTTCGTCCGAACAAATAAGCAACGGGTGAGTACATAAGGTACTCAACAAGCTCTACCACTAGCAAGGGATATTATACATGCAATCTGGTTGGGGTCAAGGTAGGGTCGAGTTTTAGCAGAAATCGCGGATGCAGGGCCCACTATAGAAGCAAAGAGGTTCTTGAAGAAGAAAGCAATTTTTATAATTTTAGTTGGTCGGACCTGGGGAGATATTCATTGATCCCGACAGTTCCTGTTCTTTTTAGATGAGCCTTCCGACCGAAGGTCATAACAGCTCGGCACACCGGGCCACACCATTTCCAAAACTCCACGGGCACAAGGTTGCCCACTCACACATCAAGGGTTGTTATAGTTGTGGCTAATCAACGAGAGCTCAAGGTTTGGCGTGTCAATGTACCGTGAAAACGGACATCCGGATAGTTTTATACACTCTGCAGAGGTTGGTACACTTTACCCACAAGCTATATGTTCTTAGCTACGTAACACAAAACGTTGTAACCGCAACTAGGCATGCCCACAAGTCCACCCCGAATGCCCAGGGATCCGACACGTATGACACAAGCATACCGTCCACTATATATGTGCCAAGTACTCGGACTTCACCAAATAAACGATCCTTGGACCTCTGTCATCTACTATACTCGGTGGAGCTTCTTGCTGCGTAACCCAAGGTTTGGTGCACAGTCCTGCCCATAACAGGTTCTGTGATTGTACACTAAATCACCAATTTAGGGTCCGAAGAACCGATCCTTATATGACAGGGAAACACTCGTCCATCGCAAATGGACAACACCTAATCATCAAGTACTCTGCACCAGTACTAGGAGTTTCACCCACAACCGATAACGTTTTCCCACCCAACTTCACCTTAACATAGTTGGTCTTTTCACCCACCCATCAACACACACCACCAAACACATTTTCACACATTTTCATAAACAAGGTGTATGATGATAGATAGTAACAGTTCCTAAGCATGATACTACTATATCATTAACATAGTTAACAATACATCTAGGTTGATTCTAGTGTTCTAATGGCAATCAAGGGTATAATGTTCATATCTATAGTGATTTGAACATTATCGTACAACAATTGGGCTTTAGCAAAATATTTGCAAGGATAATGCATATTAAGAATAGCTTCCTATATAGGTGCGAGAATAAGCACAGTAATAGGATCAATTATGATCAAAGAATTGATAGATCTTGCCTCCTAACGCGTCCTCGAAGTCTTCCTCGCAATCGGGGTCCTCGGGCTCCTGCTCCTAGTTCTCCTCATCTACGAGACGGGGTTAGAGTACGTAAGCTACGTCACATAAAATAATGAAGGCAAAAAAGTAATAACAAGGAAAAACCAAATAAAACCGAGTGAAGAGGAAGGCTTCAGGGGTTAGGGTTTGTTACGGCGATTCCGACGGTGTCGAATCGCCTAAAACGGAGCTACGGTTGAAAAGTTATGGTCGTCGAAGTTCGGGGGTGTTTTTGTAAAAATGGCTAGGGTTTCTGTAAAAGGATAAATTAATTTGGTAATTTCTAGAAAGTGGAGGGGCTAAAATGCATTTTTGGTCCGGTCGGGGACCTATTTGTAATTTTTAGAAAACTTAGGGGGCTTTTTGTAAAAGTCTAGGGGCTCTTAACTACTATGGGAAAAAGGCCAGGGGGCTTTATGTAAAAGTGTCTTTTCCGGGAGGTGGGAATTATTTTCTTATAGGAAATTACGTGGAATAGGTCCATGGGACCCGCGGACCGAGTCGGTGGCTTGGTCCACCGGTCCACGGTGGACCGACGGGCGGCGCGACCTAGGGGCTTCCCGGAATCGCAGTTTCGGCAGCCGGAGGTGGCCCGGGAGGGGATTAGGGTATGCCGACGGCAAGGGGATCATAGCGGAGCTAGCGGGGGGGGTTGGCGGCGCGGGCGGCACCCGGACGGGGATGTGCCGGCCTACCGAGGCTCCGGGCAGCGGTGGCGGAAGGAGGGAGTGGTCGCGCAACATGATTTTGAAGGGGGAAAGGGGCTAGGGTGATGCGCGGGCACATGGCAGGGCGGGTTGGCGCCATGGCTCGAGCAGGGGAAGGCGTAGATGGCCGAGCGACGGAAGGAGGATGTGGGAACGGATGACGACTCGTGGCGGAGTGGAGGAGGGAGGGGAAGGGGAAAGCCGGGAGGGCAAGCTTGCCTTGCCTTGCTATAATTTAAATTCAATTTAAATTCCCTAGTTAATTTTCAAAAATGTTTTTCCTGAATAAAACAAAATGATTTTCTTAGCGAGTTTTATTTTGGAAATCGGGGTGTTACACATTGTGTCGTGGCGGTGCACCCTTTCATGACTCGATGCACCAATACTTTCACATTCCACAAGTAAAACATGGCTAAATTGACATTGCAAACCTTTTGACACAAATTGCTTCCAGTGTTTACTGCTTTTTGCTTCATCATCCTTTTTCGGAATCATAGCTTTCACTACCAATCAAAACCATAAAGGATTCACATTTAAGAGACCATGCAACCAACCATAAACATCAAGATGCTGCATCTCCAACAGTTATATATATATATATAGGAAGCAATTTTTCAACTCCCGGGTGTAGTTACTCACATGTTTGTATCTTATAAATTAGAGGGTATCTCTTCATACTTAGGGTCTCTAAAAAAGTATGTACACATACTTGATTTTTAAAGATGGTACGTGGACATACTCATGTTTTTATATGAGGATATATTAAGTATATGGACATACTCCTTTCTCTATATAGAAAGGAGATATATCACAAGGTGCAAAAATATATGAGTTCCACTCAAAATTTTTCATAGTTATCACTTTGTAAATTCTTATTTTAAGTATGCACACATACTCGAAATGATAAATGGGTATGTACACATACCTAAGATGGTTTTTCAAACATGGGAGTAACTACACCCGGAAGTAGAATGTAATTATCATATATAATCTGTAGCCAGCCACAGAATACTCATTCTATAGCCAGGTCGCATGATCGCACCAGGATCGGACCAGGTCTCGTGCGCACGCGCGCTTCCGAATTGGGCTGTCTCCCTCGCTCGTGCCATGCGAACTGCTTTGACCCCGAAGCCACGCGCTCAGCCCACTCCGATCCCCCATCCCCATATTTGTTTCCTCCTTGTACATGTCCACTCCCCTTCCACGAGCCAAGCGGAATTTTTCTCCCTTCATCTCACGTTCAGTTGGTTTGAGCCTCTGGCTAAGGCGTAAACTATTCGCCATCGCCAATCCAAAACTCCATCGTCGGCCCCTTGGCCCCTCCGAAAATTAAAAAATCAGAGCCGCGATTGCCGAAGGAGGTGCTGCCTTCCAACCGGATCACGGCCCCACGCCAGTATCACGAACACCACCCGTATGGCCGTTCCAGTTCTTACTGGCCCGCCAATGGAGGATCAGAACTAATGCATGGTGAAGGTAGAGCAGACGGTACCCATGGCTGATTTGCCAACACTGCAGGTGCCGTTCTTCTGCAGTATTTAGGCATTTATTTTCAGTTTGGTGTTTTGTATTGGATATTTTATGGGTTTGCAGCAATTTTTGGTTTCACAAGATTTGTTCCGATAGGAGCCGGAGCAAATGCCCATATCAATCGTCTTAATTTACAGATTCATGTAGCCGGTCCCTGCTTCATTTACAATTGCTTCAAAAGTCAAAACAATTAATTCTGATATTACAATTGACATTGCACAACAATAACCCACGGTTCACAACAATCATGAGTACATGATTAAATATCACCACCGAAACATATATTAGACATCAATAATTACACATATTCATAGATAAGTTGTACAAGTTTGTAGCTGACATAAGCTTCATTCATAAGGTACACATGTACATTCTGGGGGCTCTGTCAAAAGTGCTGAACTCAATTGAAACCCAAACCATATTTGTTTACATGTGTCTGGACATAAGGCAACTCACGTTCCAGGTTATGAGGATAGTATGCTATTTACAAAAGCATGTGAACTTGTTCATTCTGTATACTTCTAACCATATAACTATCAAGACTACAATTCAACCTCACCAGGTCCCAGGTCTGTATGGCATGTGAGACACCTTCTCCAATCATGAGTAAATCTTTTAGTGACCACTACTAGACTCGACAATAGTTGTGGCTCGGTAATGGCACATCTCTATGCACCAGAAGTATCTCAGGAGGTACCTGAAATTATCCTCAAATAGTCTTGCTAATCTTTGCCCAATATTAGCCAAAATGTGGTGGTACCTTTAATCAGTAGATACAAATACAAGAAAGTTATAGTAAATAATATGGACCTGTTATAGATGTTTGGAACGTGTTTGAAATGAGAAGATACATCTAAGATGAAATTTACCAAACTCATATCTATTAAGTAAGTAAAAGAACTAGGTGTTTGGCAATTCGGATAAAGGGTACGTGTTACAGGAAAAAAAAGATTTATAGTTGATATTATTCCAAATGGCACTGTGGTCTACAATGCTCAGATTAAAGTAGAACAGTTTCAACTTTTGCAAGTGGATCAGTTTTAATAATCAAAATTGAAATAAAATCTAAATAATTGAAGCAGGAGGATAGGGCACACTCAAATGGAATTACACATATATTATAACATGTCATCGCTACTCCATAATATAAAAAACTATAAATCAGAAATGAAAAATAAAGTTGAAGACAATAACATAATCGAATTGATTTACAAGCACATTCTTGTTGCCCTAGCAAAGCATAAGCATTCTGTTATTTCATGAGAAAATTGTATCGTTATGATAAATTATAATAAGCCTAAAATATTAGACAAGTTTTTCCATGGGAAAGGAAAATAACACCTGCGGAAAATAAGAAACATTGGAGAAAGAAGTGTCTCATATTCAGCGTTTGAAATGCTATACAGGTTTTTATCAAGAAAATGAAAATCATACCTGCCAGAGTTAAGAAACATTCAACACTGAGAAACAACTGTCCTGTATTTAGCATTTGAATGGGAAATAATTTAAAAACCATCAAATACACAGGCTACTGGTAGTGTCTTCTGAGGCAAAGATATCATAAACTAGAAATATTTAATGGATCAAGATTGCTGCAAAATAACATCATAAATTACAAACTAAATTTATGAGTGTTTCAGACCCTGGCAAATCCAATAATCCTGAATGATTAACGACATTGACTACTTTGCAGTAAATTTCATTGCAGAATTATATATATGCAGTAGCTTTGGGTTCAGCTTTTACTATTAAACTTGTCACCCTGGCTGCTTGATGGAGATAACAAAATTGGCCTTTGAGTGATTAGTCATACTATAGGGGTTTACCAAATCTGAAGCCTTTCCAGCTTTCCTTGTTTTGTCCTGGTCTGGCACATCGATTCTGAAGGACTACTCCTAGATCTGAAACCTCTGTTTCGACTAGTGACTATCTAAAGAATAATTTCCTAGTCATGATTACTATGCTAAATTCCTGGTCACATCTAAATAATACTAGCAATATTTGGGATACATTTTGTTTAAGAAACCTGGCATGTTAATGCATGAATCCACGGACACCCTCGATGCTTGAAGAAATTGTGCCCGATGAAGATTACGGTTTGAGAGCCATGAAGAAGAATATGCCAACATCATGGGAAATAAAATTTAATGGTGTTGATTGTTGCACAAGTAGATAAGAAGAACTATGCATCCTGAACAGTGGTGAATATTATGGAGCATAGAAAAGATAATGCCTTTCAGATTTGGGGAATAAACTTGAGCACATGCATCTGAAGTATCTAAATATTAAAAATAAAACTATTTCTGGAGAAAATTGGGAAGCACGGATATCCAGTTCATCCCCTAACTAAGTGAAATTGAAATCAATTTGGCGAGAACATGGATGCATCTGCTACTCGTCCAATAGGGCTCTGATGAATTTAATTAGCTAATTAAAGATGACTTAAGGAGTATAATCAAAATTGGAATTGATTTGGGAATATATGATATATTTGTCAAGAATTTCTGTGAAAAAAAGGAAAGACAAAAGATATAATGTTGAGCTCATAAAGCATTGTTACCCAGCACAAGATAATTAAGCTCATAAAAAAAGACAGAAACTCTTGTTGCGGTTCCACTAGAAGAATTGGAGCTAGCCAAGCACCACCCCAGACATGGAGAAATATGGATATGTTGCTCCACTGGGTGATTACACTTAGTATTTCTCAACCTGAAATAATTAAAAATGAGAAGCATATATTATGATCATTATATAGAAGCCTAAATGTTGTTATGACTTAATTCCAAACAAAATAAAAAATTGACATGCTAGATTTAAGGAACATTTCCAAAAGAAAAAAAAGAAATTTAGGCCGGATCAACAACAAAGGTTTAGATGAATCAGTGATAAATTAATTTGCACCACTAGTTTAGGTGAATCGGTGATAAATCACAAATTGATGGATGTAAAAGACGACAGATGGCTTACAATACGGTATGGCAATTTCATGATTTACAAACATAGGACAAAGTTGGTGATCCTGAAAATAATATTCATTCAGTAAATTGTCTCCCGGAGACAAATTACAAATATGGTAGAATTAATCACTGACTATCAAAATCACTGCATGGCAAGCAATGTCGCCGCAAACCAAGGAGATCAGTTTACCAGGCGTATATGTTCTTGGGAATCAGACATAATGCTCTGTAGCTTAGAAAGACCACCACCGTTCCTTTTTCTCAGATCAATTCCTGGTAAAGATCTTACAAGGGGTCAGTAGGTAATTAGAGGGTAGTCGATCCTGAAGAGCACATCATCGAAGTTATTCAGTAATCCGAAATACTATGTAATTTTTTTCAGATCAACAAGCTCCCAATCAACTAGGAGAAATTAAATAGTGATACCCATGGGAAATTAGGGATGGAAATTACAAAAATACTGCATCGTAATTTTATATACAGCACATCCATGAATGAAAACTTCAATCTCAATCAACAAGCACTTCGATTAAGGCTAACCAAAAGCAGATCTAAAATCAGAGGAAAGGGGAAGAGGGACATGACAAACCTGCAAATCCTCCATGTGCAAGGGAATATAAAGGGGGATTGCTGGCAGCAAGAGGAACTAGAAGGGAATAGGAGCTCACCAAATGGCCATCATTTCAAGCTCACGGAGATCTCCCCTATGATTCCAATCACAGATGGATCAAGAGAAAACAACCACCGCTATTATCAAATCACGCGTCATGGAGGATAAGAAAACCAGCACAGGCGGCACACTTGTTGGATTTGATTGCACAAATGACTCTAGAGATGTGCCTCCGTTGATCCCACCACACCTCCAGAGAACCACGCCGCATGCAACCAAGAAAGAGACGAGGAATAGTGCCATCGCATCATCAGGAAATCAAGGAGCAGCGTCGTAGCGTCATCGGGGCAGAGGAACTCGTAGTCGCGCCGCCGCATCATTGAGGAACCGCGCCGCCGCATCGTCGATGAACTGCCTACCGCGGCGTGCAGGAACCGTCGGACCGAGTGTGGAAATGTTTTTCTTTATTTTTTTCAGGAAAGCGGCCCGGGATTGTGGAATAGGTGGAATGGAAAGGGTGCTTGTGGATCGGACACGTTCTACGGGCGCGGTCCGAGCGAGATGAGTTGCCACGAGTCAATTGGACCTGGCTACATAATCATGTATTCTATAGCCATCTATATAATACATATTCAATATATATATATATATATATATATATATATAACCCCTATACAATACCTTGGGTACTGAATAAGCTATTCAGTACCCAGGCCACGTTCTATTCATCCGACCTGACTCCGTCCAATTGATCCAGCCGACTAGCCCACTTACATAGCATGCGGAGATTTAATTGCCTAATTAATTAGACCACATTAATTATGAGACTAATTAAGATAGGAAATGCATGCATGCCGTGATTTCATTCCTATTCAATGTCATGGTTCTCCTTATTTCATTGTTTATATTCTCTCGGATACCTCATCTCTCTTCTCTCTTTTTATTTTTCTACAAACCTGATGCAACCAAGCGGTGGTGCAGAAGAGGCTCGAATATCAAAATGTTTTGGGCGATTCTAATTAATTTGTTGCCTCACAGATGCGTCGATGTACCTGTCACTACACAGGATGCAAGAGGCAGGCCGATTAACATCGCTGGCGGATGCTCTGTGTGCCATCAACAAGGTAAGCCCAGGCGTTCTGCTGTGTGCTCTTTTGTCATCCTTTTTTCTTTGCATCTTGAATAAGATTTACAGATGTCCCTCCATCGATCCATCTAATTCTTTTCAGGGAAGAATTGACGGACATGCCCGGTGTGCATAATACGGCTGCTAATCTCGGTAGCGTTACAGGACGTTTTCTGTTGAATTGACACGAGTTGTACTCATCCCAGCATGCACTCCTGGTCAAGATTCTCCTGGCGAAGCAAATCACATGTATCCTGGACAGTCTGGACAGCACCGACCATCTTAAGACTTTTTTTACATTCATGAAATAGAAGCATAATAACCTAGACCGTGAAACTTTTAATGTCCTGATCAAGTGATCATTGTTTTACTATCAGAAGGTTATGACTGTAAGAAATAATTCTATTTTACGGTTACATGAACACGTTTGTATGGTTTTATGATTAAAATGGGTGATATTTACAAGGAGCTAAACAATAGAGAATCAGTTCTGTGCCAAAGGATGCTTGGTGAGGAAAAAATTATATGGATGGAGGATTTTACTCTTTTGCAGAACTAGTCTTTATATTCAAATAAAGTGACACTTTATAATTTTGATAGATGTTTTAAATTCATATTGTTTTGCGCTTTCAATTATCTCTAAACTTTTGATTTTGCATTACTAGTTTTTATGCCCCACCTTGCCAATATTTATGATGTGGCATGTTTTTATATTGACAAATAGTACCTTTACAACCAGAGTACATACTGCAATTGATAGCCCACAACATAATGAATGAGAATTCATGTTTTTATGACTGTAGTTATTAATATTTACTACTTGAATTAGAGCTGCATATGAGTTTTTAGCTATCATGTTTGTCTCACTCTGGTAACTGAAGTCTTTTTTCATCATTTTTCGTGCAAGCAATTGCCTATTGACTTGTGATAGTTAAATTAATAATATTTTACAATTACCTTAAAACACTTTTATGAGCTTATTAACTTGTGATCGCAAAAGTCTTGTACTCGTGGTACAATTATTTTACTACCAATGGTTGTGAATTGTTTTATTGCCAATAGTTGTGACCATAACGCTAAGAGTTATTTATGGTTACATGAAAGGTTTTACAATTAAAATGTGGCTGAGAAACAAAACATGAATATTAATTCAGTGTTCATTCAATTCTATTGTTAGCATCAGGGCATACTTTACCATGATAGTTAAAGATTTTATAATTATGATAAATAAAATTTACTGTCACAAAATCTATAAGAAATGGAACTAACATATCCCATTTGTCCACTTGACTAATAACTTTTGACCGTAAAATACCTTTCTGCCAAGGAATAATTGTTGTTCTTTAGTTGTGATAGTAAAACTAGTAATATTTTACAATTACCTAAAAGGTTTCATGGACCATTAACTCGTGATTTTAAAACCTTTATGGTTGTGGGATAATGTATTTACTATGTCATGTGCTGTAATCATAAAACTAAAACTATTTTGTGACTACAAGAAAAGCTTATGTTTAAAATGTAGCCAAATCAGATGCCACAACCCGACACTGACTGTTGGATGGTCATCATGATTACTTACCATAGGCAGGTTGGACGACTAGTCATACCCAAGAGCATTCTTATAAATTTCCCTGTATGACAACTTTAAATTTCTCATGTTTTTACCATCTTATTGTATTACCTGCTACAGCATAAAAATTCCATCGCCAATAGTAAAAATCTGATTCTGAAAGAAAAAAGGCTTGCTAGTACTATATCCATGCTTTGCTAATGTGATCATGGAGCACAATTTTGTTGTGTGAAAACAAAAACAATACATATGCGGTGTTTAGTTTATAGACCGCGGTTCCTTGATCAAGCGCGTGCGTAAGGATGTTTCCTGACAAATCAGCGTGATAAAAAATTTCCTACTCAAAGTTTTATTATAACTTTTCTATCAAAGTTTTGTTGTAAATCTTTCGCTTTAAAAGTTTGAGATCAAAGTTTGTTGCAAAACTTTATGGGGAAATTTTTTCTCTAAAGTTTGTTGATCAAAGTTTGCTGAAAATTGTTGATCAAAGTTTGTTGATCAAAAATAGAATTTTTTTATGTTTGAAACTCCTTTGAAACACATGGGACGAAATTGTTTTAATTTTTTTCATACATGCAGGCTGCTCCATTTAGTGTGAAGAATTTACATGGTGGCAACTTGGTTATGGGGTGATATTTATGGTTACATGAAAAAACATTTCTAGTTAAATTGTGACAGAGACAAAAGCAAAACTTAAAATGACTGGGAATCAGCAAGTCTTTTTTGTCGGTTTCTTATGATTTAGATAAGTTAATAAGGAATTAAGGTTCCAATATGTTTTTACGGTCGACCATCTTAACTAGAAAAAGTCATGTTGCTAATTTAGTGTCATAATGAAAAAATTTACATATGTTAATATCTATGCTCTGAACCAATATATATTCTCTAGGATCATCATCCACGAATTTTATGATTTCGCATTATCAGTTCTTAAGCCAAAAGAAATGATTTCTTAGATATAAATTTATTGGTGCATCTCAAACTGTAAATAGTCCATACTGTGAAATATTTATTTACTTACCTAAAATATGCAACATCGATCTTATCTTCTATAGAAAATATAAGAAACATGCCATTTGGGAGTGCGCTGGCGCAGACTCCTTCCATGCATCTTGGAAAATATAGGAAAGATGCTATTTGGCAATGCACGTTGGACTCCATGAGGCTTGGGATTTTATTTTTCTGATTTTTCTTCATGCATATTTTGGAACACGGAAATTTACTACTACTTCTATCCATACGTAGGTAGGGTGGATTTGACTTTCCATCCTCAGAGGGGACGCGCTTTGCATGCATGACCAGCTGGACTTAATGCACGCGCTTAGTGTGGTCTGCTTTGATTTGGCGTGATGCAAAGCGACCAGGCACCGTGTGAACCTGGCGTGAGCTAGTCGGCCTGGGTACTGAATACAGTACGGCCTGGGTACTGAATACAGTACCCAGGGTGCCCATTAGCGCAGGGTTATATATATATATATATATATAGCTGTACTATATCACACCCTGCGTGTGATTTAGTATTCCACACCCCTGCCATATCAGCACACTTAAACTCAAACCAGCAAACACTCTTAAAAAAACCAAACCGGCAAATAAACCAAGATTATTGAAGATTAATTAAATATCAAATAATCCTGCTTTTATTAGTATTTATTGGCTCGTGAGACAACCTGGTCGTTTCCTGCATTTATACTCATTCCATATATATCCTAGAGGAAAGAGTGCACGCCGCACATTCCATGTTTCTGGACTGCCGTGACATTTTTTCTTTCGACGATGGCGGCATGCGTTGCTCTCATCCTCAACGGTGGTGGTGCTCCATAACAGGTTACGCATGAAACCATGGGAGTATTTTTACTGTCAAACGATATTTTTCTGTTTATTAGCATCATATATATCCAATGATTTAAATGGCTAACGAGTTCGTGGCTACTTCTCCCAGATCCACCAGGGAAAACAATCTAGTTCACGGGATGCCGGATAAGCCATGCTAGAAGGCCGATACGTGCAACAAGATTCATCTCCGGCCAAACAATCAAGTCCCATTGGCGGCAGCTGCATCGTCTGCCGTCGAAGGATCCAGACCGACGTCTCGACGTGTGGTGGTCTCAATCCAGACTTTTGACCGCCGCGAGCCCGCGACATCGTCTGTCGTCCCGATAGGGCAGACGATTGGTCCTCCAAGCATGGATGACAATCGTGTCCCTAATGGCACCGCCTTGCTAGGTACGAAATTCAATTTTGTTTTCTCCACAGTTAAGATGAACCGGAAGAATGATTTGCTGGTGATTATTTTTGCTTGTGAAGGGCAGCAGAAAAGGCCCCACTTGATAATTTGTCTGAGATCGGCAGGCAGATGCTGTTACTAGATCAATCCTTTCCTCACCAGAGATAAGTATTCAAATTTGTCCATCTAATTGATTTATTTGTTCTAGAGCAATACATGTCTTCTTTATTCACCAGATCAATCCTTTCCTCCTTTTCTTCTCATCTCTTGAAACGGTGCCCATGATCATTGGTGATCTTGGATGCTCGGCATGAAGCAGTTAGCAAATTGGGAGTTGGTCAACTGCCAACCGGTTACAACGACAATCTAGAACCACAAGGAAACTGTTCATGTTGGTGTAAAGCACCAGGAAGATTATGTTACTCAACATGTATTTCAATTTGTCAATATCCACTTGTTTTCTGTTTTTCTGTAATATTTTTGATGCAACTGCATCACTATTAAGGTGACTCCGTATATTAGGTGAATCATATTTGTATTTGTTCTTTTTGCATAAAAAGTAAATGAAACAGTAAAATGTGTACTATCATGTATTCATTTGGTTTCAATTTTTCAGAACTGCATCAAGATAGAGTGACAACTATCTTCTTCTTGTGATACACATAATGAAATAAAAATTTGACCAGTTAAATGATCAAGATTTAAATGAAAGAATTACAGTGAAATAAAAAATGTACCTTTCCCTATCTCAACATTCTTCTGTGAAAACGTAACTATATTAATATTATGATCTCGCACGGTACTATTTGCTATGAGACTAGTCTAGTAGCGAATAGTAGTGCTTTTTATGGTTCACCGGCTTCATCTGAAATTGACATATTGCAAAAGTGGAAACCATAATATATCACACTGTAATACATGTATAGAGCACAGTATCAAATTCGTCGGTTTTATGGCCACACACAATAATATTTGCTACTAGGGTAACTTAGTAGCAAATAGTCCAGTTTTTTCACACGCAATGGAATTGCTATTAGGCTAATATAGTAGCAAATATAGTCCAAGTTTTTGTTGTTACAAATAATAATAAAAATTCTATAAAGCTAATTTGGTACCTAATATAATATTGCTATCAGGCTAACTTGGTAGAGAAACGACAGTCTACGCGGTCAATTGGAAAAGAAAGTGTATGTCTATAAGTTCACAAGGTTTCAAATTCTTGTAAACAAAAAGGTTTTTAATTCCGTTACTTCATAAGCTGGTTCCTGTGCTCTATAGATTGTAACTGAGTGCACACACTATTGTTTGTTTATGATCATTATCCATCAGATCATAAAAATATATTGGTATAAGTCATAATATTTGTCTTTTAACCATAAATTCCTAGACATGTACATTCATTCCAAGTCAACTTGCTATCAAGATTTTAGAATAATCATATGTTAATCAAAGATGAAATCTATTAAACTTTTATGGTTCATGAACTGCATTCACTACAAGAAAAATGGCCTCTAGACACGTTTATGCTGCTACGTTTTTGTAAGCGTGCCTACATCAGTAGCTAGAGGCACTTTTTGACACGATTTTGAGAATGTGTCAACATGACATGACCTTAGAGACGCTTTAACGTAAATAATACGATAAACACGTTTTTTGATATGCTTTGTAAAACATCACAAAGTGTTACGATTTTAGACATGCTTTGAACCATCGGTATCCAACGTAAAGACGTTTGTTGACATGTTTTAGAGGGAATCTCAAAATGATATGGTATTGAGAGATGCTTTAATCGTATCCGACGACATCGAGACACGTTTTCTAACACGTTATTGAAATCGTATAAAAAGTGAGATGATATTAGACATGTTTTTATCGTATCTACACTCGTTTAGAGACATTTTTGACATGCTATTGAAAAACCTAGAGACGTTAATGCACTAAGAGAACATGCATATAAAAGAATATATGGTCAAAGAATATCAACTTTGTTTCCTATGTGAGTTGGTTAGATGAGCTTGCTGAAAATGACGAAGTCGCAGGTTCAATTCCTACTAATTGCATGAATAAGTCAATCGTTTAGAACAAGTTTTACAATAATATTTTTTGAAGCATTGTATACAATGTGTCTATATTGATAGAAACACAGTCTAAACGTATCAATAAATCGTGTCTAAGATTATTAACATATCACAAAACGTGTATACTCTAATACATACAACACATTCGTGAAAACGTATCTATAAACATATCTATGCTTTATAGCATCTCTATTAAACGTCTTATACTTCAATAGACATGTTTTCAAAAATCATATTTACCAAGCTTTGACATGGTACGTTCGGAGACGCCTCGGACACGATTCATGAAGACGTCTCTATTTTTTTATTAAGACAAAATAAACGTATCTAGACCTTAAATAAAGCGTGTCTACATGGGGTGTTTTCTAGTAGTGATTATCAATTAAACAATGACAAGAGTACATGTAATCCAGGGAGCAAATTAATAGTCAAAACTTGCTATTAGGCTAAGGAATGAGGGAGATTAGTTACCAATATTTTACGGTTACATGAAGGGGGCAATGCACATGGCCGTCAATTGTGCACAGAGCAGATTGGGCTTACCACAACAGCTAATCTAGAACCTTGTAGTAAATAATATAGATTTTATTATCACACACAACAATATTTGCTATTAGCTTGCTATTGTAGTTGTAAATTTTATTAGTTTTATGGTCACAACCTTGTATCCAACAGCTGCATATGTTTTACTGTCACAAGTATATTAGACAGGTCTACGAACATAAAATTTTGTGGATATCGGAATAGGATATTATGACTAGAAAAGTTACATAAGAGCGAGAACAACCCTTTTGATTTACCTTTGTTTAGTGATCACCTTGGTCACTTGTTTACACTGGTACCATGAGCAATTATTTGCATATCCACTACAAATTTATGATTCAAACTCTGTCTTAAAATAAGGGTATGTTTAATTGAGAAACAAATATTTTTTGCGCCCAATGTGTCAACCTTTTGCAAAACAAATATGAAGGTGACGATAACTAATTCTTTAGTGCACAACGTTGTAGTATTTACGTTTGCACCATTTTTTTGTGTTAAAAATATGGAAGTCCACACCAGGTGATCAATCACAACTGGCGACATACGCAAGTGGTCGCACGGAACTCACCCGGCCATCTGTGGTAAGCAGTAGATTACAAAAAAAGTACTCGCGTTTATGCGGACAAACACAAACGACGTTGATTTATTCCACATTTATTTTCATTGCCTTCCTACGATCTCACGTTCCATTATTGTAATGGAATTAGACCCGATTCCACGCCTCAATTAGTCACTCTTTAACCTGCCGCAGTTAATGGCTCAATCGGTGGAGGGAAAACCAGATGGTTCGTGTCCAGAAAAAAAAAACCAGTGGTTTAATCATGTCGCCTACTTGGCACACTAACCAGGGACATCTAATCACAATGCTGCCTACTTGGCCTGAGGGAGTGATATAATAAATCACATCCTGGATGTGATTTAGCGCTATATATATATATATATATATATATATATATATATATATAGCTGTACTATATCACACCCTGGGTGTGATATATTATTCCACACCCAGTCTAGTCACCTGCCATGTCACGCCCCATCCAACCTGACTAAATAAAAAGGAAAGCCAGGCCGCACCCCGCTTTCCAGAAAACCAGCCATAAAAGAAACCGAGTAGAAAAAAAAAACAGGACCCATTCATTATGTTTCCCATAAAATATTCGTCAGACTCCCACGCGTTTATGGACTTTTATTGGTCCCTGGAGAAAAGAATCATTAAATTCCATTCATACCACCATAATTTGCTCCTACAATTTCCTCCATGTGATTGGGGCAGCTGCAGCTCCCGTTCCAGGTTTAGCACCGTCGGAGCAGCTCGTTTTGGCCGTTTAGACGGCATCGTCCGGTTGCATTGTCCTCCGATCCTGAATGGAGGTAGCCTCACCCGTGCAAGGTACGCAACAATGTTCTGTTTTTACATCTAAGCGTTTGATAAGGTATCAATAATGCTTCTTTGCACATGTGAACGGCAGGTAGAGTTGGCAGGAATCGTCTAGTTGATAGTCGTTTCGCAATCTCGAGTGCAGCGTTTGGTTTGCGTCATCCCCGAATCTTAATCCGCGGCAGGCTCACGCCGTGAAGGTACATAACAATCCTTTTGTTTTACAGTCGTGTGCTAAGTAATCCATGATTCTCTTCCAGATGAGCAATCGGCTAGCACATAGGGTGCTGATGAACAACCCTAAGCTGCTGGTGATCTAAAGCACAAAAAAGGTGTTATAAAAAAAAAGCACAAAAAAGGAAAGGTAAGCCTCTGCCAAAGCACCCATGCCTGAAGAAAGATTAATTCGCCATCTCTTTTTTCTCTGTTGTTTGCAGTTCGCAAAATCATTTTTTGTTTTTAGTTTACAGATGGTAACTTATCTGGTTTTATATATTTGCGGGATGATTCATGGGTCCCTGAGTCATCGTTCGTGTGGCTGTGTGTGCTGCCGGAGGCTCTGTCTTGTGCCATCCTGACGGTAGTGCAGGTTATCCTTTGACTATCTTGAGGCCGATGGCCATTGATCAGGCGCAGGGTGGACTATGATTCGATGATTCAATCAAGGGCGGCCAGGTCGCTCGTCCGTCTCTTCCCGGTGCAGACACGCAATCCAGTCCTCCTCATCTTCATCGGGCACGAACGGCAAGATCCAATGGTTCCACTTCCCCATATGCACACGACGGTTGCATTAGCGTCAGTTCCACAAAAGCTCGACATGTAACAGATGATATTCTGTTTGTTTTCTTCCTCGTAGCTTGCCGGGCAAAATATAAACTATTTGATGCTTCATTCTTTTAACGATTCGAATCTCCGTCATGTGGATCTGAATCTTGTTTTTTTTTTTTTTGAAAATTCTCGCTTACAGAAATGAAATTTTTGACCGCTAACAAGGAGGCCAAGAAAAGCACACTCTGGGCTAGAAAGAAAACTTTCACAAGAGGGGTAGGAAGATGCTTGCTTTGTTGCTGTATTTGCATGTGGTATTTTCCAATTTCTTTTTTAAAATTATATATGTATGTATTAGGAGAAGTATACTTGAGTCTATTGTTTTGGGACCAAGAAGAAATTGAGCAAGACCCTTGCAAAATAAAAAAAAAAGAAATTGAGCAAGAAGATAATTCTAGTTCAATTTGTTCCCAAGATTGCAATCTCTACTCGCGTGCAAAGCTATGAATTTCTAATTTATGTATTGACTTTGTTATCTAAAAGTGTAAAATTCAATATTCCTACTTCCTGGGTTACAGTACTTCCAACAGTACATCTCAAACTATGCTTGCACCAAATATGTCATGGTACTATTTGAACTCAATATATATGATTAGACAAACAAGAGTCTATATGGGTCAAGTGGACCACACTCTACATCTATAATTTCTCAAGGTTTTGAAATTCTTGGTCAAAAAGAAGTGTTTTAAACTCCACTACAGTACTTTCGTCCGGTGTAAGAATATATGTTAAAAAATTCATTCTTTATTACCATTAATTATCGACCAGACCATAGAAAACTATTGGTATAAAACATAGTATTGTTTTCTAATCATAAATCTCTAGTCTTTTACTATTGAGATGTATGATTCATACCCATGCCTATTTGCTATTGAGATGTTTGATTAATCAGAGTCCTTGCAAACAGTTCGAAGCTTTTATGGTTAACCAGTTTCATCCTCAATTAAATACTAACAAGGTTACCAGCAATTCAAGGATGAAATAGACCTGGACATGCATGTGTTTTAATCATAAATCCCTATTGCCTTTACATTCATGCCCTCCTTTTCTACCAGAAGGTTAGTCAATGAGTGTTGACTCAAGTTTTTATGGTTAATCAACTTTATTCTCAGTCACGACATTTAGCCACACATTGTTTTAAATTTTTCCACTTAAAACTATTCTTTGCGATCAAGGCTGGACACCTATATTGTGAGTTCGTACAACTTTTGCGATTATATATACTAGGACTGTGATTTGGCAAATGGCTTAATAATAAAATTCTAAAAGAATATGATAAATAACTTTTTTGTGGTCAAGGAAAATTTTCTCTTGTCATGTAATAGAACGTTTTGATCATATATACTTCGATTTAATCATAAAATGCCAAAGGAATAATGGATAGAACTTTTTTTTTATTAGGATCATGGATGTAGTCTGAGTCAATACAAGCGCCTATATCTACTCGGACTATGTTTTGCCATTTTGGCACATGACATAATCATAAAATTCTCAATGAATTTGTGATCAAATTCACTAGGCCTTTTCTACCCGTGCAATCATAAGAGTAGTTCAGATCCTGTGATCATTTTGTAAGCAAAATATCTAGATGCTAAAAATATCCAAACTTCCAAATACGTGAGCAGTTTTGTCCTCTGGAGTCCTAGTTCAATACACGAATTCTTTTTTTTTTTTGCAAAAAGGTTCAATACAGAATTTCACTTTCCATTATAGTTTGATACACGCATTCAGAAAACCACATTTGCGTTGCTATAATTTGTGAGTCCAAAGTAAAACTAGCCTTTTATGTGACAACGAGTTCACTTTTTTGTGCTTAGAGTATGATACACACGTAAAAGTTGCATGCAGCCTTTTACACAAAACATCAAGCTGAAGAAATGAAACTTGCTGTAAAACAAGAGCAGTTTTTATCCTCTAGAAAGAATGGTTTCAGCCGCAACCGGTATACCTTTGCACCTTTCATTATTTTAATGGAGACCGAAGCTTCATGCATGGCTCAATCTGTGGTGATTAATGTGCAGCAATCAAGTGGGCAACCGATGAGGAAAAGAAAACCACCAAAACGAACACACGTCCAGTTTATTGTTCTCTCGGTGGCTGCTGCAACATCGGAGCCACATTGACATGCTGCTGCTTATATGGCACTCGTGATATAATTATGACTGAGGTTACTAATGGAGGATTCACCGAGATATGATTATGATTGAGCTGGTCCCTTGTCTCACGGCCATTTGCCGCAAGACAATCACCGGGTTCCTTAATGTCATCAATCTTATCAGACGGACAACAATACAGTCGGAAGAGGGAGACGTATGTGAACCATTATCATTTTGAGTCAATACAACTTTTGCGACTAAACGTACTTGGATTGTGTTTCTGCACATGGGAAAGTAGAAAAATTCCCAACAAATTCGTGATCAAATTCCTAAATCACTATTCATTTCAACATTTTGTTTAATCATAAAATTCCCAATGAACTTGTGATAAAAATAAACATTTTTGTGATCAAGGACACCTATCTTTGAGTTAATACAACTTTTCGTGATCAAATTCCTAAGCTGGGTTGCATTTCAGCACCTGGCTTAATCATAAAATTCCCAATGCAGTAAAAAGTATCTGCGATCAAGGGATATCAGTCTTCTGATAAAAAAATACAAATTTTGCTATTGTAAATACTCGGATTGTTTTTCTAGCAAACACGTGATGTTAGAGGAAGAATACGAGAGGATATTTTGTTAGCTATAGTCAACCTCCCTCGAATACGTCTTTTTTATTTTGAAAACTCCTGTAATATACGTGAGCAGATTTTACCCTCACTAAGGTTCCAATTATGTATTCTCACAACCTGATATCGTCTTCAGCATATATTTGTGAGTCAGAGACAAGATTTTTGCGCTAATGACCTGTCTTTTTCATTTGAGACACACGTATAATAATTAAGGACACAAGGTCATGCAGAGCCATATTTGCACAAAAAATGTAGTTGCAAAAGTTATTGAAGTTTAGCGTAAAAACATGTAAAGTTTTTCTCCTCACGATACTAGATTCCATTCACATATCGCCTGCGCCTTTGAATATTTTAATGTTGTCCAAATCTCAGTGGCTCAGATTAAGGCGCCACAATTAATCGACAAGCCCGTCCTGTGGAAAAAAAAACCAGGCAACGTGTGGTTAATTGCTACGGAAGAATACACGGTCCGGTTAATTGCTGTGTCCTGGTTGCTGGAGCACCGCTGGTGCTACAGAGGCAGCCAGGTGCCTACATGGCAGTGGAGAGTGATATATTAAATCACACTGCGGGTGTGATTTAGCGCTGCCCTATATATAGCTATATATATATATATATATATATATACTCAAATCTACCATATAATCACGATATCCTTCTCCATAAAAAATTCTAAAACTCAATGCCCCTGACATCCCTGATTATGAAAACATTATATACCTTAATTAGCAACATTGTTTATCTACTCGTTTGTACTTTTCAAATACTCGTAAATAATTTGTTTATGACACCCATATGTATATAACATTATGAACTAAGCATATATGATTTTATCATTTTATGTATTTGGATGTGTACAATACTTATATGAAACGAAGTATATTCTTTCAGGTACAAAATAATAATTGTTTCAATTTTTAAGGACTGAAATAACCTAGATTTAAGCATCCAAATTAGCAGGACTAAAAAAAGGGAAAATCCATTTTACTCTCCCAAACAATCTATTATGTCTAAATTACACCCCAAACAAAATCTTGGCTCACTTTACTCCCTCAAACAATTTAAGTTGGCTCAATTTACTCCCTTATACAATTTATCATTGGGAAAAGTTCATTTTACTCCCCGAACAATCCACTTTATTTAAATTACACCCGAACAAAATCTTGACTCACTTTACTCCCTTAAGCTATTTAAGTTGGTACAATTTACTCCCTTATGCAATTTCTCTTTTATATTTCTCTTTGTACGAGTTAAGTTTAGTGCTCAAATTTTGCACAACGATAGTTTTCATTGAACCTTACGTTAAAAAATATAATATACATTTTATAGTTTAATAGCATAAAATATCATATTAATTATACATGTCTAGAATTGTATACAAAATATTTTAAAAAATATATATAATATTTTGATTTATATAGAGAATGGTACCATCTATCCTCATGCAAAATTTGGGCTTTAAATTCAAAGCGTACAAAGAGAAACAAAAAAGAGAAATTACATAAGGGAGTAAATTGAGCCAACTTAAATAGTTTGAGGTAGTAAAGTCAGCCAAAATTTTGTTCGGGCTATAATTTGGACAAAGTGGATTGTTCGGGGAGTAAAATGGACTTTTCTCTTTTCTTTTTGTTTCTCTTTGTATGATTTGAATTTGAAGCTCAACTTTTACATTATGATAGATCGTAACATTTTCTATATAAAAGAAAATATTTTATATGTTCGTAAATATTCTGTATACAATTCTAGAATTATATAATTAAGATAATATTTGATGTTATTATACTATAAAAACTATGTTTAAAATATATATTATATATTTTTAACGTAATGTTCAATGAAAACTATCGTTGTGCAAAATTTAAGTATTAAACTCAACTCGTACAAAGAGAAATGAAAAAAGAAATTACATAAGAGAGTGAATTGTACCAACTTAAATTGTTTGAGGGAGTAAAGTGAGTCAATATTCTATTCGGGGTGTAATTTGGACAAAGTGGTTAGTTCGAGGGAGTAAATAAACTTTTCCTTAAAAAAATGAAAAAATACCTCGGGCTCACTCGCCGTCGATGACGTCCGCCTTACGCACCCGACACCGCGCCCAGTCTCCCTGCTTGCCAAGGCCGCGCAACTACCTCTGTCCGACCCGGTGCGGCTGGCCACCTCCTGCAACCGGCCTAGGCCCCGCCGCTGCCTCCGCCGCCGCCTTCGCGCTCCTCCTCTCGCTTTCCCATCCGCTCCCCACGCTATGTGTCCAAACCGCTCGGGTGGAGTCACGGGCGGGGCGGGGAGGAGTCACGGGCGGAAACAGGGACTATTCGCCACGTGGGCGACCAACGGGCCCTAATCGGGTGCCCACCTACCGACAAGCCTTGTCGGCTTTCGCCCCACCCGACCGGTGACATGGACCCCGCACGATTGCCGACATAGAGTGTACGGCCCGACCTATCGGTACTGAAAAAACCGATTGGAGCTAGTTAGGCGAGCCGGTCGATAGCTTGCTCTACCCACTAGCCTTTATTTTTGCAATTTTTTAGATACACGTCCAATCTGCAATTTTCCATTAAAATACAATTACTTTTTAATTAAAAAAAAGAAAAAAATCCTATTTACCTCCCTCAAGTTTCATGGTCGAGTGTATTATTGCCATCTCAACTCTAAAACCGTATACCCTAACTATGAAAGTTGAGGGAGGTATTTTAGAGTTGAGGCCCATATGTCGGGCGCCATGTCGAGTACTACGGGCCCCACCGAAGGACGCCGAGTATAGAGAAAGAGAGACGGAGGAGTGGTTGGTGGGGCCCACAGCGCCGACGTGGCGTCCGACATATGGGTCCTGCCGACCATGTCGGCTAAAACCGCTTCAAAAGCCGGGCGGGGGTAAAACGAATAGTTTTGATAGTTGAGGGACCATAGATATCAAATTTTAGAGTTTATTTTTTTATCTCCCCAATTTTAGAGTTGAGAGAACAATAGTACTTCAATCATAAAAGTTTTTTTTGAACGGCGATCATAAAAGTTGAGCGAGGTAAATATGACTTTTTTCTTAAAAAAACAGTCTAAGACGATGCGGCCGCGGAGGTAAGTTATGACGGCCCGTTAACTCAAATGTGCAGCCCAATAAGGCGAGCCGAACGGTCTCGACATCGTAACTGACCGCACCGCACGTCCGCACCCTAATCCCGCGGTCGCCGCCGCCAAAGCGCCGCCGCTTCTGCCCCTAAAGCGTGGCTCCGTGATATGCTAAGCTCGCCAGGCTACGTGCTCATGCCAGCAATCTAGCCCCGCCCCATCTCCTCTGTTTTCCCCCTTCTACGGATGGGACAGGGATGGTCGAATACGGGCGCGGCGACGGCGGCGGCGGCGGCGGAGGGACTCACCGCCGGTGCTGTTCCTGGTACGTCTGCGAGCGCTCGCCCTCCACGTCGTTGTATCTCGCCGCATGTCAACTCTCGCTGTTTCGTAGAGCTAGGGTTTCATCGCATCGAATTGGTGTAGTGCGTCGCTTTGTCTTCACCAGCACAGATGAGCATGAATCAGCGTGGTGGCGCATTTCAATCAATTCCGTTCCTAGGACCTTTCGGATGTAGTTTCAAAAAAGAAAAAAAAAGAAGGACCTGTCGGATGTTTAATCTCTGTTGAGAGGGCGTTCTGAATTTGACTTGGTTTTCTGATCTTACCATCAGAGGTTATGGCGAAACGCAAGAAGAGGAGTAAGAATAGGAAACAGAAGGTGGCGGATGCAAAGGAAAATGGAATCGTGGAGCAGGAAGCTGCCTCTGTCACAGCTCTGGTGGGGGTGCGGAGGTGAACGGGAAGGTGGAGCTAGAATCCCCTGCTGCTGCCTCTGTTCCCGGTATGTATGTGAGCAACTGAGCATTCACCCTCCATGTTGTATTCCACCGCAGTGTCAGCTCTCCTGTTTTGTAGGTCGAGCGATTCAGTCAATTACATTGCTAGGACCCTATTGGATGTTAATCTCTGTTCAGAGGGCCTTATGAATTTGTCGTAATTTTCTGATATTACCTCCAGAGGGGACGGCGAAACACAAGAAGATGAAGAAGAGGAAGAGGGAACAGGAGGTGGTGAATGCCAAGGAGAATGGAACTGTGCAGCAGGAAGCTGCCTCTGCTGTGTCTCCTGTTCTGGGTATGTGCTTGTACGTCCTCAACCTTGCCATGGCACAACATTTCCTTTGCTGGAGCTTAGAGCCAGGGCTGTAATGATATCAAATGCTATTAGAGCTGTCATTCTGTTTTCCTGTTTGCTTAATTGTGTATTTTGTTCATTATGGTTGAGGTAGTGTGTTAATTAAAGTTTGTTTTTTATGATTTCAGCTTTCAAAGAGATGCCAAAATCAAAGAAGAAGAAGGATGTGAAAGCAAAAGAGAGGGCGATGACAGGACAAGAAGCCGCTGCCATAGCTGTTTCTGGTATGCGGGCACATCCCTGGCCTTGCCATCTGTTGCAGCAATGCTTTTACTTTAGCATAGTGCTAGTGTTTTTTTCTTTTCTTTTCTTAATGGGAATGGGTGCTTAACTCTGGGCTGTCTTCTGTTACCTACTAGCATGTTGCAGACGATTGCATTGCTCCTGCCATGTTAATGGGCTCCATTACTAGCATGTCAGAAGGAATTTGGGTGCCTATTTCTTAATAAAATGGCACTACTCCAATGTTAGTCGAGTGCATTTTTTTTGAAAAAAAACTAGCATGAAACTGTAGAGTAAACATTCTGATTGGGTTTCTTTATACCTTTTTGTAGCATTGGATGTGACACCAAAATGTGAGGGGAAGGCAAAGGAGAGGGGGATTGTGGAGGAAGGAACAACTACCTCTTCTGTTCCAGGTATGCATGTACTGGCATTGTCATGTTTTGCGGAATTCTACTTATCCGATGGCGACAGGTGCTTTGTTTTGGTTTTTCTCCACTCGATTAGATATATTAACTCTCCTCTCTTGCATATGGCATTTTCATTAGCTTATTTCATCGCAATTTCCATGCTACTGTGTTTCATTATTCTTGGCCTTGTTATGTTTGTGGAATGTGGCTTCTTAGAGCTAGCTTTGTTTTGTTTTTGTTTTTGTGGTTGTTTTAGGTATGGTATGATATGGTGATGGATGCTTTGATTTTATGTTCACAATATTATATATTTTAACATTATCTTGTACTCCCTCCGTTTTTAAAATACTGACGTTAAGACAAGATATCCTAGTTCATTTGTAGTTCATTTCTCTTGTCTGAAACGTCAACAATTGTAGAATAGAGGAGTATATTGCATGGTTACCCCATTGGTAGTGCCTTGTTAATAAGTTCTACTACCGTTGTGCTCGATTCTTCTGTATAGTAAACATTCTCATCAGAGTTCTCTTGTTTTTAGATTTAGAATGTACCCCTTTCTATTTGCAAAAAGAAGAACATGATTATGTAGATTATTTCTCTTCCCAAGCACGCCATATGCTGTTACAATCAGTTCTATTATCAGATTCTGCTCCAGTGTGTTTAATTTATGTACAATGAGTGTTCTGATTTGAGTTGGTTCCCAATTTTAGCACCCGAGGGGACAACAAAAAGCAAGAGGAACAGGTTGAAAAAGAGGATGCTGGAGCAACAGGAACCTGCACAGGCATTATCAGGTCCTGCTGTTGTGGATAAAATTGCGACCAGCAAATCTGTTACTTGTGCAGATGTTTGTATGGATCCTGGAAATACGGAGGATCCAAATTGTTCCAAAGCAAAGGATGCTAATAATAATAATGAGAAGACAAAGGAGAGGGAGATGGTGGAGCAAGGAACTACCACCTCTGGTGTTTCAGGTATGCAATTCTGCTCTAGGGCTACGATGTAGTGTTTTATCCAATGGTGATGGGTGCTTTGTTTTTGGTTCATGATTAGATAGATTACTGCTCTCTTCTCTTGCATACGGCATTGTTATTTGCTTATTACATTGTTACTGCCATCTACTATGTTTCATTTTGCATACACCCTTGGCCTTTTTATGTTTGTGGAATGTGAGTTCTTAGAGCTTTTTGTGTTGTTGTACTGTATGAGATGGTGATGTATGCTTTTATATTATGTTAACAAGATTATATATATCAATGCTATCTTGTATATTGCATGGTTATCCCATTGCTACTGCCATGTTTATAAGTTCTACTACCTGTGTGCTCGATTCTAGTTTCTGTGTAGTAACATGCTCATCAAAGTTCTCTTGTTTTTAGCATTGGAAGGGACCCTTTTCTATTTGTAACAAGAAGAACATGATTATGCAGATTACTTTTCTCTTCCCAAGCATGCTATACGCTGTTCCAATTAGTTCTATTACCAGATTCTGTTCCAGCGTGTTTAATTTATGTACAAAGAGTGTTCTGATTTGAGTTAGTTCTCAATTTTAGCACCAGAGGGGGCAACAAAAAGAAAGAGGAAGAAGTTGAACAAGAAGATGCAGGAGCAACAGGAACTCGCACATGCGTTATTAGGCCTTGTCAAACTTGGAAATGGTGGTACAATTGCGGAAGGGGCATCCGGTGATGCAGATGTTAGTATGGATCTCACAAATGCGGAGGATCCAAATTGTTCCAAAGCAAAGGATACTAATGACAACGAGAAGGAGAAGGCGAAGGAGAGGGAGGTGGTGGAGCAAGGAACCACCACCTCTGCTGTTTCTGGTATGTATGTTGTGGCCTAGTCATGATTTGCGGTGTTCTGCTCTACAGTTTTTATGTAGTGCCTGTATCCGATGGTGATGGGTTCTTTGTTTTGGTTCCACATGATTAGATAGATTAATGCTCTTTTCTCCTGCATATGGCATTGTTATTGGCTTACAGCATTGCTACTGCTGTGCTACAGTATTTTGTTGAATACCTTATAGTAGTTTTCTGTAAACATTGTAATTAGAGTACGTTGTCTTATTTTAGTAACAGAGGGGACACCCAAATTCAAGGAGGAGAAAGAAAAGACGGGGGTCACGGAGCAGGAATCCACTACCAGTACTCTTTCAGGTATACACACCACTTGGCCTTGTTATCTGGCTTCTTAGAGTGGTTTTGCATTATATTATATGAAATGGTGATGTCTGCTTTGATTTTATGTTCACCTGATTAGATATATGAGTGCTATCTTCTTGCATATTGCATGGTTAATGCATTGCTACTGCCAGGTTAATAAGTTCTATTACTGGCCTGCCTGATTCTTGTTTCTGTATAGTGAACATTTTAATCACAATTCTCTTTTTACCATTGGATGGGACACCTTTCTTTGTGCAACAAGAATACAATTTTGTTCTCTTTTCAAGCATGCCACATGCAGTTCTAATCAGTTCTATTACCAGATTCTGCTCCAGTGTGTTTAATTTATGTGCAACAAGTGTTCTGATTGGAGTTGGTTCCCAATTTCAGCACCAGAGGCAACAATGAAATGCAAGAGGAAGAAGTTGATGAAGAAGAAGCAGGAGCAACAGGAACCTGCACATGCATTATCAGGTCTTCCAGTGCTGGATAAAATTGCGGCTAGCAAATCTGTAACTGGTGCAATAAAAGGGGAAGGGGCATCTGGTGATGGAGATGTTACTATGGATCCCAGAAATGTGAAGGATCCAAATTGTTCCAAAGCAAAGGATACTACTACTGCTGCTGCTAATAGTAATAAGGTGAAGACAAAGGGGAGGGAGATTGTGGAGCACGGAACCACCGCATCTGCTGTGTCAGGTATACAACTCTGCTCTAGGGCTTCGTGTAGTGTTTTTATCCAACAGTGATGGGTGCTTTGCTTTGGTTCATGTAGGGAAAATCGGTGTCCTTAGATTAACACCAACTCCTTAGAAGTAGTACCAAACTGGTGTGATACCCCTTCTTTTATGGGCCCAAACTCGACCTTCTCACTATATCGAGGAGATCTTCACCTTACTCTTATGCTAACTTGGGGGACCAACTCTTTTAGAAAAGAGCTCAACCTTTATTGATAACATAAACTTGACACAAGACACAACATTCTCCGTGGTTACATACCACTACTATCAATCTAGGACTCACCATAACACACCTAGACTCTAAGACACATCATGGCAACCTTTGCCATGCCTTCACACGTGGTGGCTACTATGGCTCGGTGCCTCGGAGGGTAGAGGGCACCCCTATTTATACTTACACATGATCACTAGGATGTTGCCATGCGGAAACATTCCACACTCTTCTGACTAAAATATCTAGCTCTAGAATATTCCCATTCTTATCCTAATATCTGGGTATTTCTTACCATATCTGGATTCTAGACTATTCTTTACTTTGCCATGAAGAAATAGTTCTAGACTCTCCCATATCAAATATCTTTCTCTTGTACTTTCCTAAATATTCTAGAATATTCCAAGTATGCTTTGTCATAACTCAACACTCCCTCTCAATACATACTTGTCTTTCTACTGGTTGCCATCTCTCATTTATGCACTTTGCCAATGTCTCCCAAGCTTCCTTCGGTTTCCCCATATCTTTCTCCTCAATTGTCTTCTTCAACACCAACATTGCCTCCTTCCACACACACTTTTGCAAGGCTTCTGCATTCTCCTTCACTTTGGGATCTGTTTCGGGGCCTATAACAACTTCTCTTGCACTCTAGAAATCTGCCATCTCAACTGACCAGACCAGCGTTCTCCACAGTCTCGGACTGTGCTCTTCGGTAGATTCTCCTCTAGTGCCACTCGGTTCCACACTGAGCAATGCAAGCGTCCCGCGCTTAGTGATTGCACCGACCAATGTAAGTGCCCTGCACTTACAACAAACTCCTCCCTCTATTGGCAGTCTCAAACCGCCCCTACATTACACTTGGTCCCAGACCAGTGTTCTTCACTTCACAATCCCAGACTGTGATCTTCGGCTAGAGTCTCCAACATAAGTGACCCGCGCTTGCAGAAGACTCCTCCCTCTTTTTGGCAATCCCGGATTGCCCCTGCTCTAATACCAATTGTAGGGAAAATCGGTGTCCCTAGGTTAACACCGACTCCTTAGAAGTAGTACTAAAGTGGTGTGATACCACTTCTTTTGTGGACCCAAACTCAACCTTCTCACTATCTCGAGGAGATCTTCACCTTACTCTTATGCTTACTTGGGAGACCAACTCTTTAAAAAAGAGCTAAACCTTTATTCATAGCATAAACTTGACACAAGACACAACATTCTTCGTGGTTACATAACATTACTATCAATCTTCGACTCACCACAACACTCCAAGACTCTAAAACACATCATGGCAACCTTTGCCATGCCTTCACACGTGGTGGCTCCTATGGCTCCATGGCTTGGTGCCTTGGAGGGTAGAGAGCACCCCTATTTATACTTACACATGATCACTAGGATGTTGCCATGCGGTAACATTCCACACTTTTCTAACCAAAATATCTAGCTCTAGAATATTCTCATTCTTATCCTAATATCTAGATATTTCTTACCGTACATAAATATCTAGACTCTAGACTATTCTTTACTTTGCCATGAAGAAATAGTTCTAGACTCTTCCATAGCAAATATCTTTTCTCTTGTACTTGCTTAAGTATTCTAGAATATTACAAGTATGCATTGTCATAACTCAACAGTTTATCGCAACACGGTTACATGGAATAATGCATATGTCCTTGTTATTGGCTTGTTGCATTGCTACTGCCATGCTACTATGTTTTTTTACTTGCATGCCAGATTTTCTGTAAACGATGTAATTAGAGTCAGCATTAGAGGGGACACTCAAATTCAAGGAGGAGAAAGGGACTCCTTTCTATTTGCAAAAAGATGAGCATGATTATGTTGATTAGTTTTCTCTTCCCAAGCACACTAATCAGTTCTATTACCAAACACTGCTACCCCATGTTTAATTTATGTACAATGGGTGTTCTTACTGGAGTTCCTTGCTCCAGAGGGGACAGCAAAATACAAGGAAAAGAAGTTGAAAAAGAAGATGCCGAAGCAACAGGAACCCACACAGCCATTATCAGTGGTGGATAAAATTACGGTAGGCAATCCTGTAACTGGTGTTACAAATAGGGAAGGGGCATCAGGTGATGCTGATGTTAGTATGGATCCTGTAATTGTGGAAGATCCAAATTGTTCCAAAGTAAACAATGCGAATGATATTGGTAAAGAGAACCCAAAGGAGAGGGATATGGTAGAGCAAGGAACCTCTGCTGTTTCAGGTATGCAGTAGTGGCCTTCTCAATTTTTGCTAAATTCTGCTCTTGGGCTTAGATCTAGAGTTTTTAGCTGATGGCAATGGATGTTTTGCTTTGGTTTATTTCTACATGGTTAGATGGATTAATGTTCTCTTTCATATGGCATTGTTATTGACTTATTGCATTTCTCCTACCGTGCTATGTGTCTCATTACTTGCATGTTGGATACATGTTTTTTCGGTAAACATTGTAATTAGAGTTCTTGTTTTAGCACTGGAGGGGAAACCCAAATGCAATAATGAGAAAGAAAAGGAGAGGGGGATTGCGGAGAAGGAAGTTACTACTGGCACTGTTTCAGGTATGCACATACACGCTTGGACTTGTCATGTTTGTAGAATGCTGCTTCACAGAGCTAGGTTTTTGTATTGTATTGTATTGTATTGTACAAGATGGTGTTGGGTGCTTTGAATTTTTTTCCACATGATTATATATATTTAAACTATCTTCTCTTGTATATTTCATGGCTACTGCCATGTTACTAAGTTCTATTACTGGTGTGCAGGATGTTAGTTTCTGTATATTAAACATTCTTATCAGAGTTCTCTTGTTTTTAGCATAGGAAGGAACTCCCTATTTTCAAAAAGAACATGATTAGTTTTCCTCTTCCCAAGCATGCATGCTGTTCCAGTCTGTTCTATTAGCAGACTCTGCTCCCGCTTGTTTATATAAAATGGGATTTCTGATTGGAGTTGATTCCCAATTTTAGCACCAGAAGGGACAACAAAACGCAAGAGGAAGAAGTTGAAAAAGATTCAGGAGGAACAGGAACCTGCACAGGTATTATCAGGTCTTGTTGTGGTGAATAAAGTTGTGGCCAGCAAACCTGTAACTGGTGGTACGAATGGGGAAGGGCCATCTGGTGATGCGGATCTTAGTATGGATCCTGTAATTGCGGAGGAACCAAATTGTTCCAAAGCAAAGGATGCGAGTGATATTGATAAGGAGAACCCAAAGGAGAGGGATATGGTAGAGCAACGAGCCTCTGCTGCTTCAGGTATGCAGTAGTGGCCTTATCATTTTTTGCTAAATTCTGCTCTTGGGCTTGGATCTAGTGTTTTTAGTCGATGGCAATGGGTATTTTGCTTCGGTTTATTTCTACATAGTTAGATGGGTTAATGTTCTCTTGCATATGTTATTGTTATTGACTTATTGCATTTCTACTACCGTGCTATGTGTTTCATTACTTGCATGTTGGATACGTGTTTTTTCGGTAAGCATTGTAATTAGAGTTCTTGTTTTAGCAATGGAGGGGACACCCAAATGCAATAATAAGAAAGAAAAGGAGAGGGGGATTGCGGAGAAGGAAGTTACTACTGACACTGTTTCAGGTATGCACATACACGCTTGAACTTGTCATGTTTGTAGAATGCTGCTTCACAGAGCTAGGTTTTTTGTATTGTATTGTATTGTACCAGATGGTGTTGGGTGCTTTGTTTTTTTTTCCACATGATTATATATATTTAAACTATCTTCTCTTGCATATTGCATGGCGACTGCCATGTTACTAAGTTCTATTACTGGTGTGCAGGATGTTAGTTTCTGTATATTAAGCATTCTTATCAGAGTTCTCTTGTTTTTAGCATAGGAAGGAACTCCCTATTTTCAAAAAGAACATGATTAGTTTTCCTCTTCCCAAGCATGCATGCTGTTCCAGTCTGTTCTATTAGCAGACTCTGCTCCCGCTTGTTTATATAAAATGGGATTTCTGATTGGAGTTGATTCCCAATTTTAGCACCAGAAGGGACAACAAAACACAAGAGGAAGAAGTTGAAAAAGGTTCAGGAGGAACAGGAACCTGCACAGGTATTCTCAGGTCTTGTTGTGGTGAATAAAGTTATGGCCAGCAAACCTGTAACTGGTGGTACGAATGGGGAAGGGCCATCTGGTGATGCGGATGTTAGTATGGATCCTGTAATTGCGGAGGATCCAAATTGTTCCAAAGCAAAGGATGCGAGTGATATTGATAAGGAGAACCCAAAGGAGAGGGATATGGTAGAGCAACGAGCCTCTGCTGTTTCAGGTATGCAGTAGTGGCCTTATCATTTTTTGCTAAATTCTGCTGTTGGGCTTGGATCTAGTGTTTTTAGTCGATGGCAATGGGTATTTTGCTTTGGTTTATTTCTACATAGTTAGATGGGTTAATGTTCTCTTGCATATGTTATTGTTATTGACTTATTGCATTCCTATTACCGTGCTACGTGTTTCATTACTTGCATGTTGGATACGTGTTTTTTCGATAAGCATTGTAATTAGAGTTCTTGTTTTAGCAATGGAGGGGACACCCAAATGCAATAATAAGAAAGAAAAGGAGAGGGGGATTGCGGAACAGGAAGTTACTACTGGCACTATTTCAGGTATGCACATACACCCTTGGCCTTTTTATGTTTGTAGAATGCTGCTTTACACAGCTAGGTTTTTTGTTACATTATTATATATATTTACACTACTCTTGCATACCATGTTACTAAGTTCTATTACTGGTGTGCAGGATGTTCTGTATATTAAACATTCTTATCAGAGTTCTCTTGTTTTTAGCATAGGAAGGAACTCCCTATTTTCAAAAAGAACACAAATAATTTTCTCTTCCCAAGGATGCATGCTGTTCCAATCTGTTATATTAGCAGACTCTGCTCCCGCTTGTTTATGTAAAATGGGTGTTCTGATTGGTCTGCAGGATGTTCTGTATATTAAACATTTTATCAGAGTTCTCTTGTTTTTAGCATCTGTTCTATTAGCAGACTCTGCTCCCGCTTGTTTATGTAAAATGGGTGTTCTGATTGAAGTTGATTCCCAATTTTAGCACCAGAAGGGACAACAAAACGCAAGAGGAAGAAGTTGAAAAAGAATATTCAGGAGGAACAGGAACCCGCACAGGTATTATTATCAGGTCTTGTCGCAGTGGATAAAATTGTGGCCAGCAAACCTGTAATTGGTGGTACGAATGGGGAAGGGCCATGTGGTGATGCGGATGTTAGTATGGATCCTCTAAATACGGAGGATCCAAATAGCTCCAAAGCAAAGGATGCTAATGATAAGGACAAGGCAAAGGGGAGGGAGATGGTGGAGCATGGAACCACCGCCTCTGCTGTTTCGGGTAGGCTTTTTTTTTCATGATTTGCACAATTCTGTTCTAGGGCTTCAATGTAGTGTTTTTATCCAATGGCAATGATTGTTTTGCTTTGGTTTATCTCCGAACCGTTAGATAGATTAGTGCTCTCTTCTCCTGCATATGGCCCAGAGAACGAAGCTGCAACTAAAACTAAACCTATAACTGTACACAAAACTAATGAAGGGATTCAACCCATAGTAGGAATGTAGGCCTTTCAGTTTCTGAAATTCTATAAGCCTGTAGTAGAACCTCATTTTTGAACTGTCTTTTCCAAGCTTGGAAGGGAGTACATGGTTATTGCATTGCTACTTCCATGTTAATAAGTCCTATTACTGGTGTTCCCGATGCTAGTTTCGGAGGTCTCTGGTTTTTAGCATGTGAAGGGACTCCTTTCTATTAGCAACAAGAAAATGGTTATGTTGATTAGTTCCACTTGCTGTTCCACCCAATTCTATTACCAGAATCTGCTTCCACACGTTTGATTTTTGTATAACTGGTGCTCTGATTGGATGTAGGCAGGGTTGCTAAGGATTGTCTGGATTCTTCAATGGATCATGACCTTAGCAGCACATGTGCTTCATGTTTAGTTCAGGCACCTAAAGAGAAGGTCAGGAATATCTACTCACCAAGGGGATCCCTGGTAAGATTTCAGAGGAAAAAACTCCTCATCCTTGATCTCAATGGTCTGCTTGCGGATATCAATATGGATAACCAAAATGCACACATGGCACATGCAAAGGTCAAAGGCAAATTAGGTAAACTTTGCTCCTTGTATTTTAACTGTTGTTTGTTTGTAGCAATTGAGGTCTTTAATAGATGCTAATTTGTAATGATTTTACTCATGTAACAGTCTTTAGGAGACCGTACTACGAGGATTTTTTGAGATTCTGCTTCCAGAATTTTGAGCTTGGAATATGGTCGTCAAGGAAAATGTATTTGTTTTTGTACCCTCTGTTTTTAATTATTTATATACATCTTTATAATTGTTTAAATTTTTATTCTCCAGGGAAAATGTCTATTCAGTTGTTGATATTCTTATGCGGGATCTGAAGCAGCACCTACTGTTTTGCTGGGTAAGAAATAGAAAAGCTATATATATATATATTTACTTATGGTAATAAACTTACCATTTCTATCACGGATTCACTAGGGTAACACGCATGACAGGTCGTTCGACTTGTAATGGTCATTTTGATCACTGTATTGTGCAAAATGTTTTTATTTCTCATAAATATTTTTTAGTGAGCCATTAGTGGGTCTCGTCAAACCTCAGCTCCATGTGCACCTGAGCACTCACTCCGGATTTTATACTGCCTTGCTGATATCACACAATATTTGCTCTTGCCAGATGCTTCCTGCATTTTATCATCTTCAGATTGTTGTCGTCTTCATCTGCCACTTAAATTGCCCACTTGAACTTTGTGCAAGTAACAAATACATTAGTTACATAGGGGTGTTCGTTTCCATGGGCTAAAGGGCTAAAACTAAACTTTAGACTAAACTTTAGCTCTAGGAAACGAACGGGAGAGCTAAAGTTTGGACTAATCTTTAGTTCTAGAGAGAAAGAATGGCTAAAAGGAGGCAAAACTTTAGCCCTCCAAGAGGTGCTAAAGTTTAGCCCAAATTTTAGGAGCTAAACTTTAGTCCCTAGAGGAAACGAACACCCCCATAGTTTGGTTAACTAAGTTATATTGTATATCCCAATGTGGAACATTTTTTTCTGCTAGCTAGTAAAGGCTGAAGATGTTGATGAGACACTGTTATGGTTAGTTGGTGCATGAGCGGACCATTTCCTATCAACAAAATCCATTGCTTCAGTTAAAATTTTTCACAGATGAAACAAGCAGATTTTTGTCACAAATGAAACAATTTTCCTACAACAAGAAGTCCCTACTTTCCCAGAACAAGAAAGGGAGCAATCTCCTGTTGCATCACTTTTTTCCACAATCCGGTGTCAAGGAAACTGGTCGGCTGCACTCTGTCAGCACCTAGACACGGTGGCCCGAGATGTTTGTAGGTCATAAACATAGAAAATATAGGGAGGTATTTGCATATTGACTCAATTGTGAAGGTAGGGAAAACTTCTCAGCAAAAGTGTTTTGGTCAGACAATGCAGCCTGCACTAGATCCAAGGTTTTGGTCAGCCATTTACTGCCTCCACCTGCCCGCAACAGATCCTCGTGCTCCTCCAGGCACTGCTGTGTTGTGAGATGGTTTACTATCGCGCAGCTTCGAGTCTCTGGAGGAGCAGGAAGAAGCAGGAGAGCGACAGGGAGAAGAATGGCTGGTTGCTGACTGATGGGACTCGAGCCACAAGCAGATAGGGGAAGGGGATAGGGTGCTGTGAGCTCCTGATGAGTTGAGCGACAACCATGGCCTTCTTGTTCTCTTCACTCTTTTTTTATTATAATTTTTCTTTTTCTTTTTCTTGCCAGCAGACCCAGCTGCTTATGCTACCGTAGCAAGCCATTTAATCGTGTAAACAGCGTAAACACTACACGTAGGGTGACCAACCATCTAACATTTAGTGTTTACGTTTTCATGGAGTACCTAGGAATAACGAGGTAGTGGTGCAATAATCGGCACCTAGCATTTTGACATAACTAAAACTGCGGTGTACCGTAAGGACCCGCCACCCTCACAACACCTAGACTTAGATACGGTGTTGCTGAGGTTTACTGCCTCATGGGTACCTCAGGTAACTATGCTTGAGCAGATTTTAGACCCATTAATGTCTAACTAAACATATTCTAGTAACCTTAAAGTGCAGTTTTAAAGTACAGTGAACTATATGACAGCATATCATGCTGTGTGACCTGCCACAAATTTAACTGTGTATCTTTTTCTGTGTCGCTGGGCTTTCTTATAAAGGATCGATTGTATTTTATCAGTTCATGTATTTTGTTTTCATGCTGTTGTCTGCATTTATTGTTGTGTTTTGTTACACTTTCTTTCGTTTGGTTATGAGTTACTCATTAATTCTTCTTATATAATTGTCTTGCTGGTCAGGACATGTCTAAGTGCACTTTCACTGGACATAAAGTAATTGGTGATAAGCACAAACCTTTAGTACTTAAAGAACTAAAGAAGTTGTGGAATAGAGAGGATCCTAATCTTCCTTGGGAGCAGGGAGAGTTTTCACCTTCAAATACGTTACTTGTGGATGACTCTCCCTATAAGGCACTGTGCAACCCGGTATTAAGTTCATCCTTGTTGATATATCAGTGATTCCTGTTAATTTCTAGGTCCATATGTGTAATTCATTCACTTTGGGTTTTTTTTTTGCAGCCACACACTGCAATTTTCCCTCAGCCCTACAGCTATGTTAATGAGAAGGATGATTTTTCATTGGGTATGCTTCAGCAAATTGCAATGCTGTTTACTATTTTCTGTTATATATTTTAATGTTCTGTATACAGGACCTGGTGGAGACCTGCGTGTGTATCTGGAGAGACTTGCTGCTGCAGATGACGTTCAAGTTTTTGTTCGGGATAACCCGTTTGGTCAGCCATCCATTACGGAGAGTGATCCCAAATGGAATTTCTATTCGAAAATAGTTAATAAAGTGGAGCGGGGATTCAGCTTGAAGTGGAAATGTTGAGTTTACTTGCGTTGGGTCAGTGCAACTACATGTAGCTTAGTAATTTAGTTTATTGGGCTCTGAGCCTTGCTGATTCAAAGCTTTTTGATAGCTTTGTTGATAAAGCCCCTGTTTTCCTTGCAAAGAGAAAAAAACGAGAGGTAAAGCCCCTGTTTTTGGTGTGCTAGGTGGCTACAAGGATTGTTCATCATACTTCGAGTGTACATGAGTGACAATTAATTCATTACCCTGTATTGCATTACAGGGTTGTAACTGTTAGATACCATTGAGATGTTCCCATTTTTTTTTTGTATGCAATCCCTCGTTTTGCTACATCTTGTAAGTGTTAGGCACCATTGATTACAGCGTTGTAACTCTTTGTTACCATTAAAAAAATTTAATCGCTTTGTAAGGGTGTTCCCAGTTTTCTGTATGCGATCTGTCTTCTTGCTATGTCTTGTAATTGCTTTGAATTCACAGAATTCTGCATCAACTCCATGGTTTCTTACCAATACGGGTTCACATGTAACTGCAAAAAGATCACTATTCTCTTCCCTTGAGAAGGGTTACAATGACAGATTACAGTTCTGCAATGAATTCTGCGTGAGTCTATTATTTCACTCAAATGTCATAAACTTGTAAAATGCCATTGATAAATATGAGTAGCATTGGTGAGATTTAGTTTCTAAGAGAATACATTTTCTGGGATATGATGTCCCAGTACACCTCACATTTTTCGTGAGGTACTTGTATGCACTGTGCAACTCCTGGACGTTAGTATTATTGAAGATCAGACTGAGTTATTATTACATCTGACATGTTGCTTATCTAGGAAAAATGCTGTAGGAAGTGCCTGATCAGTCTGTTTGATGTTTACTGCAGGTCTCAGAGTCACGAGGCAATCGCTGATGTGCAGTACAACCTGATCCATATGAAATGTTCAACTGGCGAGCTAATTTGAATGTAAGTAGTTTGGTTTTCATCCATATTTCTGCATATTTTGTTCAGCTTAGGCTTCTCTTCTGATGCTATCCACAAGTCCTAAAGACTCGAGATAGAAGGCAATGAAGTACACTTAGTCATTAATTTTTAGAGCTGCGGACAAATTAGTAAAAAAATTTTTGGCTTGTTCTATTTTACTGTCCTGTGAAACTAGTATGAATAGGCGTTTCTTGTGTGAGGGGCTTTAAGCTTTTGGTCCAAACTGGAGTGTCTTACTTTTGTACAACTCAAATCATCGTAGTATTTGAAAATATTAAATACGTTGTTCTGACTTCATGAATATATGGTAACCAAGTGTTTAAAGTTTACAAATGATGATATCTAGTTTCTACAATGACTTGAGTTATACATTCAGGTTGAACCTATAGAAGTACCTAGTTGCTGTAGTTTCATCAGGGTCGGAACAAAGTTAGACAACACGGTTGAACCTATGACAACTTTTTCTGAGCGAACAAATGCTTGATTTACTAATAATCAGATTCTACGCAATTTTGACACGAATCATGGGAACTTTAAAAGCCAACATTGCATGGCTACACATCTGAAAGTATAAAACGGACTCCTAGATTTTACTGGTAAGCTGTGATACTATTTGTTGACTTGCTTACAGTTAACCATACACTTCATAGTTCAGTCTTTACAACAGCAATGTAGGTGCAGTGTTCATAAGTGGAAAGGGACTTCTGGTCTGAGCAAGATTTTTGCTGAGCAGAGAATGAATAACTTCATGCCTCCATAGCTCCTGCTAGAGCCTCCATAGCTCCTGCCAGAGATACTGGACCAAGCTGATGCGTAAACTGCTGCATTGTTCATACATCAATTGTTGTTGGTGTGCATGGTTATGCTTCGTGAGCGTGGACCACCATCATGAAGATATGATGCAAACTTGTCTTGGTTGGTAAACTACAAAGACGTCACCTCCTTCTTTGCTTGAGAGGTTGATATAGAGGCATCGTCGTCTTATGCTGCATGTGACCACTCCTTTTTTGCTCCCAGTTCGGCGATCGACATTTTGCCTTTTCTGCTCTCTACTCATTAGCGTTCCGTTGCAGCACAGTCAGCAACTCATTTGGCATCTTTTCTGCAGTTCCGCTGAAAGATGTTCAGGAAGTACGTAACACTACAGTCGATTTTTATGTTTCTTTTGGGGGAACGTTCTAGTTTATATTTTTCCGCCTTCATTTTCAACGATCCAGATTCGAAGTAAAGGGGGAAACATACCGTTGCATATGGGCAAATGCATGGTTTGCTACATCGAGAAATGGAGCTGTCCGCAACGGGAAAAATAATGCCCACTAAACAAATCATCTTTATACCTCGAAGAGCTAAACAAATCACAGGATGTTTAAAGTAAACCAGGTTCCCAAGAGTTCTAACGGTATTCCTCCTGTTCCGATGTATCTCATGCCAGTGATTAGATATGATAATAATATATGGCTGCCATGTGCATCTACAAATATCGGTTGTTTTGACTTTTGACTGGTATCACCCAGCGGGAATAGAACTTGTAGAATTGCTTTCTTGGTTTGCTAGTCTGTTCAGGAATCAATCAGTAGGACTAGTAAGGATCAAGAGGAGGATACCTGACCTACCATGCTGCAGAACACTGATCTGTTTTTTCATAGGGGTCACATGGGTGCTGGTGGAAGCTTCTGATGTAGGAAAAGAAAACTGTGCAGGTAGCATCATGTGCCAGCGAGCCAGCCAAGCTGGTGCAGATGGGTCTTTTGTTTCTTTGAACAAGAATTGTGCAATTGCAAGAGGGATTATTGGTGGTGGGGGCAGATGGTGTGCACACCTATCTCCTGTGTCCTGTCCTGTCGATAATTTCTCTTGCCATAGCAATTGCATGGCTACCACCAACCTATCTTTTCCCATGTGGCTGGCCATACCCAGTCAGTGCATGCATGCATCCCTTTTTATCTCACCAGTTATTGTATAACTCCAAATTTGTACTAATAATAATCCTTTAATTGCTCCAATATCTTGCATCCTACATAATTTTTCACCTGTAATTTCTTGGCACCCGTGATGTTGGACAACCATTTAGATTCACATGTAGGGAGGACGGTGAAAGGCAGAGAACATTTGGATTGATATTTGCAAATATGCAAATATTATCCTGAATTGGAATAGTTCACTCAAACAAATGAATGCCACATCACCATTCCTAGCAAGAGAGCTAGAAAAGCGTAGGAAAAGTAAAGATGGAGACAAAGATCAGATCTTGCCCACTACCTAGGGCATTTCTTGGTCATAAATATTTTACTCCATGCTTAGCTAACCTTTGCTAGCAGTGACGTGCCTACTCACGTGTTTGGTGATACTAGAGGACATTTTCAAAGCTGTGATCCCATGTGCTACTTTTGGATATTACCGGTTACCATTACTTCGAAACTCCTTATGGTATATTTTGTGTTTTTTTTTCTATTTGTTTAGTTGTTGTTATTTAGCAGTCAAGGTGTCCTTTGCGGAATCGATGGATATAGATGGTATATCTCTTTCACTCTTCAATGCTCATCAGTATGCTTTCTGGATGATTAGAAGATCATATGCTTGACCGAAACACCCAATCTACGTCTACCGTTAATGAATTGGTCATTATTGTTGCAGGATTCTGGACTGGCCGGCGAAAGATAGAAAGATAGCATGCTTCTTCCGCATGACTGGATTCTGGCATCAAGTGTTCAAATGAAATTGAGACCATTCTTTCCCTCGTCGTTATGACGAAAAAATGCACAACTATATACCTTGTTCACAGTAGGGGCTTCCCCTACTGTAATTGCCTAAAAAAACTATATAAATTGTTGTCACTAGGATGCCTAAAGAATATCAGTTTTGATTTTGTCAAAATCAAAACAATTTTATAGGTGAACCAATAAACATTTATCATCTTCCTTAGCCTGTTTTACTTTCTAACTCTAGAACTGTACATAATTTCTCTTATTTTCATAATTGCTGCTCTAAGTAATAGTAGTTGGATGGGTCAAAGGAAAATCGATTGGTTGAATAATGCTTTTTTTACGACAGTAAACATTGTCTTCTGTCACGTTAGCCTGGTGATATTTATATTCTCGTTCAGACAAGAAATAAACATGGTTTAGGCCAATCTTCGTGCATAGTAATTTATGTCACAGTTTTTTAAAGTGCAACATCAGATTTAGACATTTTGGTATGATAGATGAAATGATCTCTTTTCAATGTATAGACAAGTCAAAACATTAAATTAATATCAAATTATTGCATTTAGATTGGTCAAAATATGTAGACATTATGCTTTTGATAAGAGGTTTCAATAAATGTGGTACATGTGAAATACATTATATTTTTTTACTAATGTGACATATCATTTAATACTAATAAAATCCTATTGAGATTGACCTTGCTGCTTGGTTGGACTTGGAACACGGAGAGACGAAACTCAAAGAGCAGGTGTCGGTTCCTGTGATATTTGACTGCAGCTGGCATCACTGCACAGCCTGCAGCAATGCTTCAACGACACGGCTTGGTGGCCTGGCCGGGTCTCCTTCACGGATGCACCCCTTGAATGCACTGTTGGTTAGTACTCTAGCTCCTTCCTCCTTAGCCATTCCATTCAATGCAAGCTTGACCAGTGACCAGACACATGACAAGAAGATGATTATGCAGTGCGTGCAGGTACTTGCATACTACTACTCCACAGATTAGCACCACCACCAATACGCATAACTAATCCACGGCGACCGTTGGATATCGCAGCAGTACCGACCGGCGAGGAATGGATAAATTCTGTGTTTTTACTGAACCCAACCAACTAACCAAGTAACCGGCCAGCTCTGCACAAGTCTAACCTTTCTTGCCTTCACGCCAAGTGCCAAAACGGTGCACACGCACGCCAGTGTTGAGAGAGAGAGAGTGGCACATGGGGTGCTGACTGCTGAGAGAGGATGAGAGAGAATAGAATGGGGTTGGAATGGTTGGCTGGTCCCAGAAAGCAGTAGGCCATGGCACTGCAATCCAACCATATTTTGTCAGTCTCAACTTCTCTCTCCCCCTCTTCATTAAGCTAACAAGCATAACATCCTTCCTCTTTAACTGCATTGTGATATCCATAATTAACTTGTCACTCGCAATTAACTAACAAAGCAAAGTCATCTGAGCTACAATGCCTCCTCTTTGATTTTCTAATCTCGAGAGAAGCCTCCCTTCCCTGCTCTTCCCTTCCCTGCCCTTCCGGTGGTGCTTCCCGGGGCCGGCCATCGGGAGGAGAGAAGGGAGGACGGGGGACTGTTTTTGATGCTCGTGCAGCTTCCTCAGCCACTCTAGCCACTTGAGTTGGAGCTGTGGAGAGTGAGGGGGCAGCGTGGGTGGCGTTCTTGGTTTGATGCTCGAGGAGGAACAGGATCCCGGAGGAGCCCCGCTTTCCCCGGAAGACGGGAACGGCCGCGGATGACATGTTCTTCTTGAGCTGCTAGCGAAGGGCAGACTCCTGCATTTTGGGATTTTCTTATCCATCTACCCGCCTTTTTCTTGGGGCGAGGAGGCTTTGGTTGGCGGCTTGGCGCAAGAAGAAGGGAGGGTGATGCCGGCCAAGTACTTGCATGCGTTGGGGGAGGAGAGGCGGCCGGAGCTGCACCGTCAGGTTGGCTGCGTCACCGGGATCTTACAGGCTTTCGACCGCCGCCACTCACTCGCCGCGCACAAGAGGCTTCTTCCGCCAGGTCACCTGCTTCTCCTTCCCTCCCCTCCGCCTCTTTTGCCTCTTATTCTTTTGCAAGATTGGAATTTTCCCTGCCTGCATTTTTGCTATTCTGTTGCTTGAACATTCTAGTTGTGCAAACCGTGATCTATGCTCTTTGATGTCGATGTGGATTTTGTTATAATACATGGATTATGGGCAACAAATGGTTGAGATTCGAAGATAGATCAGCTTCTGTTTTCTGATTTTGGTGTTGCAACAAGGGCAAGTACCCATTGTGCTCTTCAGAAGCTTGCACCAGACTATTGTTTTCATTCAATTCAACCTGCAATGACCCTGTTACCTACTAGTTCATTTATTTTTTGGGCAAAGAATTGGTGGTCATTTTACCTGTTTGACTGGCCCAAAATCAGTAGAGAAGGTTTGCGAATCTTCTTCACATAAGAAATATAGGCTAGTTCACACCACCTGTTAGATCACTGGAGGATTTCCCCCCAAGATTTGCTCCTTTAATTGATCAATGATGGTGACGTTTTGTTTCTTCTTTATATATTGAGCCAAACTCTGTCACTATTTTCTCCTTTTGTTATATATAATAAGAACAGCATGCTTCTTTTATCTGCTTAGCACTGACAGTAGTTTCACTCCCTGCAACAGGCCCTACGCTGTCCGGCAGTCCAAGTGTAGGTGGCGATAGCGCAAGATACTCGCCCCAGATTGTTCTTGTAAGTTTCTGTATTTTGTATGCACATCAAGTAGAGATACACAGATGTTTCCTGCATCCAAATCCTGACTGAGTTACTGCAAATTGCATTCAGGAGAACAACTTGAGCAAAACCTGGGCTGAGAACCAGAGAGCACCTGCTGCAGAACTATCTCAGACCTCATATTCATCATCACCATCTTCATCATTCTCCTCCCTTGATGGCAACAGGTCAACACAACAAGATCTGTCCTCCACTGACAGAATGCTATTCCCTGAGAGGCCCTTCAAGAGTTCTCTGAAGCTCAAGAGCTCTTTTGATAGTGACAATGGACTTGACTACCCTGATGATACAATCACCAACCCTGATAACATGCCTGTAGCTGAATCCAGCCTGCCAACTCTTGGTATACGGAATCTTGTGAAGGATTCAATCTACAAGGATTGCAGGGATTCCTCAGTCAGAATGTCAACAAATGAAGAAGTAAAATGTCATCCATTCAACTGTGGGGATGCATCGAGGAAATTGGATGGACCTCCTAGTGACTGTACGCAAGGAAAAAGCAAGGGACTAATGGACATCAATGAATCGCTTCGAGTATTAGCCAAGCTCAGGGAGGCCTCTTGGACTCCGCCTGAATCAGGCCATCATGCAAGACTTTCATATGACGCTCCTCGGTTCTCATATGACGGGAAGGAAACAGCATCAAAACTGAGGGAAGTACCAAGGTTGTCACTGGACATTAAGGAAGGCCACCTCTGGAATAGGGAGATGGACTCGAGATCAAAGCCAAGCTTGAATGTTTCAGGCAGAAGCAGTTGTACTATTAGCGAGACCCAGCAGGAACAGTCTGCCTGTAAGCGTCTTCCTAGTGTCGTTGCAAAACTCATGGGTTTGGAAGATTTGCCTGAGCATAATAAAAATGCAGCATCAGCGCAGGCAGGCAAAGCAGATGAAGAGAGCAAGCAAGAGCCCATGTTGAGTCCCTTGAGCATCTCCTCCCATAATGAGCCTGCTCCCCGACAAAAAGGATTCAGGAATCAACAATAAGAAATACGCCCAACTCAAAGTTTCCTGTTGAAGCTGCACCATGGAAGCAGCAAGAAAGGATTGTTCTACCTCGAAGGCTGCCTAAGGGATCCAAAGGAGCTCTAGGAAGGGAACAAACTTCTGTGTCATTCTTCAGCGACATAGAGAAGCGGCTCAGGGACCTCGATTTTAATCAATCCATTCAATCGAACAAGGACTTCAGAGCGCTTAAGCAGATCCTGGATTCTATGGAAGCAAAAGGCTTGTTGCAAAACAAGAAACGGGAGGAATCATCTACGTTAAATTCATATGATGGAAGCCATGATAGCAAAGAGATAACCTCTGCGATGGGACTGAATAGCAAGGTGAATTCCATGTGCTCAGCTGAAGAGAACAATGCAGAAAGCTCTTTCAGATCGCCGATAGTAATCATGAAGCCTTCAAAATTCTCAAACCTTTTGAGTGAAGTGGATCCTTCTGTCATTCCACCAAGGCGCCCATCTGATCTCCCACAGTTGGATGCTGGCAATATGAATGATAAAAGGAAAACTTCAATCAACAGGACAACTAAAGAGCAACATGCAAAATCTAGTCCAAGGGTGCCTACTACTCATTCCCTTCCTTATGACAGGAGATCAATTGGAAGGAATGAGGATAGCAGCAGCAAGCAATTGCCAAGAGACAATAGCATAGGATTGCAAAAGAATAAAAGTTCCACTAGCCCTAGGTTACTACAGAAAAAACTCGATTCAGAGCGGAGGGCTAGACCGCCTATTCCTTCTCCTGAATCTAATAAAAGCCAAAGGCGTGCAGATAGGAATAATTTAGATACTGTATCACCTCGGGGCAAATTGAGAAGGAAACCAATGCATGCACAAGATGGTGATATTGGAATGCACAATGGATGTAGTAACAGGACAAGGAGCCTGAACCGCCAAGGCAATGATATGTCCACAAGATCAGATGGCAGTATGAGTGTTGCTTCAGAGCTTGATTTAGAAGTTACAAGCATGGACAAATCTGCTGAAGTGGGGATTTCTGACTTTCAGCAAGACATTGGGACTCCATCCAGGCGGAATCCACAAAAAGTGGTAAAGGATTTTTTCCTGATTAGTGCCTTTATACATAAAAAAAACTAAATATGCTAACTAATTTATATTCTAAAGCTTAACTAATGTTAAGATGATGATATTACCTCGATGACGTAAAATACTATGACCAAAATGGTACTCCATAAGTCCCAGTTTATTTGGCATTCTGGCCATGTTTTTAGATATCTAGGTTCATAGAATATTCTATGAATCTGGACAGATGTGTTGCCCAGATTCATAGAATGCTCAATGAACCTACTATATAGCCAGAATGCCAATTATTTTGGGACAGATGGAGTAGTACGTAGTGGGCATAAATTGAGACTTGGTTTTGGTGTTACGTAAAGGACTCCCAAGACTAGTTGGGTCAAAAGAAGAAAGTGATGACCCATCAACAGTGCTATGTCTAATTTTTTTTATCTGAATCATTTCTTCAGAAAACCTCTTATGATGCAAGCAAGGACGTGTCATCTGCAGACCCATCAGTAGCTATAGCTGAACGGCCGAGCCCAGTTTCTGTGTTGGACTCTTCGTTTGATCAGGAGGATCCCTTTCCTACCAGTAAGATTTTGATTTCACTTAGTATTGATAATACCACCGATGTTTCAACTTTGAAAAATCTTTTGTTTGTTAACCGTAGCAACTGGAAGCCCATACATGATCTTTTTATACCTATTATATTGATTTATTTATTGGTTCATTCTGATTGTGCATCGCATTGTCAAAGCAACATTTGAAATTGCAAGTAATGTTGGTTGGAGTGGCCTAGAATCTCTTGTGTATGTATCCAGTGCATAATGACACCACATCCTAGGTGGTATAGCGTGCTGGAATAGTAAGCAAGTACAAATCACCTTAGATTAGTACTACATGGTATAGCCAGAGTACAGTTGTGTGGTTTGGACCAAACTTCACATTTGTCCTCTAGGATGAAAAGCACGTAGAGACAGTAGAAGTACTGAGCATATTGGAAAGACAGTTCGGGGAAGAACAGACTTTCATGACAGGTAAATGCTTGTGCATCTTAGTTGCATAAACTCAGTCTAAATATTTGTGCAGTGGGTGTAAATGAAACATTTTGTGCACTACGAATTGAGATATTTAATACTAGGGATAGAATATGTATGTCACTGCAACAACAAAACTTTTTGCTTCTCTCACTTATGTTATTGGACCCTTTGGCTGACATGCTGCTTACTGAAACCCGTAGGTGATGAGCGACATTTATCTGAGGAATCATGGAAGTATTCTGATACACAGCCACTAAATCATTCTATGCAGTCCAAGAATAATAAGCTTGCTAATGTAGCAAGTCTGCTTGAGAAGCTGCAGCAGCTTAGCATGAACAAGGATGAGGATGCACCACCAGTTGATCATATTGCCTTCTTGTGTGAGACTGAAAGTCCAGACCAACGTTATTTGTCTGAGATATTGCTGGCTTCAGGCCTTTTGATGAAAGACCTAGGTTCAGTACAGACCGGTCTCCAGCTCCATTCTTCGGGATACCCCATTAATCCAGACCTCTTCCTCGTGTTGGAGCAAAGAAAGGCCGGATGGGCCAGTAAACCCGAGGGCATCCATCAGAGCAGAAACGGCATGAAGTCAGATCCCAAGAGAGCTCACCGGAAGCTAATTTTTGATGCTGTGAATGAGCTTCTGTTTCGCAAGTTTGAGAAGGAAACGTCAGTCTATTCTCTTGGCTCCTTCACCGGAACGAAGGATCTAACTGCACAGGTTCTGAGTGGGCAGCAACTGGTCAAATTTCTCTCGTCAGGGATCGAAGACCTGGAGGCAGAGCAATTGCGCATCTGCCAAAAGGACAGCAGCGTGATTCCTGATGCAGAGATCTTGCACAGGCTGCAGGGATGGACGAGCTTCAGCAGGGAGCTCCCAGGAATGGTACTGGAGATCGAGAGGTCAATATTCAAGGAGCTGGTGGATGAGGTAGTACGTGGCGAGGCCGTTGACGGCCCACAGATGAAGGTAGCAGTGAGGCGCAGAAGGCGGCTCTTTGCATAATGCTGTTTGGTTAACCATCACCAGGTTGAATTGGAAGGATTTGATTTGTGAAGTTGTAGCTTTATTTGACACGAGAGCTTGTTCCTCTGAAGAGAGAAGGTATAAGAGTGTTATATAAGCAGCATAAATTGAACGGAAGCGATTTGTGCTATGTAGATACTATGTACACCAGTGCTTTTTTTTTTTTTGGTTTCTTTCAGGATTTTTTTCCATCTGAAGACTTGTAACGGCGTCCTTTCCCCCGTAATGTGTTTTCTTTTATGAATGCTACCGATCCACTAGGTAGCTGTCATACTTTCTACTAGTTGATAACCCCGCACATCGTAGCGGGACTAAAAGATATTAACTTTAAAATTATAATATTGAACTAATTGTGTTAATCTCTAACATCTACTCCCTCCATCCCAAAATAAATGTCGTTCTCGCTTCCAGAAGTCAACTACTTTCAACTTTGATCAAATATTTATAAAAGAATATTAATATTTATAATACATAATTAGTATCATTAGATAGAGCATTGAATACATTTTCATAATAAACTTATCTAGAGATATAACTGTTTCTCGTATTTTCTACAAATGTAGTCAAAGTTAAGAAAGTTTGATCTGCACGGATCCCATAACGACACTTATTTTGGGATGGAGGGAGTATTCTTTATCTAAATGATTAAAATTAATTACGATGATGTGGCGCAATGTGGATTGAGAGAAATAGCTATTAAGACGTGTTAGTGGGTTGCATCTTTTATATATAAGTAGATAGGTGTACAAGGGAGAATGAGTTTTCATTGCATGATCAAGGCTCTTTTGTAACGTAGGAATTTGACAGGAATCATAGAGGATTTTTCTGCCATAGTTTATGGCTCTAATGAATTGTCCAATTTTCTTCCATTAACTATTATCACCTCTTGGCAAATCGCCGGACACCAGTTCAGTTACGAAGCCAGATGCAAACACCAAAACACCATGGGCAGCAAGCCGATCCAGGTTCAGGTTCATGTCCGTCGAGGTTGGTGCACGCCCCAAAGTTTGCCGCATCTGTTTCCAAAATCGATGTCGACATCCCCACACGCCGCTCTGGAGGCTGTGGCATGCTGCAATTGCTTCAGCTTGTATTGTCGATGATGACACTCGAGAATGTTGCCCAAGGAACCATGTTGATTACGAGCCACATATCATTCCTTTACTGTAAATGTATCTATCGGTGGATCCCATCCTGCTTCATGCCTTCGTCAGCTTTTCAACTTCCATTAGGTGACTACACCGAGCTGCAGACTTCACCAGTGCTCCATTTCCGTTCTCCCGCATTTACCTTGTTTCTTGCACACAGCACCTCCAAAGCAACATGATGATCTTGTTCTGCTTATCAGGCTGATAATCCCAAATTTTATTAAGCACTTCTCTTCCAGACTGACATGTAACGTTAATTATGTGCGAAAGTGGTCGAGGTTCAACACTCCCCAAGACTCGCGCTTATTTGCACTTGAAAGATAAATGGCCAGTCTTCGTCAAATCTTTAGCATACTGGGCACAGGGTACTTGTCTTCACACCTCTGCGTTTCAGATTACGTCGAACCGGCGGTAGACTGTTATGGGCAAAGCACCATACAAACAACATATTGAGATATAGTTGTATTGTTATATCTCATGTATGTTAGAGATAGATTCTTTGACGTGTATCCAAGGTATGGTTGAACCCTGCCTGTATATATTTAATCTGTGACTCTATGTTGAAGGACATTGCTTCCTCATTAACTATGGATGGGATAATATAATTTTGAAGAATTTTCTAAATTTTTTATCAAGTCTTTTAATGCCCTGAAAAATTCAGTCAAAGTTCATAATATTAACTCTTTGTCAATTTTGCAATTAATTACCTGAGCATAATCAAAATACGAAATTGGTTCCTTACAAGTACCCTGACCACCCCATTCACCGGTAATCTGACATATTAAGGCCTATCTGATTTTTTTTTGGCTAGGGGAAGGCCATTCTTTATTAATTAATGGGAGGGTTACAATCAGATTTTCTAAAGCTTGAAATATAAAATCCGGAGTGCTATGAAGCCATACTTTCGTAAAAGCTTCCCTACAAGCTTTTGTAGCTAATATAGATGACTAATCCTGTTTTGATCTCTTTTTCAATGTAGAATTTTAACTTTCCTTAGCTCAAGGATGAGCTCCTTCAACTCCCGCACCAACATAGCTTTATTTGATCGATCCTCAGCTCTTGCTTTTAATAATTTGCTCACTCTACCACTAGTTCCGCAATCCATTGGATAGCAAGATTAAGTCCCTCTCTGCAGCTAATAATTCTACTTCCTCCACACATCCTGATAGTGGAATAGAACACGGCCTGATGAAAACACAACCTGTCCATGCGCATCCCATGCAACATTACAACCCTAGTTTGCCCAGTATAAACGATGCATCCAAATTTATTTTTATCTTTCTCTGCACCGATTTACACCATTTAGCTCCGTCATGTGTTCCAAACAGAAACAAAGGAAATATTTCAAAATGTGAGATCCATAAAGAAAAAATGAATCTTTTCTATATGAAATTTGAATTAGTTTTCCTAAAATGCTGAACATGATTTATAAATGTGTTAAATATTCTTTGTAAAACTTTTGTACAAACAAAATATTTCTAATTTCATGATCATTCAGTTATAACTAAGGTTCTAGAAGAAAAATAAACTTATGCGCTTCCTCCGTACCGGTTTGATTTGTGCGTGCTTCCAATTAGTGATGGCCAAACGGGCCAAGGCCCGGCCCATTTAAATTTCGGGCCGGCACGACACTAATTTACTTTCGGGCCGTGCCGTGCCGGCCCACGTGCCTGGGCATCGGCCGCGGCACGGCCCGAAATTGTTTTTTCGGGCTATTCAGGCCGTGCCGGCCCGTTAAGCCCACGGGCTTAACAGCCCAATAAGTATTTTTCGGCCCAATAGTGTTAAAAATCTTGAAAAAATAGACAAATCAAATGCTTTACCACTAAAGCACTTCACCATTAGTGTTAAGTATGAAACATGTATATTATTTAATTTCGTGCCGTGCTTTATCGGGTCAAAAGTGTGGCCCGTCGGGCTTCATCGGGCCATGCCGCTTTCGGCCCGGGCCGTGCCACCCGTCGGGCTCGCCCCTCGGCCCAAGCACGGCCCGACGGTACGTGCCGGGCCAGCCCGGCCCGGAAATATTTTGTGCCGTGCCGGGTTCGTGTCGGGCCAAAAATGCGTGCTTCGGGCCTGCCCGAATAGCCCGGCCCATTTGGCCATCACTACTTCCAATGCATGCTGAAGTGGCGGGCTGTTGTTGGGCCACCGAGCACGAAAAGGACTTTCCTCCGGTGGGCTGCCTGGGCTTTCAACGCGTAAGCTTATTTTGATCCCTCCCCACCGCTCGATTCGAGGACGTTGGCCATTTCTCATCCGGCCACCTCGCCCTCCGGCATTTGCTAGCGGTGCCATCGCGAGCCGCCTCTCTCAGGGCAGGATTCCAGCGAGCCACGGAGGAAGGTTATCTTTTTTTTAGAAAATGGAATAAATTGTGGCCTCTACCGAAGTACCAATCTCTAATTATTACAATTTTTCATCTATCAGAGCTGATGATCATATAAGGGGAAACATCAAAGGGAAAATAATATAATCTATTATAAAATTTGCATCCATGATGGCCAATCTCCAAGGTGACGGCCTCTATCAAAGAGCTCATCTGCCTGCATCTATCCTTTGATGTTTCTTCATGCTGCAATTGCGCCGAAAAGTGTAGCCAATATGCATCCCTGAAAATAGCCTACATAAATGATGAATATTTGATTTTGTCAAAAATAATATCATTACTACAAATCCAAATAATGCAACAACACCCACAAGAATTAATTGTTTCTCATTCTTACTTGCATGAGAAAGCCAACTCCCTAACATATGGATATCGTCGGTGGGTGTAGACCCGTAGTTAGATACACAACTCTCCAAATCTATTTAGCATGTTGGAACTCAAAGAAAAGACATCTAATTGTTTAGTTATTACAAAAACAATATTTCTGACTTCTCTTCGAATTTTTCTTCGCTAGATTATCTTTTGTAAGGATAAGTCATTTCTGAAGGTACCATAGTAAAATTCTTAATCTCGAGAGAAATTTTGAGTTTCTAGATAAACTTGTTGCGAAAAGGGGCATTTTGATTCAGCAAGTATATACACAAAGAGAATTGTAAATGTACCGCTGCTATGTAGAATCCCTCTGAAGATATCTCTCTCCTCACTCAAGTTCACAGAAGCAATCTTTGCCGTTAGGTCTAATCATTCTCTCAATTTATCATCCACCAAAGATCTCCTAAAGGAGATATTTAGTGGTCTAGTGTTCATTACATTAGTGACAAGACGTGATTGGATGATAAGCAATGTTGTGTATTAATTCTTGAATGGTCTTTGTCCTACTCATGTATCTTCTCAAAATCTTATCTGATTCCCATCTCGTATATCAAAGGAACGATGTTGCAGGACTTTCTCCTTAATTTTCATAAGACCTCTCAAAAAATGAGAGTCATAAGGCTTGGCTTGAATTTGAGTTAAAGATTTTGAGCTTAGGTATTCATTCCTAAGAAGATCTTGCCAGGTCCCATCGGTATTAAGGAATTTTATTATCCATTTGTGCAATAAGCATTTATTCTGGCACAAGGTCAATAGTTCCAAGGTCCCCTTGATCCTTAGGATGGTGGAGGATGTCCTGTTGTGCTAGACGATATTTTGTTTTATCTGAATTGTCTTGCCGGTAAAAGCTTGATCTACATAAGTTAAGTTTTCTGACCGGTAGGAGAGGCCCCTACCTTTTTCTATTAATTATCAAAATATTTACAGTAGGCCGAAAAAAGACCCTCACTAATGATCTCTAGAGTCTTATATCACATAACTAGTCATCCAAAAGATCTTTAACCGAGGGCTTAGTCTTCGGTGTAACTACCATAATTTCATCCTTAGTGATTTCCTCCATCGATTGAGTGAGACTGGTGCCATATCAAAAATTACACTATTTTCTATGGCACCAAACGGTCAAGGCTCCTGTGATCAGTATTTCTATGAAGATTTTGAAATTAAATTGTTCTCGACCAAGTTTCTTAAGCACACCTTTCAGTAATTGGGAAAAGCACATCGTGAACATGGGTAGGCTACTAAGCACCAAGTTTAGGGGTGCCAATTTTCCTCCATATGATAGGTGTTTAGCTTTTCGACACAATAACATTTTCTCAAAGTGTTCTTCAACTTTCCTCCAGTCAGCATTTAGGAGATGTCTATGGTTATTCCCAAATATCTAAACGGCTACTCACCTGCATTGCAACAAAAAATATTGATATATTCATCTTCAAACTCTTTTGCTACCCCACAACAGAAGATCTCACTTTTATGAAGTTAATTTTTAGACATGAGAGTTGTTCACAAACAAAAAAAGTAACTTCATGTTTTTTTGCCTGTTCCAGGCCATGATCTAGGAAAATGATGGTGTTATCTGCGTATGGTAGAATAGAAAAACCATCATCAATTAGATGAGGAACCGTCATCCTTTGCCCATTTAATCAATATAGTTAGCATAGCAACAACTATGTTGAAAGGATTGGGGACATCAGATCACCTTGTCGTAGCCCTCTTTTGGTTTGAAAGAAGCGGCCAGTGTCACCACTCACTTTGATCTCCACACTTCCTTCTGTAACCATTCCTTCTATCCACCTACACCATTTAGGAGAGAATCTCTTCATTCTCATTGTTTGTTGAAAGAATGACCACTTGACTTTATCATAGGCCTTTTCAAAGTCAATTTTGAATATGACCCCATCTCTTTTCCTAGTATGAAACTCATGTATTGTCTCATGAAGAATGATCATCCCTTCTATAATACTTTTGTTTTGCATAAAAGCAGTTTGGGAGGGGTTTACTACAGTTTGAACTACTTTATTCGGCCTATTTGTGCCAACTTTAGTGAAAATATTAAAGATAACATAGGTTTTGCCTCCTAGAATTTTGGGATTAGTGTGATGACTCCAAAATTGAGGCTATAAAGGGGAATATTTTCTTCATAAAAATCTCTGAAGAGTGCTATTAAGATCTACTCCCTCCGTCCCAAATTACTTGACGTTTTAGACTTGGGCACAAGAATTAAGGAGAAGTAAATAAGGTAAGTACGCAGAAAACGAGGAGGAGAGAGATAGAGATAGAGATGTATTGGGAAGAGAAAAAGGTGCATTGGGATGCGAGGATGACAAGTAAATTGGGAAATCTGGATGAGTCTAGAATGACAAGTAAATTGGGACGGAGGGAGTACTTTTATTATCTCCCAGAAGACTTGGTAGAATTCTACGGGGAAGCCATCAGGTCCAGCAGCTCTTTTGTGTTCCACATGAAGCACCGCTTCCTTAACCTCTTGTTTGGTGAAGGCCGAAGTGAGAATTTCATTTTCCACTTCAGTAACTTGTGGAATATCAACAATTTGAGATTCTGCCAGAGAATCTTAAAAATATTACACGTAAGAATTAATTGTTCAAATAATACATTTCCATTGATCTAGTAGTACGTTTTTTTCTATTCAAAAATCCAGGAGGCAAGGTCCAATCCAAATATCCAACTTTGATCTGACTTAATGAATATGTGTCAACCAAGTGTTTAAAGTTTTCAAATTATGATATCTAATTTCTATAATAGCTCGAGTTGTACATGAGTAGGACATTGGACCCCATATAGCTGCGATACTCAAAAGTTAACTAGTAATGAGCACTTCTACTTTTGAAAAAGGAGAGAAAAGACCTTGGAGTAAGGCCCCAAATCCGATGGCTTGTGCTTGCTAGTCATGGCTAGCGGTTTGGTTGTAGAATTGATTTCTAGTAAGACAGTGGCTTCTAATGCTAGGTGTTAGACTGATCGTGTGTTGCGGTTGTGATAATGATTATCTATATGTATATTGAATCAGTGCATCATAAATATTATTATTATTTCTAAATAAAGTTAGCCTCCTAAATTCTGCAACCTAAAGCACTACCTTTGAAGTTATACTTTATTAATTACCAAATATGAATAAATCAGCATGCAAACCTATGCACGACCTTGGTGAACAAGGGCAATGCGGGTGAAGCGCTGAAGCCCAAATTAATTGAGGGAGTGTGCTTCATACTCTAATCCAAATGTCCCATACAAGTGAATTGATTTCATTGTATCTGAATTTTTCTTGCGACTATATATATGCTTGTGATGTTACTGCAGAAAAGAACAAATTGCTTGTGACGATGTTGTTCGATGGATTTTTGTACATTTCGGAGAGGCTGTACGAATATTGAAAAGAGAAAGAGCTAGCTCGTTAACACCCTCACATAGACGTGTAACAAGCCTTGGAATGAAGATCAGCTGCTATACATGTCGTCAGTACACGATGACGCCTTGACGATAAAATGGGCTTCAAATTTACAGAACCAATCAGTGCATTCAGCATGCATCTCTCATCATTTCATCTCATTGGAAAGAATGAATAGGTATGGGAGGGAATATTACCTGGTAGCTGGTTTCAGGTGACGATACACATGCATGCATGAGGCTACTCCAAGACTCATACTCCTTGTGTACGCTGTTCTGAATGTATGGCAAGAACCACGAGGGGCCACCTGACAGCGGCGACGTGTAGACATCACGTGCGACGTCGTTCGTCTAGGCCTAGCTATGGTCCGAAGAATGGAAGGCTAATCACCAATTAATGACTTTGCGTCACGGTCGAAGGAAATGAATTAAATTAGTGGCGTAAGAATGGAAAGTTCATGATCCATACATGGTAATACAAAGGCCGGTTGATGGCTGTTCATTCACCAAAGGAAAGCTTGCTCACGGTAGAGCTGGCACCTGGCCGGAGGAAAGGAAAGTTTAGCTGGCACCAGGCCAGAAGACGTGCCCGCCTGCATGCCACCAACCGCCTCACCTGGCCTATAAAAGGAGCACTGCTCCTTCACACAACGGAGGGCGAAGACACGGAAGACAGAGAGGGAAGAGACAACACAACACACCGGCTACACCCAGGTCATATACAACACCGTACCATCACCATCCACACACGCTAGCCACCAAGAGAGAGAAGCACACCACGCAAGGGAGAAGAAGGCCAGACTCGGCCATCGCGAGTGAGCAGCGAGCTGCTGCCGATCTGCGGCAAGGTTATGGCCGGAACAGGTGATTACCCACTATAATCATTTCTCGCTCTGCTTGTACAACGCATGCATGTTTAGGACTCCGAGGAGGTGATGTTGCAATGCCCACCGGCTTGATGGTGTTCGCCGTCCTCGACGCCGATCATGCTCAGCTCGCGGTCGACGGCCCTCCCGCGGCATTCGGCGCTGCGCGAAATGATCTTGCCGGCGAGGCATAGTGCCGGCGTCTTACCTGAGACCAGCGAGACTCGATGAGAGTGCAGCGGCATCGAGTCGCTGATGCGCTGTCAACGCCAAGCAACCGGCCACGACATCAATGGTGAAGGCTGCAGAGCTCGCCATATCCGAGGACGCGCCGGCCGGAAGATCGTCAAGGAAAAGAGGCTCCTTGTGGTGCTCTTTCACGAAGCTCACACTCATCCATGTCAAGTGTGCCGGCAAAGCCACGAATTCCTGTAGCCGTATCCAAAGAAAGAAAACAAAGTGTTCAAGGTTCAGAAGCAAAAAGAAAGAAACGTACATGCATGTGTAGTGGTGGGAACACATACGCTCAGCTGAAGGAAATGTACGTCTCCCACCGCGCCGGTGTTCACCGAAGCGGCAGCGAGTACTAGGGGCGTCACTCAGACTAGACAAGTGCTTGGCACCGGCGGCCATGCTGCTCTCGGAGCCGATGAACGTGCTCGCGTGTTCCGTGACGCACTGGAGCCTGGAAGCGGGCAACCGTATCTCTGCCAAGCGAAGCAAACCGGCCCCGTTGCCGGCGTGCGGCCAACACTGAGTGCACTCCTTCCTGTGCACAACTACTACGACCCATGTCATCCGCGGCCGACGAGGACGGCTACATCACCAAAGGCGCCACGGACCGACGAGGCCGTGCCCGTGCCACTCTCACATTTCCTCTCGCGTAACTCCATCATCACGACTTCGTCACCTCCGTGACCGACGAGGCCGGACGACGAGGCGGATGCGTCCGGACCGACGAGGACGGCTACATCACCAATGGAACCACGGGCCGACGTGGCCATGCCACTCTCACATCTCCTCTTACGCAACCTCACCACTACAACTTCATGTCATCCGTGACCGACGAGGTCGGATGACAAAGCGGGTGCTGCCGGACCGACGGGGACGGCGCACTATCGATGGCACCATGGACCGACGAGGCCATGGATCACGCCAACCCCGAGACTTACATTAATATCGACAATATATACATCATGCATGGAGGAGACAAAGTGAAGACAACGACGATGATCACGCGCAGCTTAATCGGAGGTTCCTTGTAGGTTCGTCTATGAGGGTAATTAACCGGGAGCTTTATGAAGCCCCGGGAACCAAGAGAACACGATCACCCCAAGTCGGATGACCGGCCGTCAAGGCTATGGAGCGCAATCATATTAAAGGGACTTGTAATTTTGTTGATTCAAGGAATTAATGAAATACATGATTTTTCCTACTCATTTTATTCGTGCTTATTTATTTGTGTACGTAGTACACTGGCACGTCCGCACTCGCACTTCCCTTTCTCATCGACAACATCCGAGAG
>JAUNZO010004726.1:0-87087 GCA_031894775.1 Chloris gayana
GCCGGTTTTTGACCAAGGGACCCATTGTCGGCGACTATGGGTCAAAAGGGCCGGTGGGCGAGAAGGCCGACGGCCGCTTGGGCGAGTAAAGGCGCGTCTCTCCCGAGAATCGTGCGCGGACGCCAACGAGAAGAGCACAACATTGATGGGCCTGGCCCACGTTGTAAAATTAGAAATAATAGTTAGTTTTGGAAAAAGGATTCTAGTCGGTTAGGAAATCGGCTCGAGGAGGGTCCGAATAGGATTCTTTTTGCCGAGTATAAATACATACTCGGATGTAACATGTAAACTCGATTCACATCCAATACAACTTTCGGCGCATCGCCAAACCCTAATTTTCTGTCAAGTCTTTCTTGTTTTCGCGCGGGGATCTTCGGGGCTCCGGTCGACGACACGTTGGCTTGACAAGGTAATTATGTTGTCTAATTCTCGGCGCATTGTTCGTAATTAGATGGCTTAATTGCTAGTTATCCGGCGACCGGATCTGTTTTCGATCGGCGTAGTGAGTATCGGTCGGGATGAGTCAAGTTGACCTGGTCCGGGCTCGTGGTGGAGGTAGTTTGACTTGTCCTGCCTCCCCGTTCCAGCCTTTGCTCACGGCGCCGATTGGCTCGGATCCGGTCGTTCGAGTCACGATAGCTGCTATGAGAATTCTTCTATATCTTGGCCGATTCGACTGTGCGGATTCGGTTGACGTGTCCTGTGTTTGCCTTTGCGATAGTTGACTTGTCCTAGGCGCATGCAGCCGATTGGCTAGGGTGTAGACTTACTTTCATAGTTAAGACGTTTATGATTGTGCTTGTCCTGAATCGGCCGGGCGTGCGCGGCCGTTAGACCTGGTCCAGCCGCGTGCCATCGGTTGACTTGTCCTGTTGGAGCGGCCGGTCGATTTGGGATCTGTGTGGTTATATTTGTCTTACTTGTTCTTTCGGAGTGTTTAGCCGATTGCTTATCACGTTCATTAAGCTGTTTTATGTTTAATTAATGCTAAACCTGTTAAAGCTGCTTTTGAACCCGAGTTACTAAGTATGATCTTATTGATCATCATTATACCTTTGGACGAGATCTAAATAATTCACTGATATAATCAATGGCAGAATCGACCGCATACCCGATCGGCCGATTTACGGATCTGATTGATGATTAAACTATCCTCTTGCTACCAAACTAATTACATCCTATTAATAATTGCTCTGTTCACATTGTACTCGATAACACACCCCTGCAAAGTCTTAATGATTTGGTCGTTTACCGGCGAAATCAGTTGCTAGTCACCGATCGCATGTTATAGCATCGGCCGATTTCGTATCGTTTGTACCACGATTCGTTTGCCTAACATTTAATACATAAATGGATGGGCCGTGCTGTTCTCTGTTCATGGCCGATTTTGTCTATCTTACGCCGTGATCGGCCATGGCTGCACATCGGTCTATCCGGGCCGATGACACTGGAATTTTACACTCTTTTATTGTCTTTGTTGGTTTGCGGGAAAACCATCGCGCACGCACCAGCGCACACGAACATCGGCGAGTTGAGCCGGTCCGTTGGGAGCACAGGATTACGCGTCGGCTGGAATTTCGGTGGACTCTCCGGACGACGGTGTGTCGGCGACTTTTGACGACAGAACAAAAACTGCAGTACCGGGAATACTTGGCCGAAGCAATGAAAAAGTACTTTCAAGCCACTGACGGTGACACGTGGCGGAGTGGCCACAAAAGGAGACTTCCCTCGGATTACGCATCCGGAAGAACTAGACCAAATCAAAGCCCGGAGGCTGCCGGATGCCAACCAACTCGGTGATATGGTCAACTCATCCGTTCATCATGCCCTAATCAATCAATCGGGCGTGTTGACCAACACCATCGGGAATTTGATCAAGGACACAATTGATGGTAGGCTGTTCACTTGAAGGGTATTCCGGACCTGCATACACTCGGCCTTTCGGCACTCTGTACGGTCGAATCGGGGAATTAGCCTCCGAGTACCATACCGCGAGGAAGGGTTTCAGCTCCGTACGGCATGCCACCTCACCTATGGCACTGGCAAGGACAATGCAAATGCAAGTACCGGTGCAACCCAGCCAGGCAAAGAGGATGACGAGTGGCCCCAAGAAGTCGGTAACGGAAGAAGGCAACGAGACAAGATGTGCAACGGCCGACTTACGAGTTGGGGGCAGCAACCAATGTGGCAGCGGTCCCACGGATGGCACGACAACCCAATTTCTTCTACGTACCAAATATCGGCCCGAGTGGAATTGAAAACTCACCTACTATAGTACGGCCGATATCCGGTATTCCACGACCAGCTGGCTGGGGACGGGGATTCATGAGCCGGACGGCCGATCCAATCGGCCATGAATTATGGAATCGCTCCGCGATTATTATTCCCGGCTACTAGCACTGGGATTTTCGGGAACGGTCGGTTGATACACCCAAGCTGGGGACAGCCCAATACAGCTTATATGACGGGGACCGGATCAGCAACTGCTGGACCCAATGATATGAATAGCCTCATGGCTAAAATCGCCGATATGATGAGAGATCAATTCGATTTGAAGCCTAAGGAGAAGAGTGCATTATATCGGCGACCTTACCACGATTGGATGGATTCCGTGGCTTTACCCAATAAATATAAAATTCCTGAGTTTTCCAAATTTTCCGGGCAAGATAATACATCGACTATGGAGCACATCGGCCGATATGACGCACGGCTTGGTGAGGCGTCTACTCGGGAGGCTTTGCGGGTTAGGTTATTCCCACTTGTCATTGTCCGGATCGGCCTTTTCATGGTTTGCTTCATTGTCGCCTGGTTCTATTCAAAGTTGGGCCGATGCTGGAGAAAAGGTTTCACTCGTACTTTTTACGGGCATCACCGAGCTTAGTTTGTCCGATTTAATGACGATAAAACAGAAAGCTGGGAATCGATGGCTGATTATATACGAGAGGTTCGGGACTGCGAGGGACGATGCTACAACCTGAACTTGACGAGCAACGATTGGCCGAAATTGCTTATGCGGGGTTATTCTCCAACATCAAAGAAAAGTTTACCCCACATGAGTTTGATGGGCTGGCACAGCTAACACGGAGGGCGGTTGGCCGGGAAGAGAATCTCCGACTCACCGAGGAATCGGCGATATCGGGTAGCTTATGCTGATTTCGACGGAGAAGATGATGAAGAGGAAATTAATGCGAGTGGAGTGGACTAATAACAAACGGCCGATATTTTCTCCGCATGTCAATCCTAAAGAGAGAAAATATGATTTTGATTTATCTAAGGCCGACGAGATATTTGATCAGCTGCTGCGGGAAAAGAAAATTCAGCTTTCGCCTCATCACAAGATTCCTACGCCGAGGAGTTGAAGAAAATGGCTAAGTGGTGCAAATGGCATGGAAATTCACATCATAACACTGTTGATTGTTATGCTATGAGAGATGAGATCCGGAAGGCGGTTGACGAGTGGGATATTGCGAGCGGTGATGTGAAGAAGAAGATGAAAATTGATGGGCACCCTTTCCCTACTAATACGATGTACATCAATACCATCGGTGGTGGATCAGCTGGTTTCATACGCCGATATGAGAGGAAGAGGGAGAGGGAAGAAAGAGATCAAGTGGCACATGAACAGGAATCTATCGGTCAAAGTCAGCGATACGAGGCAAAGCGTGATCCGCCGAGAAGATTTTGACCCACACCGGGATTGTCCTTTCTTTCGATCTGCTTGGGACCGAAACATGAAGCTTCCATCTATCGAGAACTGTCCGAGTGCATCGGCGGGAAGAGTATCGTGACGTCGGGTCGTCAAATTACCGGGGACGGCCGATTGATCGCAACTATGAATCTCGACAATCGGCCCCCGGAAGAGCAATCGACTACGATCACGGGTATGATGAACGAAGATACGTAGTGCCAAAGAGAACCTCCGTTCACGATCGGTCGGGGCCAATCAACGATGAGGAAGAGTTTGATCACCAGTACCATGAGAATTCGAGAGACGATCAAACCGAGAACGAAGAACGGTGGTGCCCCGGTGGTTTGCTCGAGCAAAACCCGGAAGAGGAGGCTCCAAAGATTGCGTTGTCGAGAAATCAAGGGTGGACGGCATTACGAGAGATGACCAGGATGATGAGCCCAAGCCCAAGAAGCAATGGAGGCCGAAAGTGCGGTCTCGGGTGGTCGGGCTGAAGCCGCGGTGAATATGATGTCACTAATGCCCGGGATTGTCGGATCGACCGATGAAAATTCGAGTGAAGAAGAACCGGTTGGGGATACTTCGGAGACTACGTGGACGCCGGAATCGGCGATATTTGATAAGCCGATCAACTCGATCATTTGCATCTCAAGGCATTGTACATTAGCGGCTACGTCAATGGGTCGCCGATGAGGAAAATGTTGGTCGACGGAGGAGCGGCGAGTCAATGTCATGCCGATTACTACATATCGCAAGCTCGGGAAGACGCCGGAAGAAATGATGAGGGCTAATCCGACGCTCAAGGATTACAGCGGGAGAAGCCAAGATGTGCGTGGGGCCGCAATAATGGAGATCACTGTGGGAAGCAAAACCATACCCACCACTTTTTTCATCATCGACGGGAAAGGTGCATACACAACTTTGTTGGGGAGAGGCTGGATTCATGCCAATTGTTGCATCCCCTCAACCATGCACCGGTGTTTGATTCAATGGGTCGGCAACAAGGTCGAAATCGTGCGGGCCGATAAGTACGTAACCATTGCAACCGCCGATTTCGAGTTTGCTTGGTCTAGAGAGCTTGCCTTGTTTATCGGGCACGTATTGGGATGCGGAGGCCATAAACATCACGGATGATGGAGTTATTGTGACCAGGGGGTCGGGTACCCCGGCTACTCGATGGGCCCCACGGGAGAATTGACGGACAATCGGCCGATCGATGTACACACCGAAGACATGGTGAGTCGGCCGATTGATGAACCGGAAGACGGGAAATTAGGCCACGGTTTTGTGTCGGCCGATGAATTAGAAGAAGTGGATATAGGGAATGGAGCCAAGCCTCGACCGACATATATTAGCAAGAAATTGTGTAAAGAAGTAAGAGATGAATTGGTGGCCTTATTGGAAGAATTTAAGGATTGTTTTGCTTGGGATTATAGCGAGATGCCTGGACTCGGCCGATCGATTGTTGAACATCGGTTGCCCACTAAACCCGGATATCGACCATATAAGCGAGGGGCTCGGAAGATTGACCCTAGGTATTATGAAGCCGTCAAAGAAGAGATTATCAGATTGTATGAAGCCGGCTTCATCGAGGCCATGCCGATATGCGGAGTGGGTTTCTAGTATTGTGCCGGTGGAGAAGAAAAATGGAAAGATGCGGGTCTGCATTGACTTCAGGAATTTGAATAAGGCAACTCCGAAAGATGAGTATCCAATGCCAAACGCCGATTTGTTGGTTGATGCAGCCGCCGGCAACAAAATTTTGAGCTTTATGGATGGAAATGCTGGGTATAATCAGGTTTTTATGGCCGAGGAAGATATATCGAAAACGGCATTCGGATGCCCGGGCGTTGGGATTATATGAGTGGGTTGTTATGACCTTCGGCTTAAAAATGCTGGTGCCACGTATCGAGAGGGCCATGAATTTTATATATCACGATTTGATCGGCCGATTGGTGGAAATTTATATTGATGATGTCATGGTGAAATCAAGATCGGTTGGAAGTCATGTGGCTGATCTCGGGGAAGTGTTGAAGAGGACGAGACAATACGGATCGAAGATGAACCCGCTCAAGTGTGCGTTTGGTGTCTCAGTTGGACAATTTACGGGGTTTATTGTGCATGAAAAGGGAATTGAAGTCGGCCCTAAGAGTATTGATTCTATCGAGAAAGTTGGAACCGCCGACGAACAAGACGAAGCTCCGAGTCCCGATCGGCAAGATTAATTTTATTAGGCGATTTATCTCAAACTTGTCGGCCGACTTGATGTGTTTACGCCGTTATTGAAGCTCAAGGCCAGTCAAGAGTTTCGGTGGGAGCCGATCCATCAAAAGGCTTTAGAAGATATCAAGAAATATTTGGTGTCCCCACCGATGATGGTTCCGCCAAAGTCGGGCACACCCTTTAAGTTATATTTATCGGTGATGATAGGTGCATCGGCTCGAGCATTGACTCAAGAGCGGGAGGGAAAAGAGCGGGTCATATTTTATCTCAGCCGCAAAGCGATTGATGCAGAAACACGGTATCCGAAGTGGAAAGGTTATGTCTCTGTCCGTATTTTTCATGCACGAAATTAAGGCATTATCTCGTTGGCCGAAGAATGTCTTGTCGTTTGCCGAGCCGATGTCGTAAAGTATATGCTATCGGCTCCGGTCCCCAAAGGCCGGTTGGGCAAATGGATGTTGGCAATTGCGGAGTTTGATTTAGGCTATGAATCGGCCAAAGCGGTGAAAGCACAGGTGTTGGCTGATTTAGTGGTGCAACACGGTGAACACTCGGCCGGATATGTTGAACCGAGTACCATGGACGGTGTTCTTTGATGGTTCGATTTGCAAAGAAGGAAGTGGAATCGGCTTGGTTGTTGTGTCGCCTCGGGGCGATGCGTGGATACTCTATTACGGTGGAGGCGTACACCAACAACCAAGTCGAATACGAGGCGATATTAAAAGGATTGGAATTACTCATCGATGCCGGGGCTGATTTTGTGGAAATTTTCGGAGATTCCTTGTTGGTTGTGAGTCGGTGGCCGATGAGTATGAGTGTAAAGATGGAATATTGTTGCAATATCATAGAAAGTGCCGGAAGTTAATGAAAAGGTTCAAGTGTGTTAAAGTCAGCCATATACCAAGAGAGCAGAATTTTGAAGCAAATAACTTGGCTCAGCTAGCATCCGGATATCGGCTCGCTGAAACAACTTAGAGATAGCTGATATTGAAGAAGCCGATTGGCGTACGGAAATTCGAAACTTTTTGAGCAATCCATCCCAACCTACGAGATAAGAAGATAAGATATAAAGCTTTAAAGTATGTTCGTTGGATGATCGACTATTTTTCAAGACAATTGATGGGGTGCTTCTCAAGTGTATTGATGACACCGAGGCAAAAGTGGTAATGAGCGAAGTACATGATGGGATTTGCGGAACGCATCAATCGGCCCATAAGATGAAGTGGCTGCTAAGGCGAGCTGGTTATTACTGGCCGACAATGTTGGCCGATTGTTTCAAATATTACAAGAGTTGCCAAGACTGCGAGAAATTCGGGCCTATACGAGAGGCGCCCGCATCGGCTATGAATCCGAGTAATCAAACCTTGGCCGTTCGAGAGGTTGGGCTATGGATATGATCGGCCGGATAAATCCAGACATCGAGCAAAGGGCATCGGTACATATTGGTAGCTACAGATTACTTCACAAAATGGGTTGAAGCAGCGCCCTATCGTAAAGTTTCGACGGCCGACGTGATAACGTTTGTTAAAGAGCATATTATTTATAGGTTTGGGATTCGAGAGACAATCACAACAGATCAAGGATCAGTATTCACGTCGGACGAATTTCAATCTTTTGTTGATGAGATGGGAATTAAGTTGATTAATTCATCGCCGTATTATGCCCAAGCCAATGGACAAGTCGAAGCGGCGAATAAGAGTCCGATCAAGTTAATCAAGCGGAAAATACAAGAGTATCCTCGTAAGTGGCACATGAAATTGATGGACGCTTTGTGGGCTTATCGTATGTCACGGCATGGAGCTATGCAAGTTGCGCCGTATCAGGCTGGTATATGGGCACGAAGCCGTACTTGCCATGGGAGACAGACTATCGGCTCCGGAAGGATTGAGTTGCAACAAAAGCTTTCGGCCGATCAGTACTACGGATTGATGATGGATGAATTAGAAGATGTAGTACAAAATCGGCTGGATGCATTGGAAAAAATAGAGCGAGAATAAGGCGAGGGTTGCCCGCCATTATGATAAGAAGGTTGTGCAGAAACGAGTTTAAAGAGGGCGATTTGGTCCGGAAGCTTAGGATGCCGATCGGTGTGAAAGACAATCGGTTTGGTAAATGGTCGCCTAATTGGGAAGGACCTTATTTGATTAGCCGATCGGCACCGGGTAATGCATATATTTTGAAAGAGTTAGAAGGGGAAGAATTCGGCCGAGCACTTAATGGAAAGTATTTGAAGCAGTATTATCCTAGTATTTGGATTAACTCATAGTGTTCGGTCTAAAAGAGATTACAGCCGATGTCGATGCACATCGCCTTGAGATGGCCGATCTCGGGAGTATCGCCCTTAGCCCAAAAAATGTGAAAGAAAAATACAGGAAGTAACCGATAAATTAGCCGATGTTTAAACGTCGCCTTCGGATGGCCGATATGATTGTATATCGCCCTTAGTGCGAAAAATATTAACAACAAATGGTGTCCAAAATCCTATTACACCTAAGCATAATCGACGGCCTCGGCACGGGACAAGAAGTCTTGGATGGCGAGATAGTGCGCGGGCCGGCATGGAGTCGAGTTTGGCCATGACCGACAAGTCATCCTCGATGGAGCCGATATCGGCGTGAGCTGCAGCAACCATCTTCTCGGCCGCTTGAATTGCTTCGTCCGTCGTCTTCTGCCGAGCCGCCACGTCGGCCGACAAGCTGTGCAATAGTGGCTTCCAAGGCCGCCGCCGCCTCCTCCTTGAGAGCCGGCGATGCTCTCAAATCGGCAATCTCCTGGTTGACTACCTGCGGTTCATCCTGCCGATTTGAGAGTTGCTCTTGCATCTCCTGGGTCTTCGAACCTCCTCCTCGGAACGCTTGATGGATTCCTCGGTAAGTAACGCGGCTTGCTGCTGCTCCGCGTGGCGAGCCGGACGCTGCTGGGCACGGGTGAAGTCCATCTGCCGGTACTCCATGTATGCCACACGGTGCGAGCATCGCGAACATCCTCACGGGAGCTCGGTCCGAACCTCCAAGTACCGGGCCCTTATGGGGTGGGCGTCGGCCACCAAGCGATCAACCGAAGAAGCCTCAAGCTCGCGCGCGATTTCGGTCATTGTGGTAAGACCAGAAGGCGATACCAAAATCGGCGCGAGGACGAGGAAAGCTGAGCGCACGAAATTCCAAGAGAAATAAAATGAAGCTAATGAACAGCGGTGAATCAAAAAGGAGATAGTAAAAATAAACACTGTGAAGCGTCGATGCGAAGCGGCCGGACGTCTATCGAGCTGCGCCATGGAACCAGCGAGGTTCGTGTGTTCCAATCAGCTCTCGGCCGGCCGATCCCCCTTCATCGGCGGCACCATCGGAGGCAGCATCGGGCATATGGCCGGCTTGTTCGATATCGGTGGGCTCATCGGCCGACTCATCGGCAGCGGTATTTACGAGGAGAAGGCTGCGGGCGGCTCCTGGCCGGCCGATTCTTCGACAGCAATAGTGTCTTTGGGGAAGCGATGGGCGACACATGGGCCGCTTGTTCAACTTCGGCGGCGACCTCGGAAGACGCGAGCCGATCCAAGCGAGTTGAACTCTCCGTAGGATTTGGATCGGCCTGGCTTGGTGTGACTTCGAGATCCGGAGCTGTTTGAATCGGCGTCCGGCCCGTGGAGGAGTCGACGGGCGGATCGGCTTTGTCGGGTGTTGGAGTGCGGGCCCGAGGAGGAAGAACCGCCGGTTCTGCTAAGAACTCATAGTTAGACGAGCATATGCGGTGAAAAAAGGGATCAGCAATCATACAATAATAACTTTGACGCGACGGAGATGGATCATCGAAATAGTCCGGGTCGGACGGGCGTACGGTCTGCTTCACCGGCGCGTGGTGTCGCTTTAGGGCTTGAGTCGGCCCTGCAGGCTGGCACGTTAGCCTTTCTCTTGCTGGGGACGGCCGTTTTAGTCTTGGCCTTGCGGGCAGCTGGTGCCCTCGACTCATCGCCGCAAAAGCTTGGGCGGGAGTGCGATCGGTGAAGCCGATATTTGGAGCAATTGGGCTCGGCATTAAGTATGCAATCGGCCGGCCAGCGATACTACGGGTCGGCGGCTCCTCCGTGTCCGACTGAAAAAAATATACAAGGGTGAGCATTTGGAGTGGCCGATTTCATTTACAAAATCGGCCTTATAAAATAAATCGATTACACATACCTCGGCGAAAGCTTCACTCGGGACTAAGCCGAGAGAAGAAGGAGGCGGTATTCCGAGCTGCGGAGGTGCCGGTTCCACTCGCCCCACCAGCGGTCAAAGAGGCGAGTACTTCGGGCGCCGGGGAAAATCCGGCTAAGTCGCCGGTGACGACATCGGCGGTGCGGCCGACGAGCCAATTCCACCGAATGGCGTTGTCGACGGTAGCTCGCGCCTTTATTTGCCCCACATAGAAGAGGCTGGGGGCAAGCGGCCGAAACCGAGTTGGCGGGCTGCCACCGACGGGTGGTAGAACTCATAGGAGCGAAAGCTTTGCTCCGGCAATGAGTCCCGTCGGCAGCGAGACGAGGCGGAGACGGGTGGTGAAGATCTTGACCGCTTCCGCGTCGGCCGTCGGGAAGGTGGGGTCGATCGGGAAAGGAGTGTCATACCCCTTCTCGAAGAAATCAATGTACGGGTACCAATCCGTACTTTCGTTGTTGAGGCCCTTGTAGAGGGCGGCGAACCAATATGCCAAGGTGTCATCCGACATGGCCGCCCTGGTGCCATGGACAACGCTTCCCGAAAGAGATACATCGAGCTGGATCGGGCGTGGCCGATTCGGCATGATTGCCGGGGAAGGTGAGAACACCGAGGTCCGGATCGATGGCCTTGGTGGTATGAAGGGACAACCACATTTGGATGAACCACCAAGGGCCTCCCGAGTTCTTGACCGATCGGCGGAGCGCAACTCCACCGAGACCTGGTGAAGAAGGAGGTAGGCCGATCCTAGAAGATACTTGCCCATAGGGAGGGCATGGGCTGTCGGCCGATACATCGGCCATCGGCGGGAAGTTGTTTGTGGGGCTCACGCCGACCCCACGGAAGAAAAAGTGGTCAAGCCACATGTTGAGGAAGGCAACGTGCTCGCGGCGATCGGCCGAGCCGTGCCCTTTGTTGTAGGTCCGGATGTAGTTCTTCCAACCCCTAGTGTCCTTAGGGTTGATCCGATGGGAGGACTTAATGCGGATGGCGTGCGGGGTGGCCTCCGTTGTGATATTCAAATCGGCCAACATGGCCAGTGTCCGGGAGGGTCATGGTAGCCGGGCCGTGCCCGAACATGAAACGAGTTCAAGGCATCCGACCGGAGGTAAGAAGCTGCCACCGGGAACGGTTCGTTCTTGTGGTGATCGGCCAAAGAGAGTTTGATGGCATGGGCAATGCCGATATTGGCCCAACCTTGCCGATGGACGGCCGATACTCGGTTATACCAATCGCGCCATCCGGCGACGGGAGTCGGCCATGACCTAAAACTATTGGCCCACTCGGTCGGTAAAGGAGGCTGTTGCCGAAACGGGACCCGGTTCGTTTCGGCGCAGATGAGATCTGTGGGGTCGGGATCGCCCATGGGGCCCAAGAAGAAATGGGTCGGGATGTTAGAAGGGATGACGATTTGGTTCCGGATCTCCTAAAAACAAGGAATAGGGCTAAAATGAGAAACAAGACGGAAAGAAGATAGATTGTGAAAATGAACAAGAACAAGAATACAAAGAAAATTGCAAAAGTAGAGAAGAGGGATGCCCGAATGTACATTACCTCGGAACGGCGTTGGTGGTGGCGACGACTCGGTCGGCGGCGACGGCCGCAGCAGCAGCAACGAGTGGGATTCATGGTCACCGGAAGAGAAAACGACGGCGGCGCGGTGGGAAGTTGAAAAGGCTCGAAAGGGGCAAAGGTCGCTAGAGCGAGGGGAAGATGAAAGCCAAAGGAGAGGAAACGGATGGGAAATGACCAGGGGTAACCACGGCTTTTATGAAGAGGTGACGGGCGATAAAACCGGCGCAATAAAAGAGGATAAATCGGTCCGACGCATGCGTTGCATACCCCGGATCGGGGGACATGTGTTGACGCCGGTTTTTGACCAAGGGACCCATTGTCGGCGACTATAGGTCAAAAAGGGCCGGTGGGCGGAAGGCCGACGGCCGCTTGGGCGAGTAAAGGCGCGTCTCTCCCGAGAATCGTGCGCGGACGCCAACGAGAAGAGCACAACATTGATGGGCCTGGCCCACGTTGTAAAATTAGAAATAATAGTTAGTTTTGGAAAAAGGATTCTAGTCGGTTAGGAAATCGGCTCGAGGAGGGTCCGAATAGGATTCTTTTGCCGAGTATAAATACATACTCGGATGTAACATGTAAACTCGATTCACATCCAATACAACTTTCGGCGCATCGCCAAACCCTAATTTTCCGTCAAGTCTTTACTTGTTTTCGCGCGGGGATCTTCGGGGCTCCGGTCGACGACACGTTGGCTTGACAAGGTAATTATGTTGTCTAATTCTCGGCGCATTGTTCGTAATTAGATGGCTTAATTGCTAGTTATCCGGCGACCGGATCTGTTTTCGATCGACGTAGTGAGTATCGGCCGGGATGAGTCAAGTTGACCTGGTCCGGGCTCGTGGTGGAGGTAGTTTGACTTGTCCCGCCTCCCGTTCCAGCCTTTGCTCACGGCGCCGATTGGCTCGGATCCGGTCGTTCGAGTCACGATAGCTGCTATGAGAATTCTTCTATATCTTGGCCGATTCGATCGTGCGGATTCGGTTGACGTGTCCTGTGTTTGCCTTTGCGATAGTTGACTTGTCCTAGGCGCATGCAGCCGATTGGCTAGGGTGTAGACTTACTTTCATAGTTAAGACGTTTATGATTGTGCTTGTCCTGAATCGGCCGGGCGTGCGCGGCCGTTAGATCTGGTCCGACCGCGTGCCATCGGTTGACTTGTCTGTTGGAGCGACCGGTCGATTTGGGATCTGTGTGGTTATATTTGTCTTACTTGTTCTTTCGGAGTGTTTAGCCGATTGCTTATCACGTTCATTAAGCTGTTTTATGTTTAATTAATGCTAAACCTGTTAAAGCTGCTTTTGAACCCGAGTTACTAAGTATGATCTTATTGATCATCATTATACCTTTGGACGAGATCTAAATAATTCACCGATATAATCAATGGCAGAATCGACCGCATACCCGATCGGCCGATTTACGGATCCGATTGATGATTAAACTATCCTCTTGCTACCAAACTAATTACATCCTATTAATAATTGCTCTGTTCACATTGTACTCGATAACACACCCCTGCAAAGTCTTAATGATTTGGTCGTTTACCGGCGAAATCGGCTGCTAGTCACCGATCGCATGTTATAGCATCGGCCAATTTCGTATCGTTTGTACCACGATTCGTTTGCCTAACATTTAATACATAAATGGATGGGCCGTGCTGTTCTCTGTTCATGGCCGATTTTGTCTATCTTACGCCGTGATCGGCCATGGCTGCACATCGGTCTATCCGGGCCGATGACCTGGAATTTTACACTCTTTTATTGTCTTTGTTGGTTTGCAGGAAAGCCATCCGCACGCACCAGCGCACACGAACATCGGCGAGTTGAGCCGGTCCGTTGGGAGCACGAGGATTCTGCGTCAGCTGGAATTTCGGTGGACTCTCCGGACGACGGTGTGTCGGCGACTTTTGACGTCAACACTTGAGTTGGATAGGGTCTAGTACTATAGAATGCTCAAGTTTTGTCAAGCTCTAGTAGGTAGGATAGATTTTGCGTCATTTTGGCTAACTTCATGGACGAAGTCCTGCTAGGACGGAAGTTCCGTCGTTCCTGACGGTAGTTCCGTCCTGACGAACTTTGGTCATGAAGTTGTCCAAATTGACCCATGACCTATACTACTTGACCAACTCCTTATCGATCTTTTGTTTCTTGTCGAGTATGACACGTATCAAGCACACGGGCAGGAAGAGCGGTGGCCCAACCATCCGAGAACCGAGGAGTGATGAGGACATAGAGGAGGCTGTTGCATCTTCGGAAAGTGAGGAGGATGTGCCCTCTCGCTCTCGGCTCAAAAGAAAGCGAGCGGTCAAGCGTACCCCTCAACCCGAGAAGAGAGATAAGGGCAAAGGTGTTGCTAGTGAACGAGTCGGGGCGGTTGGCACAGGTGGTGAGATTACCGGAGTTAGAGTGAGAGCACCTGTGTACCTTGGAACCTATGGCAGGTGTGATCGGAGGAAGCACCCGACGTGCTTGATGAGCCGAGGAGGAAGGATCCGTGCGAGTGTGCGAAGAGAAGCATCGGATCCAAGGTTCCATCCGTGGGGACAGCAGGACTAGTATCATACCTTCTTTATTGACATGATGAAGAAGTCTCACAGATTGCACGTGCATCGGTGGATTGACTGGAAGTACATGGAGGATAAAAATGATGCTATCTTTGATCAAGTGATCGACATCCGTAGAGCTCGTGGAGTGTATGACCTCATGGCATTTCGCCATGATTGGAATGAAGAAGTTATCTGTCGGTTCTATGCCGGTCTCTACATCGACACTAACCGCCACAAAATTCTATGGATGACACAGGGACAACAGTATGAGTGCAGCTGGAGAGTGTTTGCTTCCTACTTTCTTTTACCAGCCTCCGACAAGGATGATGATCATGAGAGCCTCACCAATGAGCAATACCTTCCCGAGACCGAGTTGGCATTCATGTATGAGGATGGACCGTGCGTTTACTGGACAGATCAAGGGACTCTTGCCCTACTACTTCTACCTCAATAGGATCCTTCGACGGACTATTGTGCCCAAGGACGGGTACAATGATCGGATCGCTGCATGGTCAAGGAATGTGCTAGCAAGGTTTGCTCCCGACGCCACTCCCTTTTGTGTGATGGGTTTCATCTTTGAGGAGATCAGTCGGCGCAGTGTCAACACCAGGATGACTCTACCTTATGCCCCATGGATCATGGCTATGATTGAGGGAGTCACGAAGTTGCGTTTTGAAAAGGAGTGCAAGCATCGCCCCTTGCAGCTCAAGCTCAAGGGTGGATCAAAGAAGAAACACAGTGCCACTCCAGCTCCACCTCCTGTTGGTCCTTCTAGCGAGTGCAGCTCCTCGCCGTGGTGGTTCTCCTACTTCTCGCATCATGGGAGCACTCAAGTCCATCTTCACCGTGTGCACCGAAAATGCTGTTGAGACGTACAAGAACAAGCAGCGCACCAAGAAGAATGCCCGACGCATGAAGAACTTTATGAGGGCACACGGTGTGGAGGTCTCTCCTCCAGGATCCGAGGAAGAGGAGGATGCACCTCCTCCCGTCTATCGGTGGCAGCCAGAGGACTATGCTCCCTATTTTGGCGGTGATGGTGGCCAAAGCTCTCATGCAGCTCATGCGAGATGATGAAGAGGAAGAAGACTTTGGAGGTCAAGAGGGTCACGAAGAAGATGTGTTTGCCTCCGGGGATGACGAGTGATTTCCTCTCTTGCTCTCCTTCCTTTCTTCCATTTTGGTGCCTTGATGCCAAAGGGGGAGAGAGTGAGAAAAGGGATCACTATTATCTTTATCGTTGTGTCTTTTTCTTTATCTTAGTTGGAACTTATGGGAACATTATGTATGGAACTATGTGAGTGTTGCTCTATTGTAATAGGGCTAGTTTTTAATTCATTGCAAACTATATGCTTGAATGATGGATGATGGATGTTTAGTGCTTTAATGTGTGGTTTATGGTTATCATGATAATTGTGCCTTGCGTTTTTGTGGTATGTAGCCTTTTGAGCTTGTGTTGTTTTTATTCTTCACACTTACTCATGTCACTCGTGCACTTTGTTTTAGGCACCCCACAAGCACAAAATATATGGGGAGCTCTCTCACATGTTTATGTGACCCATGCATCTCTTTAGAGGGAGCTCCGCTATATTTTGTTTGTTTTGTTCTTCCGTTATTTGATATCCCTTATCCCTTTTTAATTATTTGTCATCAATCATCAAAAAGGGGTAGATTAAAGATGCAACTAGGCCCCCTAGTGGGTTTTGGTGATAAATGACAAAGAATGAAAAACTCTAATGTGTTATTGAGTGTTTGTGTAGGATATCTGTTTGTGTAGGATATCAAATTGATCGTACCCACAATGTGAGAAAGTAAAACTCAATTAAAAAGTGATCAAAGTACTCAAAAGCAAAGGCCTCAAGTTTAGATTTGTAGCTTTTTGAGTATAGGTGTGCCAAACTATTAAGAGGGGTGAAACGATCTTACGTCCGAGGGAAGAATGTGCTCTAGCTACCTTCCAACAACTTGGAACCAAAACACTAAAATCCAAAGATCAAAAAGACAATCTATTTCCACCTTTCACCATCTAGGACGGAAGTTCCGTCCTCGGACGGAAGTTCCGTCAGGTCCAGAAAGTTTGGCACGAAAGTGCTAGACCGGACGGAAGTTCCGTCCTGGTATTTCTCCAGTTGAAAACCTCAACCGACGGAAGTTTCGTCGGGCTGATGGAAGTTCCGTCGGTCCAGAGAGTTTGGGATGGAAGTCCCAACTCGACGGAAGTTCCGTCACCGAAGTTCCGTCAAGGCCAATAATTGACCAAGCAACGGCTCTTTGAGAGCCCACACTATATATAGCTTTGACCTACCCCGTGAGCAAAGTTGCTCGGTGCTTTTTAAACTCACGAGATCTTGCTCAAGCTCTCTCTCTCTCTCTCACTCCCTTCCATTCCTCTTGAGATCCAAGGCCATTTGAGAGAGCTCCCATCTTGATTCCAAGCTTGATAGCATCAATCCAACCTAGAGCACATCTTCCCCTAGCAACTAATCTCGATTTCCCTTGTTACTCTTGGAGATTCGTTCTCCTAGATTGGCTAGGTGTCACCCTAGAGCTCCCAAGTTTGTGGTGAGCCTTGGGAAGTTTGTGAAGGTTGTGATTCGCCTCCGAAAGGAAAAGAATTGAAGGAAGAAGAAGAAAACCGAGTTTGACCTTTGTGGTCACTTGGGAGGATTAGGGTTGAAAGAAACCCGGCTCTTTGTGAGCTCCTCAACGGAGACGTAGGAACCTCTTTGTGAGGGGTCCAAACTTCGATGAAAAATCTCCGTGCCTCTCTTGTTCGTTTTTGTTGTGTGCTTCTCTCCCGAGTGTGTTATCACCCGATCTACTTGTGCGTTGCGTGTCTATTGAATTCCTGTAGGTACAACACTCTCAAGGCAAGAAGGAAGGTTTCCATTCAAGTGGAATCGTGAGATTCTCTCTCGTTTGTCAATCCCTAGGTTTCTCACTCAACCCCGACGGAAGTTCCGTTAGTGGCGGATTTGACTGTTTTGTTTTAAGTGTTGTGATTTTCAGGTTTTTATTTAGATTGCCTATTTACCCCCCCCCCTCTAGGCAACTTTCACATTGGCATAAAGATTTTTGTTTAGAGATCCACTATTTTTCATTTGGATAAAGATAAGATCTTTCAAGGAAGGTTGATTCTAAAAATTACTCGAGTTAGAGTTGTTACCTCATTGATAATAAGGGTGTGGTTGATTCCACCCTTGATATCCTTGTGGATGATTCCCCTTTGTATTTTTGGTGTAGCATGCTTCTTCACGGGTTTCAGGGCAATATTTCGCTAAGTGTCCAACATTCCTAGACTTCACAAGTCATGTGAGAGTCCATTGCTTGAGCGGTGCCGTTATGATGATACGTTGTTCGTTGCACGTTCGTCAAGCTTTTTCAGCAGGAGATCCATCTTAGGGGTGAGCATGTCAACTTCTTTAACGGTATGCATTCCTCGGTCACGAGGTTGACAACACTCATTGTTCAAACCTTTATTGGAAACCATCTTCGCAATAAGAGCCTTAGCGGTCGCATTGGTCAAGGAGAATAAGGCTCCTCCAGCAGCGAGCATCAAGATGTTCTCGAGCTGTGGGAGTCGACCCATTGTAGAAACTATGTAAGATGAGCCAGCTTGTCCATCCCATGATGAGGACAGATGGCAATGTATTCTTGTAGCTGCTCATAAGCTTCGGAATTGACTCATCTCTTGCTTGCTAGAAACTTGAAATTTTCCCATGAAGAGCATTGGTTTTTCCCAACGAGAAAAACATGGAGAGGAATGCTCTCGAACACTTCTCCCAAGTGTCTATTTCTGTTCCAGGAGTTGCATAAAACTATTGTTTCGCCCTCCCCACACGAGAGAAAGGAAACAAACTAAGTCGGATGGCATCTTCCGAGACTCCCGTGATAGTGAAGGTATTGCACAATTATAGAAACTATTGAAGATGAGCGTTGGCATCCACATTAGCTTTCCCACATAAGGGATGCACCATTGAAATGTTATAGAACCAAACTATTTTCCAACAACAAAAAATATTCTCCACGTGTTACTCTATAAATTTACAAATTTTATAAATTTTGGAGTAAAGAAAGTACTTTTTTTCAAGATAGCGAATAGATAAAAGTGTTAAGCACTAGCGCCGATGGCATAGAGGACATCAAAATTTTAAGCGGATGGTACGGATGGAAGTTTGAAAATTTCGACGATACAAGGAAAGTTAGAAATTTTCCAATGGTGTAGAGGGAATTTGCTCTAGAAAGAATGCCCATATTGAGCTCGAAACCCCATCTCCTCCTACTATGACATTAGACCCAATAGGCACATTGTCAGCGAGAGGGAGCAGAGAAATCATGAAGCATCCTTTCGGCCATTGGCGTTGAGCTTGATGGCACAGGATTGACTAATTTGCTTGTCACATGAGTCTCCTTAGGAGCTCAAGGCTTCCTATAGAGGGAATCAAGATTTGCAACGAAGTTTTGTGGCAAGACAAAAATTGGTCATACAATACCCTGTTTTCACATGAAGATGAGAACAAGACATCATACGTGTTTAAAATAGTGGTTAACCAATTGAGAATCTAACGTAAACAACTAAGTAAATTTTCTTGATAATTGCTTTCCTTGGCAACGACGCCGGAAATGCTTCTTGACATCTCTTAAGTTAACCATGCAAAACAATCCCTCGCAAAGATGCTAGAAATGCTTGTAGGCACTTATTAGGTTGTGCGGTATCTCCTACATAAATGTAGGATAAATTTCTCAAGCGCACGAAGGATACCGTTGTAGCATTTCCCACTCGGAGTGCTTTGGTGGTTGTCATTTATAGTTCTCCAAAGGGAAAGCTTATAAAGTTAAAGATTACTTAGACTTCTCATAGGTTATATCTCAATTAAGTACACCAAATTAATAAGTAGGGGTAAGGATAATTTGATAGTAAAAGGGGTAGTGACACGCACACATAGATAAGTTCACACCACCAACTAAGTAGCAAAGACTCGTAGGGAAAAGACTAAGAACAACTAGTTCCATATGTACTTTCAACCTATGTAGGTCCACTATATATATACACTTAATATACACATATTAAGATCAAAGACTATGTAACAAAGGCACCAGGGAGCACGGCCCGCAACGAGGCTTACGAATGTGGCCAAACGTGGTGGTAACACTACTATCAAATGTGGCTCTCACTTCTCGCTTGAAGCCCTCTCTTCCATGGGACACACAACATTCGATGCTACTCTTATACCTAAATGTCATGCTTAAGCCATCGAATAGAATTCTATTCGGCATATGAACTCCAACTAAAGCACCCAAAAGGGACATGAATCTTGTACCTCTACATAGCACTATCAACCATAACATGCATATAACAAAGCAATATCAAGGATACTTACATGAACATAAGAACAACTCATGAACATTAAGAACATAGTACTCATAGAAGAAGAAATACATTGTAATAGAGAAAATTATTACAAGAGCGAAGGAGTCGAAGGATCCAATCTTCATATAGTACTTGGGAACTTATAGAGAGCTATTCTAAGCTAATCTCATAGCCTTGGACTACTAGTGTTGGAATGAAGCGAATTGGTGTTGTGTGTTACAATTGAGGGGGAATACCCCTCGTTATATAGGGTACAAAGGGTGGTTCTAAGGTGATTCCAAGCGCGGGAATGAGTGGGCGCCAATGTAAGGTGATGGAGTAAGGTAGTGGGGGCTTTTAGCCGAAGTTGGGCACCGGAGGCGGTGCCCCTGGGTCGGTTGACCTGGGCCCGGCACCTCCGGTGTTGGGCCTTGGTCGGTGCCTTCCTCCGTGCCTCCTCTTCTCTCGTGGTATATGTTCCTGTGGAATCTTGCCTTGATAAATTATGTTTATGGGCGCCTTTGACCATATGTCAATATCTGGATATTTTCTATTATGCTCCAAATTCCCACTTTGCCCCCTTAATCACACTTGTGTATTAGTAATTCCACATGCAACAAATAAAGTACAAGGACATGTGGAACTACATATTCTTAAACAATATATGAGGTGCTCAGCTCTCCTCTATTTCCAAGACAATAGACGACGGATATTTGGTACTCAGTGGCCATCAACACTTCGAGGTCAGAATTTCCATTAGAACAGGACTTCTTTTTGAATGTCTTTGGTGGTGTCGAAACTTCCGTTAATTGAATACGGAACTTCGCATTGACTTGGTTTTGAAATCAATACTGAGTTTAGGTCAGGTATGAAGTACTTTCAACACAAAACTTACATTTGAATGGCTCTCGTGGTGACGGAAGTTCCGTGTTGCTCATGGAACATATGTTCTTTCTAAGGTAGTTAGGTTATTTGGCTTTTTGGACTGGGCTATTTGGCGAATATGTGTTCACGGTTTGCATCCAAGCTAGAATATGGTTGTTTGAGCACTTATTCTTTGCATGTATGATCATTTCACCCCTCTTGATAGTTTGGCATAACTAGATTCAAAAAGTAAAAACTAATCTTGCAAGCATCTTTTGAGCCAAGTTTCTTCTCTTTATTTGAGGGGCCAACTTCTTACAATGTGGGTGAACAAAACATTTTATGTCTTGCATATACACTTGATAGCACTTTAGAAATTTTAAATTTTGTCATTTAGTACTAAAACCCACTATAGAGGCATAGTTGCATCTTTTGATTTGTTCTTGGCCCATGTCGGGACATGCGACAAGCCCCGAAGGCTGGCCCTGAATGGAAGCATTGTAGCACTAACACTCCATCTCGGGTAATGGAGCGAGAATAGTTGGCGTGTGCCATGCCTCACGCCAAATAGGCCCCGGACAGGGATTGCTGCACGGAGTAGTGTTGTGGGAAGGGCGTGATGGGATATGTATTTACATTGCATGCCCCGTGTGCCGCCTAGGGCGTAAGTGTCACCTGCTCCCTATTATGTCGTTGTGCGTCATATGCTCCCGTTATGTCGTTATTTCGTAAGCCAATAGGGCATCTTGCCACCCTGAATCGGGTCGAGGCCAAAGATTTAGACATTAATGCTCCGGAGAGATCTCGAGAGACCCTTGTAGGAGTCCCCTTTTGACTATAAAAGGGGAGACTCTTGCTATGTAATATGTAGACTCACTCTTTGTACTCAAACTCCAAAGCAATATTGTAAACTTCATGACCATTGGAACCCCCAAAATGGTGTGAATGTTTTGGTGATTAGATGACAATCATGAAAGGTACCTTAATATCTATCATAGTGTTGTGAAGTCGGGTCATATCCTATCTAGTCACTTGTCTAGAATGGATAGGCTTGAATCCATAGGAAAAACAAGACTATCAAGACGGTATCAACTATAATGTAAGGTCATCCTAGTAGAGAAGAGTGTGGATGTTATCCTGTGCTCTTAGGCACTAGAATGACATGTCAAGTAATGGAGATGTCATGGTGCTGTATTAGGGAACAAGGTTAGGTTGAAGAAGGAGTTCCAGTTTAGCAAGAAGTCACTGGAAGATATGATGAGGTCACTCTATGATACAGTGAGAGCTTCGAGAGAGGACTCGGAGAAAAATTAAGACTGGAGTCGGGAGAAGGAGTTCATCGTATAATCCGGAGGGATCATCGCATAGGTGTGTCTCGGAGGATTCTATAGCTAATTTTCCTCCGAAGTCGGAAGTAATGGATTCGTCATAAGATCCAGTGGTGCTAATGTATGATATGTTGGCAGAGAGCAAGATGTTGAGGACACAAGGTCTTTTGGAGATGGGTACGGAATGGACAACATGAGTTCACTATAAGATATGGGAAGATCATCATAAGATATGGTGAGTCTTAGTCAAAGAGTCAAGTAACAAACTTGGGCTATGGACTAGACCGAGGGAGGTCATCGTAAGATATGATAAGGATCACCATAAGATACGGTGATGACCTGGAGTCCTCAACAGAAAGCCATGTTAAGACATTGGTCTCTGGAATAGATAGGAGGAGATCACCGTAAGATGGAGAAAAATTATCGTAAGACATGATCGGGATTGCCGTAAGCAACGGTGAGGACCCAAAGTCCTAGCTAGAGAGCCAAATAACAAACTTGGGCTCTCCATAGTCAAAGCCGATGCCACCGTAAGATACGGTGGAGTAATCATAAGGTACAATGTTCCTGAATGAAATTGGATCGTTGGAGAGCCAAGTAACAAACTTGAGCTTTGGACGATCAAAGATAAATGTATCGTAAGATACAATGGGGTATAACAGAGACATGTGGTCTATGGAGTTGGCTTTGGAAGCCAACGTAAGATACAATGAGGGGTGTTGCCATTCGATATGGCGCCCTAGCCATTCTAGCGGTTAGTTGTGAAGTTTGAATTCCCCAATTCACCGTATGATATGATGACTTGGTCATCGTATATTACGAGTGAGTGTTCCTCTAGTAACTCTATGTAACGACTAGTTTTGGATAGTTAGCTCTATATATAGCCGTTGTGGATTAGTGGAGAGGAACCCTGTTGGAGCCAAGAGGAAGCATTAGAGGTAGATTTGGAGATCTAATCTGATCTAGTGCTTGAGAAAGTAACAAGAAGCATCCATAGTCATCTAGGCTCGGAGGATGTATAGTGAGGTTCATGTCTGTTACTCTTGGTCTAATGGCAAGGCCTAGAACGGTTAGGAGTTGGTGTTGAGCACTTCATGAAGGTTGTGGAGGCCTTCACAAGTTTTTGAGCAGTTTGGAGAGCCGTTGGAAGGAGCACCGTTAGTGAGAAGCCGTGTTTGGACTCGAGGGGCATGGTGAGGACCACAAGCCGGATGAGTGGAATAAGTCCTTAAGGGAGGAAAGCTTTTGCCTAGAGAAGCAGTGCTTATATAACCATGACTTAACTAAAGAGAGTGAAGCGTGATTGTGGGCAAAAACTACTCCAACGAGTGGTCGGGGAGTCGAGACTCGGTGGGAGTTGGCTCAACGTGGAATGGGGGAATGAGCTTTCCTTCTTAGACATTGAGTTGAAAATCATGAGAAATTCTTGACTCTTGTGTCTAAATACTTTCTCTTTACTTACAACATTTACTCGCAAAGCGGTTAATCTTTATTCTCTTGATCTAGCTGCTCACTTGTGTTAGCTTGCCTTCCCTTGATTATTGTCTTGCATGCTTGTGTCTCTTGTTACGTACCTTGTAGACTTCCATATTAGGAGTTGAGTGCTTTCTCGTCTTTCCCTTATTATTATTATCTAATAGACTTGGATGCTTAGGATCATTGCTTCCTAGATGCCTTGCTTGTTTGTTATGTTACGCTCTTTCTTGCATAGGAATTCTTTGGTGGACTGGATCACTAATATATGAGTAGGTTCTACTTGCTTAGGTTCTTTATCTCATGCTAGTGTGCCTTTACACTAGAACTGATCTAGAGTTGTTTGAGTACTCGGTTACTTGATTGAAAGATAGTAGAATTCATTGTGAAACCAAGTACCTTGTTGACATATCTCTCCTCTCAATCCACAAGATCCTTACAAATACACAAACAAGCAGGGCATAGGGTAGTACACATCCGAGTGACTAAAATCTAGGCAAATCATCTGTGTTCTTGCTATTCTTCCTCACAAATGTGTAGATCCATTCGATCTTGATCCTCTCAAGGGTGGCCACACATGCGCCCGAGTTGTTGGTGCTTCGACACATGGACAATATCCTTGTTCAAAGTAATCTAATATATATAGTTCAACACAATATTTTGCAGTAATGACTTAGGTAGCAAAGTATAACACAAGAGAGTAAGTGAATTGCCAAGAATAGGAAAGAGGATTATGCATTTATGTCCTTTTAAGTATGTGAAGCAAATACGATCATAACAAGGTTGTTGCGATGCTTATAGTAGTTTAGTAGCACCATCAATAAGTTATGAGCTTGTTTCGCTTGGTAGTTCTCCTTGGTGGAACAAGTGTACTAACCTTTGATAGACGGGTGGTAAGGACATTACTTCTATGGACACACACTATTTCTTCTACTCCGGACTTGCAAGGTCCAATGAATCGATCTCGTGATGACAACTTAATTTAGATGTGAGTTCTTTTTTGCACCATCCATATGTTCAATATTGTGGTTTGTTACCTATGATGATATTGAAATTAGGAATCATAGAGAGGACCGGAAGATGATGGGAGAATGATTTAGAAGCATGGGGGAGCAACAGGAGCAGTCTACACTCTACACTAAAACGATCGACCATGTCACATACGAGCTCGATTATGGATGTTCTACATATGCATGTAAAGCTAAGTAGATAACCTTTCCAATGCACTCGGTCTCATGTTTGAATCCACATGGAGGTATTAGGAATCATCAAAACAAGTCAGCATCCAGAATGTGTCTCGGTGCTGCAACATTGTTTTTGACCTATGGGCAATGTATCACCTACTTATAGGCCCGTCCTGGGGTCTTGAATGACCCTAGGGTCCTCATATGCAGCCCCCGCTTCATTATATTTTTAGATATTTTCTTAGATTATTCTATCAAGAATAATTTTTTTCGTTTCATCGGTTTATGATACCCAACTTATGAGATTAATCATTCATCTACAAATTTAATTGCGTTCTTGTTTGTTCTTGCTTATATTCTTTGATTCGACAAGTTCCTGGCAAAGTCAATCGTGCAACGCATATTGATAACTAGAGAAGACGTGGTGCTATGACGACAGAGTTCAAAACCTGTTATTCTGAAGATGGATTGATTTGAGTGATGTCTTTGCTAAATCGATAATTATGAGAACATTTAGGAAGATTGAGACACTGTTGTTCAGATGAACGGGTCTTCATACAGGTGGCTAGTAGCGGGTTAGACCTCATAACACAATGGATATTTTCTACTCGAATAAATTGTTTTTTCAAATATGGTAAAGCCATGGCATAAGCTCGTGATAGGAGGGGGAACCTTAGGCTAAGCTTTTGTTGCACTCTAAATCGGGACACACGTGAGAGTGGCGAAGCTAGACATTTGAACACTTGGGTGCACACCTTGCTTGACTGTCTCTCGGAGCAACCAGGGTGCACATACATAAGGTAAAAATTAGATAATTGTAACTGAAATTTGTGCCAGATCATGGTGCGTGTGCACAAAAGTAGGTGACCCTCGCTTCGCCAGTGCATGGGAGCATTATGGTTCTAAACTTAATTGAGCTTATGGTGGTAGTGATGACAAAATGCAAGGGTTAAATAATTTTATTCTGATCTTGCAACAAAGGGTGGATGATAGAGGATTTCCGTTCCAAGGTACACATGAATTTAGCGAGGTGATGCTAAAAGCATGTCTTGCGGATGAGCAACCGGGGTGAATGCGAACAAAATCCGTTGTGAAACACTGAAACCTAACCCAATTTCTGTCGGGAGGTTTTTAACACCCTGTAATTCACACTTTCATCGGCTGTTCTTCGAAATGACTACTCCATCCGTTCCAGTTTATTTGTCATTTTGGAGGGATGTTTACGTGTTCGGATTTATATAATGTTCAATGAATCCGGACAGACAGTATGTCGAGGTTGAAAGAATGTTTATTCAATCTTGTATATAGTCGGGATGACAAATAATTTTTGACTATTCGTCTTATTCAAAATTTTGTAAAAATAATACTTGTTTTGTTACCATTTATTTTATCACCATGTTTACTTTATGTATGACGGATTCGCTTTTATATTTATATAAATATTTTGAATAAGACGAATGATAAAAGTTAATGTCTCTCGATCAAAAACGTCATATATTAAGGAATAGAGGGAGTATTCAGGATGACAAATAATTTGGGAGAGAGGGAGTGGTACTTATTCCATCAAGAAATAAAAAGACATAGATGAACCATCTTTAAGAGGACATCTGTTTATCCTTGTACTACGTTCATTACTCAATCCTCTGTAGGTCGAAGTGCTAAGACTATTTGAATTTGGATGATAGCTTGTACTGTAATTGGTACGGTCGTACCGCGTATTACGGCCCATGCTTTAATGTTCTTTTGGGCCGGGGCGGGTCCACATAATCTAATCCATGATCCAGGCAGGTAGAGCCTATCATTTTGTTGTCTCTTGACAAAAAGTAGCAAGAATACTTTATGCTACAAGCATTTCAATAGGTGAGCACATGGAACTGAACTCCGTGCTTATGATTCACATCTAGTGGTTACTATATGATACTAACTCCTCTGTAAACTGAAATTGGAGGAAGAAGTATTGTTCAGATTTCCTCCATTCCAGTTGATTATTGGGTCCGACATCTAGTGGTTAAGAAGTTATTTAAAGAAAACGAAGGTTTCAGTCCGACACTAACGGTTCCGCAAGAGCCAATGAGTTTATGAGTATTATTGGGTCTGATTTGACCTTTTTTCTATTTTATTTATTTGACTTTCTTTGTTTATATTTAATAACCAGGGTTATGTTTTTTTCAAAGGTGATATCATATTAACTTTTATTGTATTGGTTATAGAAAAATTATTATATATTGCTAGCCAAATCGTGTGTCCGTTACCGTTTAAATCCCTTAACTGGTCTATTTGTCAGGTCCGATAAAATATAGATGAGAGGTAGAATATGATTTGGGAACCGTTGATTGACTATCTAAAGTATTGTCGTCGACTGAAAGCTTTCTAAAGTTTCAGTCGACTAAAGATTAGAGAAAGTTGTTGTTCACAATGTTTAGCTCCACAGTGCCTCGATGCGGTGCAACCATGGATACGGGGTGGCAGTGTAACACTAATAAGACAGCTGGAGGAGGGTGTAATTCTTCTCTCTCTCTCGGTTCTCAATGAAATTGGGGACATTGATTGCATATCCAATGTCTGTAACCTAAGAGATGTGAGTTTTCGGCCTGAAGTATACCAAGGCCCTGTTTTTCCATGTCCAAAAATGTCGTGTACCCTCTTTCAGTTCCTCCCTAGCAATTGCAAAGTCAACATAAAATGGATCATGAGTTCGATGGTGATCAGTTATGGCCAGCTACTAGTAGTAGAAGAAGAGATTTTTTTTAATGGACTTTCCTGATTGTAAGTAAAGTTACGTAGACAAGGTGAACACTAAAAAGGAAACATAGGGTGTGTTCGTTTCTCCCCTCTAAAATTTAGCACTATCACATAAAAGAGAATCTTAATATTTATGAATATTTCGATCAATTTAATGACAAAACCCTATTGACAGATTGGTGTTAATTTTCGAGATGAATCTAATGAGCTTAATTAAAGCTTAATTAATTTATGTTTTGCTAAAGTGATGCTACAGTAACCTTCTTCTAATCATGACTTAATCAACCTCATTAGATTCGTCTCGTAAATTAGTCTAGGGGCCTGTAATTTATTTTATAATTAAACTTTATTTAGTACTCCTAAATAGTAAGATTCTTTTTGATGTGACAGTTAGATCCAGGAAACGAACACACCCTATACTTGCCTTACAAAGTTGATTCTTAGGTAGTGCACTACCGGAAAACGAGATTTCGCCGTGTGCAAAATTATTCGCTGTGTGCTAGGCGTCGGGCACACGGCGAACACCCACTTTGCCGTGTGCCCGTAGTCCTGCCACACGGTACAAATGCAGCACACGGCGACAAAGACATCGCCGTGCGAGCACACGGCAAATCTTCCTCTTTGCCGTGTGCCACATCGCCGGCTCACGGCAAACTAGGGAACGCCCAAACGGCGTGGACGATCGTCGAGGTGTCCCTTACTTTGCCGTGTGTTGTCCCCGTAGCACACGGCAAATCAGCACATGTGCCGTGTGGCAGCACGAGGGCACACGGCAAATCAGCACATGTGCCGCGTGGCAGCACGAGGGCACACGGCAAATCTCCTCTTTGCCGTGTGCCAACCTTTGACACACGGCAAAATATAATTCTTTTTTGAGTTTCACCCTCACAATTTTTTCTATACTTCATTATATGCATTGGTAGACTATGTATCAATTTGGTTGATTTCTCAACATTTTTTCTATATTTAGCCATTTTTTTCTTTTTTAAAGAATATTTTGAAATAAGTGAAATTTGAACTACATGTGCATGAAATAATAGACAAAAGTCAGTCAAAAAATCATATTCATGATATTGATGCTAGGGTAAGACGATATGCATTGGTTAGAATGAAATTTTGAATATCGTATGCACATAACATTACCACGATTATCGGGTGAAATAATATTTAAATTCTAAGAAATTCAAACAATATCAAAAATTCAGGAAACTTGTTGTAACACCATTTTATCATATTCTAAGTATGTGATAAATAGTTGAGATGTTTTTGTGCATGTTATCGGTTACGATGTTTATAACGTGAAGGTTGTCCGACGAAGTTTCATATAGATTATAAAAGACGAGGTAAAGTTCATACATGCAAAGACAAGTGTGAAATAGAAGTTCAATTTCAAACCTTCTTATATGCACAATACACAATTACACAAAGTAATATGAAGTAACATGTTATTTTTAGCTATTTTCGAACTAGTTTGACATTTAAATGAAATAACATGCAATTATACCATTTTAATTTTTATAATTTTTTTGCAACTATAAGCACATGAAATAATAGATTTCGTGTGTGAAAAATCAATATTTATTTGATTCAAACTAGATACTTGTGTTAGAATAAATATTTAGCATTAAATTAATGGAATTAGTAGAAAAAGCCGGAAATGGAAAAATAGTCGCCGTGTGTCGGCGAGCAGGACACACGGCGAACATCTTATCCACTAGGCGCGGAAAAAGACGGAAAAATAGTCGTCGTGTGCCTTGGATCCGGCACACGGCGAAAACAATTATTGCCGTGTGTCCGCAGCGAGACACACGGCGAACATCTTATCCATCGGCGGAAGAAAACGAAAAATATAGTCGCCGTGTGCTTTGGATCCGGCACACGGCAAAAACAATTATTGCCGTGTGTCCGCGACAGGACACACGGCGAACATCGTATCCACTGGGCGCGGAAAAACGAAAACTAGTCGCCGTGTGTCCTGGATCCGGCACACGGCGAATAGTTATGCCGTGTGCCCGGATCTTGGCACACGGCGAAGGCGCGCACTTATCCGTTGAGCGCGTTTCTTCTTCACTCTCTCTCTCTCACTCTGCCTCCGCTCGCGCCGGCGCCAAGCTCGTCGCCGTCACGCCGCCCGTGCTCCGCGCCTCCCCACTCCGCGCCTCCCGACGCGTCGCGGTCGCGCCTCCCCATGCGCCGCCTCCCCACGCGCCGCTCGTGCCCACGCGCGGCGTCCTCGCCCGTCGCGCCTCCCGTGAGCCGCGCCCACACCGACGCGCGCTGTAACATCCCGACCCGGGGCTTAATAGGATTGATAGAATACTCATGTCAACAAGTTACAACTTCTTTTCCGAAGCTTATCTCTAAAGAACTCTAAGGTTAAGCGTGCTTGGCTTGGAGCAATTTAGGGATGGGTGACCGACCGGGAAGTGTTTCTCGGGTGTGCATGAATGAGGACAAAGTGCACGAGAAAAGACTAGTGTTGGTCCGTGGGGAAATCTTGAGGGCCCGTTAAGCTGCCGGGTATAAGCGGGCCCGGCCCGGAGTGGCGGGACGTTACGACGGCATCGAGCCGTGCTCCGCTCCACGGCGCGTGTCGCACGTGCGCGCATGGTGCGCATGGCGGTGTGGCCGGTGGTCACACAACATGCGATGCGCCGGGCACGCGCACCTGGCCACGTCGAGCAGCTCCCGGCTGAGGTCGCCGACGGCCGTCGGTCTTCTAAGGGCGCGCGTGTAACATCCCGCCGGGTTTAACAGGATCGATAGAATACTCATGTCAACAAGTTACAACTTCTTTCGAAGCTATCTCTAAAGAACTCTAGGTCAGCGTGCTTGGCTGGAGCAATTTAGTATGGCGACCGTCGGAAGTGTTTCCGTGTGCATGAGCGAGGACAAAGTGCGCAAAAGACTAGTGTCGGTCGCGGGAAATCTTGAGGGCTCGCGCCGGCATAGCGGGCCCGCCGGAGTGCGGACGTCACGCGCCGGCCGTGCCCCTCCACCTCGCGCCTCCCGTGCGCCGCGGCCCCTCCACCTCGCGCCGGCCGCGCCTCCACGTCGCGCCTCCCACGTCGCGCCTCCGCGGCCGTGCCGCCGTGCGCCGCGCCGGTACCGGACGTGCTCCTCCGTGCCGCCCGTGCTGCTGCTGCCCGCACCCCACGCCCGCGCCTCCTTTCCGACGCGTCGCCACCGCTAAGCAAAGGTTTGCAAAACAACCTGTATTTGTACGATTTAATTGTAATTTGTAGAGTTGTGCATCGGTAGTGTTTTTGATATTATATGAAACGAAATTGAATCGATCTAGAAAATGATATGAAATGAAGTTGAATCGAAGACATGGACTTTTCAATTAGAAATTAAATGTGAATCGAATTGGTTGTGGATGTTGGTCAGCGCACCGTTGTTTTGTTGCAGGTTGTGGTGCCAACATTTTTTAGGGTAGCTGCTGTCGAAATTTGCACTCGAATTGGATGTGGATGTCGTCCACCCTGCTGTTACTTTATATATTGCTATAAAATTTGTTGTGGTTGCCGCCATCGTGCCGATGTTTTTTTTCACAGGTTTTGGAATCCTTAATGTTTAGGGTAGGTGCTGCCGAAATTTTTATTGGTCATTAATATATGTTTTATACTTTTTGCAGAGAAGCTTTCAAGAGAGGCGCTGTCCTTGACTCGTTGCTTCGCTGCATAATAAGGTGAGACAACACGACCTCTCCTTTCATATTTTGTTCTTAGGTCGCGTAACCTAGTTAGGCGTCTCCCGTTCGAAAAAGATACGGTTGAAAATATGTATTTGTTTGCATATGAACGACCGTATCTGTTTCGAATTGTCCACGTTTTTGGACAGCCCGTGGATGTGTAGATGGGGTTAGTTTCCATGCTCCACCCTATCCGAGGCAGAGTTTCGGCATCACCCCCTGTTGTTCTCCGGATACACAATCTCCTTAATAGGACGTGTATTTGGAGAACAGCGAGGACGTGTCTGTCGAAATTCTGTTTCGGATAGGGGTAGAGCATGGAAGCTTATCCATCTACACATCCTCGAGTGGGATTAGGACCTATCTTTACCTATTAGGGCATGCTAGGTATCGTGTAGTTGTATATGATTTCTATAACACCCGGTGCGCTATGTTAAAGGATGGATAGTCGTGATTGGATGTACACGGGATGACGGGGTAAGCGTGAATATACGGATGAGTTCATTTACAAGGTCCATGAATTCTTGAAAAAGGCATTTCAATCGGGACGGAGTAGAGCAATGTGCCCATGTGCCAGTGTGAGAACAAGACATATCAAACACAATTGAAAATGGGTCAACACATTTGCAACAATGGGTTTATGGCTAATTACACCCGTTGGATCTGCCATGGTGAAGCCCATCGAGCTAGGGACGAGGTCGTGAGGCAACGCATCGCAGAATATGATTCCGATGCCGGGTGCGGAGACATGTTAGATGATTTTCATCACGCCCACTTTGATGAAGGACCTAGCCATGTTGGGGAAGAGCCGCCGAGCCTACCGCAAAAGCCTATTACGACATGTTGTCTTCGGCACGTAAACCATTTCACGACCATACGGATGTTTCTCAACCGGATGCTTTGTCGGACGACTAATGGCTTTAAAATCTCAGCTTGGCATCGGTCGAGACGGCTTTGATAATATGTTGACGGTTTTTGGTAGCCTGCTTCCGAGTGGTCACAATCTGCCGCGCAACATGTATGAGTCACAAAAGCTCCTTCGTGCACTTAAGATGCCGTACGAGCGGATACATGTCCGTCCAAACGGATGCGTCTTATTCAGGAAAGATAACTCGAGAAAAAATTATTGTCCTAAATGTAATTCCTCCAGGTTCATTGAGGTAGATTCTGGTGATGGTCATAAGAGGCAGCTCAAAATCCTCGTGAAAATCCTACGGTACCTTCCATTCGTACCGAGGATTCAACGCCTTTACATGACCGAGGAGACCGCAAAACAGATGACATGGCACAAAGAAGGCAAACGATACCGTCCCGAGAATATGGTACATCCAGCCGATGGTGAATCATGGAAGCATTTTGACGAGCAACATCCCGAAGAAGCCGAGGATCCTCGTAATGTACGGGTTGCACCGGCGATAGATGGATTCAATCCTTATGGAATGTCATATGCCCCATACACTTGTTGGCTAGTGTTTGTTATCCCTCTCAATCTCCCTCCCGGCATCATGTTTAAGGCACAAACCATATTCTTGTCGTTGATAATTCCTGGACATCCAGGGACTAAAATGAGTGTGTACATGGAGCCTTTGATCGATGAGTTGCTTGATGCTTGGAATGTTGGGGTATGGACATACGACAGGGCTAGAAAGAGGAACTTTAAAATGAAAGTGTGGTACATGTACTCCATGCATGACCATCCGGCATATGGAATTTTTTCCGACTGGTGTGTTCACGGGAGGTTTCCATGCCCGGTATGCAAGTCGGTTGTCAAATTCTTTTGGTTGACGAATGGTGGCAAGTACGTTGCTTTTGACAAACACCGACAGTTCCTTACTATGGGTCATCCATTCGGACGGGACAAAAAGAACTTTACAAAAGGTGTGGTGGTTGAAGAACCCCCGCCACATATATTGACAGTGCCAAAATTCTTGAGCAATTAAACGCGCTCAAGGAAAAGGTCGGTGGTGGTTTTGAAGGATATGGTGAGGAGCATACATGGACTCGGATTTCGGATCTATGGAGGCTGCCGTATATGATTGACATTCTTCTTCCACATATTTTAGATATGATGCATACTCGAAAAGAATGTCGCCGAGGCACTTTGGGTTACAATCATGGACATTCTTGGTAAGACTAAGGGCACCGACTCCTCAAGATGTTGATGCCTTTCTTAAAAGGGCGCGGGTCGTGGAATGCCGGATTTCATTTCTTGGTTCAAACAAAAGAGCTGAAATGATGCGTCAATGACTCGCCGAGTCGAGACAGATAGCAAATGGATGTGAATATAGGGTAATGTCGTACAACGCTTATGACGTAAATGGATATCGCTTTCACACTAAAAGATACGATGAAAGTCGGCCCAATCGGAGGACAACAAATTTCCAAGTTTGTACGAAAGCCGATGATGGGGTCGAGTACTATGGAATAATTGAAGAAATATACGAACTCTCATTCATTGGTCGCAAACCTCCGAAGCCTGTCGTATTCAAATGTCATTGGTTTGATCCTAACCAAGTACGACGGACACCTAGTATTGGACTAGTTGAAATTCGACAATCATCCGTCTATGCAGGAGACGATGTCTATATTGTGGCTCAACAAGCAACGCAAGTGTATTATCTCTCATACCCGTGCAAAACCGACGAACGTCTTCTAGGGTGGGACGTTGTGCACGAGGTATCGCCACACGGTAGACTACCTGTCCCAAATAATGAAGATTACAATATGGACCCTAAAACATATGACGGAGAATTCTTTCAAGAAGTTGGGTTACAAGGGCGTTTTGAGATAGACCTAACCGGAGCAATGGAAATGGAAGTAGACGAGGATAATGAAAGGGTTGATGTCGAGGATGATGAAAGAGGTGATGACGAGGACATCGGAGATGTAGTTTCCAATCCGAAGGACTTAAAATTACTTGAGAATTTACAATTAGGCATTCATGAGGTCATTCCTCCGCGCGAGCATGTGCCGGAATGTGATCTCGACATGTATGATAGTGATGATCGGTCGGACGATCAAATTAATCCCGATTGGGATGATTATTTCTAATAAATGTAAGCTACTATTATGTCTTAAATAATATATTTCTTTATATGCATGTTTCTAATCATGTCTTACTTATGTCATATGTGCTAACTGTTTTCCCGACTTTTTAATTGCAGGTGACCGGACAAAGATGGTGGGCGGTGGGCCGCAGCGACGGTGCACGTCCGTTTGGAGGAGACGGATGCCGGACTCGGATGTACCACTCGGGTCCACACGAGGCTTGGGTCGGGGAAGGGTGGCCCCAAGGGCAGCGGGAGCGATCGCTCTAAGTGCACGGGAGCGGTGGCACTAGGGGCAGCGGGAGCGGTGGCGGTAAGGCTAAGGGTCGAGTGACTCGGAGTAGGTCCGTAGCACCACCTTCCCCGCCGGGAGGCGAGAGGAGGAGGAGGGGGAGGAGGAGGAGGAGGGGGACTCGGAGGAGGGGGCTCGGAGGAGGGGGAGGGCAGGAGGGAGAGTCGGAGGAGGGGGACGGGCAGGGAGGGTGAGGATGAGGGTGAGGGTGGGGAGGAGCAGGAGGCGGAGCAGCAGCCTCATCGTGTGGCTGCGGGGTCCTACGAGACTCCCCGACGGGCCGATACCTTTGTCTACGCGACCGGTTATTCGACCGATAATGCCATCGTAAGTAACTTCTAACTACTTCCTTCATTTGATAATGTGAAAATCTTTATTAATATCAAACTAATATTTTTTTCATAATCACTTTTCGCAGGAGTTGGAAATTGATCACCCCGGGTAGTCATAAACGCAAGGTGAACGCCGTCCTTGGTGCTTTGGTCGGGCTGCACTTCCCGGGTCAGGTTCACATTGGTGAAAGGTACGAGCCGGCGTGGACTTGGGAGCACTACCGCGTCGCCACCGAGCAAATCGACGCATTCAACGGGTGCTCCGTCAACAAGGCGGATCGAGTGGTGTCGGAATTGTGGGTAAGTCTTTCTCGCTCTACACTTTTCATTCATTCCATTCTACACTGTGAGCCAATGTGATAAGAACTAAACACATTATGTCTACATGCAGGAATTCTACACTTGTGAGCCAGGGTACGAGGAGATGGCTAAGGTTGTGGCTAACAACCGATGTCGGAAGCTCGTGAAGGACATGCACTACGAGGCGCAAATTCGGTGCGTCATTAACTACTATGGCCATATCCTCCGTAAGAAGATAACCAAAGATGCGGCTAGGACTGTGAAGCTCACACGGGAGCAATACTTGCGGGTAAATATAGAGTTATCTCCGATTTAATGCATTGCTTCATTTGATTTTTTGACGTCTCTCATTTGTCCCGTGTAGGTGCCGGCGTCGTGGTGCCGTAATGACGATTTGTGTTGGGAACGCATAGTGGACAAGTGGTTCTCACCCGAGTGGGAGGAGATGCATAACGCCGGCCGAGCCCGGCGTGCGTTGATGCCTGGTCCATCTCACCACCAAGGCAGCCTTAGCAACGAGGAGTACGGAGCTCGATGGGTATGCGGAGTCATTTATTTGTTTTATCTCATAATTATGCATAAATAGTAATGAACTTGTTATTTTGTTTGCAGTCCCGGTCACATGGAGGCGCCGAGTGTCCCGAGTTCGTGGGCTGGGCTATGGCCCACCGAGAAAAGGCTACTCAGGCCAGCTACGACCCCGAAAACCCTCCTTCGGCTTACAGACAACCCCTCGGTCTACTCCCGTATAACTGCATATACGGAGGTGGGTAAGCAACTCTATGGCTCGAGTGGGATCCGACCGCCCACCCTATTGATGCTGAGGTGGCCATGAGAGCGGGAGGAGGCAAGAAGCATGGCCGGTTGATCATAGGCGACGGCACTCGTGGACACGAGCGGTTGCCCCACCCTCTCACGGATTCGGGCGAGGGACCCAGCCACTGCCCCGCCTATACGTCCACGCCGGACCGTTGCAGATCTCCAAGTGCAAAGACTTGAGGTTATTTCTGCTTCACTAAACAATTATTCAATTTCTAATCACGTATTATCACTGCATTGTAACAGTTCAATGGAAACTTTTGTAGGCCGAGCTCGCCGAAGAGAGAAGGCAGCGACAGGAGGAATCGGCGCGACAGCGAGGGGATATGGCCAATTTGTTTGCTTACATTGCCCACATGCAAGCTGAGTTGGCAGCAGGACGACCACCGCCACTGCCTCCAACTATGTCTCATATGTTTCCAGTCACTCCTCGGGTAATCAAGAAACATTGGTCAATTTACAATTACTTAGAGACTAAGATAACCTAGAGAATTAGATATTGTAGAAACTTACAATCTTAACTAAAATGAGTATTCTCTGGTTTGCAAACTTTTCTACTTTTTGCAGAACCTATCGGCGGCATCGAATGCCTCGGTGAACATGTCACCTACGTTGCCCCCGCAGCAGTTGTTCCCACAAGTGCCGCCGTTCGAGCCCTCACCCTTCGGCCCACCGCCGTTCGAGCCACCACCCTTCGACCCACATCCGTGAAATCATGGTTTGTTGTACTCGTGGACGGCCTACGAATGTTATGTGTTGTTTGTGACGATATTTGTGATGTTGTGAGACAAACGGATGATATGTGTTTTATTTGCGATATATGTGTCGTGCGATGATATGTGCGATGAATTGATGATGATGTGATATATTTCTACTGTGTTTGATATATGTTCTATTTGAAATGTTAAATGAGGTATCCGAGGCTAAAAAACAGAAAAAAAATGGACGCAGATGGTCGTTTTGCCGTGTGCCGAGGCTCGGCACACGGCAAAGTGACCATACTGGGAATTCATATTGGTCGCTTTGCCGTGTGTCGAGAGAGGCACACGGCAAAGTGACCAAATCTTTACCGTGTGCGACGTCCCCGAGCACACGGCAAAGACATGAGTCTTCGCCGTGTGCCGCGCCACCAGGCACACGGCAAAGGACCGAGTCTTCGCCGTGTGCCACGCCACCGGCACACGGCAAAGGACCGAGTAAGTCGCCGTGTGCTTCCCGGTCGACACACGGCGAAGGTGACGTGACGGCACTGTTACCTTTGCCGTGTGCTGGCTGTGGCACACGGCAAACTCTTCGTCGTGAGCCCGTGCTTTAGCACACGGCGAAGGCTGATTTGCCGTCTAGTCCATTCGCCGTCGAGTCTTCGCCGTAGGTCACCGACGGCAAAACTCTTTGCCGTGTGTATGGGTACCTTCGCCGTGTGCCGCGGGCACACGGCAACTCGCTGGATTCCGGTAGTGGTGGTAGATGGACATACTTGCAGAGCCCTTGAGAATGGCGAAACGAGAGACGGGGCCCATACTTTGTGCTGCCTCTGCTGCTGCGCACGTACTGTAAGTACTACTACGGTGCAGCATCGCGACGACTCAAGGGTTTGAGTACCTAGCTGAATATGCATGATAATGAGACCGTGCATCCTACTAGTTGACTCTTTTAAAACTCCCTCCGTTCCGGAATTCAAATCGTCCGGACAAGTATCATAAGTCATTTTTCAGTTCAATTCTCTTACGGACCGATAACAATTTGAAAACAGACGAGTAATATTTTTTACCAGCACATTCCTGAGTGCTGCTCTGTAGACGGCGTTGAGCCACGTCATCGTTCATGGAAATCGCTACCTTCGTGCTTTGTGATCGTGTAGACCTCGTATTAGAACTATTGGGCCTTAGCCCATTAGTAATTATAATAATTCCTAAAAAGTGTCTAAGACCCAAATAGAAATAACGAGAGTGTAACTTTTAGTACCACATTACTAGTGGAGACGGAGGGAGACCAACTTATAAACTTGAATACTCTTACCTTCCTTGCAAGTGTGCGAAAGAGAGAAGGGAAGAGCATGCGCTCTCACTCGCCTCGCCTTGCCTGACGGGAAGGGGCGTGGCGTGACCAGGGGTTTTGTGTAGAACTTGTCAAGTTTATTTAGGGACAAAAGTTTAGCATGCTAAAGAAAACGAACGGACCTCAGTAATCAGTTCCGTTCCATGCATGTCGGCATTACAAATTTGCAAACAAGCCCTCGTCGTTCTTCTACTCATGTACTGTATGGTACTATGGTAATGGTCACAAATAATTTTGGGGCCTATTGGGATTTGGGAGTCAATTGGGTCGACCATCCACGCGGCCACGCACCGGCCCACAAACCTAGCTCGACATTTTCTTCTTCCTCCTCACTCACGCTCCAGCTCGACATTTGTTTGCCCCCGCCACCTCACGCTCAGCCACGCGATGGGCCAGGGCGTGGAATGTGAGGAGCCCTTCTTCTCGGATGGTGCACGCATTGGAGTGAAAAAAGGGAAAGTCCATTTAATCCTCTAAACAATTCATCAAAATTATATCTTGAACAAAATATTGATCCAAATTCTCGGATGATTAGAATTTGAAGCTCAAATTTTACATGATGATAGATGGTACCATTCTCCATATAAAAGAAAATACTTTTATTTTTTTAAAATATCTTGTATACATTCTACAACTATGTAATTAAAATGCTACTTGATGTTATTAAACCATGAAAAATATGTTTAAAATATATATGATATTTTTTAATGTAAGGTTCAATAAAAACTATAGTTATGCAAAATTTGAGCACCAAACTCAACTCGTACAAAGTGAAATAAAAAACAGAAATTGCATATGGGTGTAAGTAGTACCAACTTAAATTATTCAAGGGAGTAAAGTGATCCAACATTTTGTTCGACATGCAATTTGGAGAAAGTGGATTGTTCATAAAATCACACGACAGAGTCAGAGTAATACATGTATTTTGAGAAAACAATTATAATGGGAATAGTAGTCTTTATACACAAGTAAATTTTAAATTGTACAGAGGGGCTCCGGTTCACCCAAGGTCCTTCAAATATCAGGACCGGTCCTACTCCCTTTGTTCTATATTTCTTGTCATTCTAAACTCATTCAATTTTCATAATTTACTTATCATAATGCACATTTCTCTCTTTTATCTTGTTTGAGCACAGAGTAGTAGATTGGATTGCATCGGAGGCCAATCCGTCGATGTTTTCCGCACACAGCAGGCACGGGATAGTTTGAGCCGTACGCGTAGGAACGCACCTTTTCCTGCACGAAGCAGAAACCGGGCCAGTTTTCGAGCATTGCATCTGAGGGAGAAAAAAAGCAGGCCGCTGACATCACGCAAAACTGAAGCCACGACCACTGTCATCACCCTCTTGTGAAATACAGTACTAGTTGCTCATACACGTCACAGTTTTAAGTTCAGCAGCGCAGCATCAGCAGGTGAATTTTTGGAGAAGAGTGACGGGTTATCATTTTCGGTTGACTCCTTTTCTATATTCTTTATAATAATAATTAATGACTCAAAAAAAAATCAGCGTCTTGTGCTTTCCGGTTTCAGTTTGGCCTATTACATCTCAGTTATTGAAGTAGTACCCAAAGAGTGAAAGCAATAAATGGAAATGAACTGAGACATCGATGCAAAGGAAATCTCGTCCAAGAACATGAGCAAAGGCCCAAACGCCGGAATACGCACAAAAACTCGCTATCGGCATGCAGCCATGCACCATGAAAGAAACTGTCCTACTGATTGTAATCAATTTGTTTGTACGGCGTTGAGATGGCGCAGGACGCGGAGTTGCATCACCAATCCTTGAATTGAAGGCGATGGATTTGTGGCCACAATGAGATTTATGGGTGGGCATCAGTTGAGAAGCTCGTAGGCTACATCCTCAGGCTCTCAAACTCCATATCCACGCGGGTGATGATAAAGAACAGATGCAACCTCAACAAATAGTTGGTGAATCATGATTGACCCTGGAAATATACTGCATAGATATGCTACTTCTTTGCAGATACCACGAAATTAGTAGGAAACAGGTGATCATCAAAAGTCTTGGAAGTTCAATGTAACCCAAATACACTCCCAAAAAGGATTGCACGCCCACTGCTAATCTGCTCTGCTACAGACAACAATGGGCAATGTTGGCTGCTACTGCCGGCTGCAAGCAACAAATCCTTGTTTTCATCGCAACAGAGCCACAATGATTTCTGAGAGTGAAACCATAAATCTAAACCTATGCAATTGTAGCACAATAAGTTGAAAAAAATAACATTTCTGCGCAGCCCATCAGAAGAAAATAACCGTCCATTTTTACTCGTCACGATCAGGTCTCCGCCGTTTTTGAAGATGTTTCTGGAGAAATCTGTCCGCGTGAGATGGATATTTCATTTTAAGGTAAGCCTGGAGACACTTGCGGTAAGAGAAATCTTCCAGATCACCATTCGTTCGAAGGACAAAAAGGCATTTCGAGTTCTTGAAATTAGGGTGCCTGCCCACCTTCAATGCCAAAAATAACAGTTTACGTTGTAAAATAGTACTCTTATCATGGAAGCAGTATGCATTCAGGTAAAATAGTATTATCATGGAAGCAGTATGGATCACAAGCATAACATGTAATAAGCAGACAATCCAAAATTAATTAAACAGTGTTGGGAAATCGATGTCCCTAGACTAACACCGGCTTCCAAGAAATGGTATCAAACTGGTGTGATACCACTTCTTATGTGGACCCAAACCCAACCTTCTAACTATATTGAGGAGACCTTCATCTTACTCTCCTAACTTGGAAGACCACCACTGTATAAAAGAGCTTAGCATTTATTCATAACATACACTTAACAAAAGACACAACATTATTCATGGCTACACACCACTACTATCAATCTAGGACTCACCATAACACTATAGACTATAGGACACATCATGACAACCTTTGCCATGCCTTCGCATGTGGTGGCTTCTATGGCTCTATGACATGGTACCTCAGAGTGTAGAGGGCACCCCTATTTATACTTTGTATTAGTCTCTAGAATGTTGCCATGTAGCAACATTCCATACCCTTCTAACTAAAATATCTACCGCTAGAATATTCTCATCCTTATCCTAATATCTAGATATTTCTTACCACACATAAATATCTAGATTCTACACTCTTCTCTACTTTCTCATGAATAAATAATTCTTGAATCTTCCATGGCAAATATCTTCTCTCCTGTGTTCTCTAAAATATTCTAGAATATTCCAAGTATGCATTGTCATAACTCAACACTCCCTCTCAATGCATACTTGCTTTCCCACCGGTTGCCATCTCTCGATTCTCCACTTTGCCAATATATCCCAAGTCACCTTCGGTTTCTCCATCTCTTTCTCCTCGATTGTCTTTTCCAACACCAACATAGCCTTGCGTCCTTCCACACACGCTTTTGCAAAGCTCTCGCATTCTCCTTCACTCCTCGGTGGAGGATCCGTTTCGATGCCTATCACAACTTCTCTTGCACTACGAAATCTGCCACCTCGATTGACGCTGGGCATCAACTATGCTTGGCCCCGGACCAGCGTTCTCCACGAGTCCCGGATCGTGCTCTTTGACAGATTCTCCTCTAGTGCCACTCGGTGCCACACGGAACAATGTAAGCACCCTGTACTTATCGATCGCACCGACCAAGATAAGTGCCCCGCACTTAAAACGGACTCCTCCCTCTACGAGCGGTCTCAAACCGCCCATGCACTACACTCGGTCCCGGATCGGTGTTCTTCACTTCACGATCCCAGATCGTGATCTTCGACTAAAGTCTCCAACATAAGTGCCCCACACTTGCAGGAGACTCGTCCCTCTTTTGGCGATCCCGGACCGCCCTTGCTCCGATACCAATTGTTGGGAAATAGATGTCCTTAGGCTGACACCGACTTCATAGAAATGGTACCAAACCGGTGCGATACCACTTCTTCCGTGGACCCAAACCCAACACTCTAACTATATCGAGGAGACCTTCACCTTACTATGCTAACTTGGGAGACCAACTCTTTAGAAAAGAGCTTAACCTTTATTCATAACATACACTTGACACAAGACACAACATTCTTCGTAGCTACACACCACTACTATCAATCTAGGACTCACCATAACACTCCTAGACTCTAAGACACATCAAAAACCTTAAAATGACTTACTCGTGGGCTTCTCTCTCCAAAGCAACTCATGAGGTGTAGTTTATTAATCACATAGGCGATCGCCCTCATGCATTCGGCCCGGAACCTTCCGGGAGCATTTTTAGCATGGAGCATACTACGACAAGCTTTAGCAAGATGGCGATTTTTGCGCTCTGCTACTCCATTTTGTTGTGGAGTATTAGAGCATGTCAATTGTCTTCTTATCTTGTTCCCTTTAAGATATATGGTGAACTCATTTGATAAATTTGAGTTCACCCTCTGCCTTCTCCTTAAACTCTCGGAACTTTGTAAATGTTTCAGATTTTTCCTTCATAAAGTAAACCCATACGTACCTTGAGAAATCATCAATGAATGTCATCATATACCGCATTCCTCCAAGAGATTTTTGCTTGACACGGTCGAAGACATCCGAGTGTATAAGCTCTAATGGTGTCTTGAACCGATATCCCGACTCCTTGTATGGCAATTGATGAGCCTTGCCATACCGACAACCAGCACAAACCACATCCGTACGGATGTCCAATGGAGGAAGCCCCTTTAGTACTTGTCTCTTCATCATCTCCTTCGACTTAGTATAGTTCACATGGCCAAGACGAGCATGGCAGAGATCATCGTTCTCATTCCTTCGAGTCTTTTCCACATATGCAAACTCAGCGGAGAGCACATAAACCGATTGTCTCCTTTTTCCCTTCATGATAGGTGTACCTATCACCTTCACTTGTCCAAATATGGCTACCTTGTTTGGCCCAAAGAGAACATACTTTCCCTCTCGTCGTTAGTTGTGGTACCGACAACAAATTCTTCTTCAATCCCGAAACATAATAAACATTTTCGAGTTGGAGCTGATGAGGACCATACCTTGGGATAGTGGCTGTCCCAACATGCGAGATTGAATGCCTTGAGTTGTCGGCTATTAACACCACTCGCTTCCCTTGTAGTCATCCATATCTTCCAGCCTTCTCATGATCACTTGTCATGTGGTTGGAGCAGCTCGAATCAACTATCCAATCCTCTTTGTAGTTTAGTCTTGGACTAGTAGTTGCTGCAAAAGCTGGATCTTCGATGTCCTTCTCCAAGTCCTCAACTTCTAGGGAGAGTGCAGCTTCGAGCATCCCATTCTTCTTCACTCACAACTGTCTCCTCTTCCTTTTTCTTCATTGTGGTAGTAGCCATGTTTCCTTCAAAGCGCCTCTTTGGCAGCCAACAATCTCGAGCAACTATCATTTTGCTTATTCACGTACGGCCGGCCTTCTCTTTTTCCTCGTGCTCCCCCTGAAAAGTTGCTTCTTTCCTTTGGATGATGCTTGTCACCTTCTGTCCATTTTTGCTTATGCATTCCTTGCCTCCAAGATTGACCCCTTTTCTTCTTTGTGAAGAGTGCTTCCTCTTGATTAACCAATAAATTTTCCAGCTCTACCAATGAAGGTTGAGCAATGAAGGTTGAGTGGGCCATCCTCTCACCGCAGCGATAAACCCATTATATTCGGGTCTAAGGCCATGTATGATGATCCTTTTCATACGGGCATCACTAACCTTCTTCTCCGGTTCAAGCTGGGATACCTCTCTACAAATTGATTTAACCTTAGTAAAGTATTGAGAGATGGTCATATTACCTTGAGAGATACCAGCAAGCTCATTCTCCAACAGCTGGAGGCGCGCTTCATTTTTCTTGGAGAATAATTTCCCTAGAGTCTCCCAGTGCTGTCTTTGGAGTCTCTCGCATCTCGAATATGCTCTAGCAGGTCCTCCTCAATGGTTGTCTTCAGCACAAACATAGCCTTGCCAGCTTTGATGCGCCACTTTCGTAGCTCATCCTCCTTGGACGGAGCCGGGGGCACTCTCTCGCTGCCTTCAATAATCTCCCATAAGTCCCGACCTTGAAGGTAGGACTCCGTGCAGTCTTCCAAGTAGCCATAGTTGTGGTTGTTGGGCTTCCTAATCCCATAACTTTAGCCAAACAGATCTGCCATAGTGATTGACTCCTCCGTCAATAAGCTTATTTGGTCCCGGACCACTCGGCTTCGCAGTCTCGGACTATGCACCGGCAGAGTCTCCCTTAGCACGCTAAGCACCCCCAAAATAACGGTCCCGGACCGCTGGCTCCGATACCAATTATTAGGAAATCGATGTCCCTAGACTAACACCGACTTCCTAGAAATGGTATCAAACCGGTGTGATACCACTTCTTCCGTGGACCCAAACCCAACCTTCTAACTATATTGAGGAGACCTTCATCTTACTCTCCTAACTTGGGAGACCACCTCCGTATAAAAGAGCTTAGCCTTTATTCATAACATACACTTGACACAAGACACAACAACATTCTTCGTGGCTACACACCACTACTATCAATCTAGGACTCACCATAACACTCCTAGACTATAGGACACATCATGGCAACCTTTGCCGTGCCTTCACATGTGGTGGCTTCTATGGCTCTATGGCATGGTACCTTGGAGTGTAGAGGGCACCCCTATTTATACTTTGTATTAGTCTCTAGGATGTTGCCATGTAGCAACATTCCATACCCTTCTAACTAAAATATCTACCTCTAGAATATTCTCATCCTTATCCTAATATCTAGATATTTCTTACCACACATAAATATCTAGATTCTACACTCTTCTCTACTTTCCCATGAATAAATAATTCTAGAATCTTCCATGACAAATATCTTCTCTCCTGTGTTCTCTAAAATATTCTAGAATATTCCAAGTATGCATTGTCATAACTCAACACATAGGGTCAACAATCTATTTTTCCATCCACTCAAAGGTATCTTAAAGGAAAAACATCGTTCCACTTTTATCTCAAGTTCTTCATATGCAAACGTTTCAACACCTAGTATTTGCCCAATATACTTCTATCTTTCCCTTGGCAATATATTCATTCCTTCCAAAATAGTCTTTCACATTACAATGTACCCAAATTATGTGTTACTATAAGGTTGTATGTAATACAAAGATGAGCAGCTCAGCTGCATATTTGAGAAACAAAAAGATTGTATGAAAGGCCATAACAGAAAGGTGCACCTAACTCCAATCTTAGGACTGGTATAGAATACTGTAGCATGGTTTAAGAAAAAAAACTCGATTAGGGATCCGATGTCCCCTAACATTATACTAGTACTGGTATTAATATGAGCACATGCCACAACACCGAGGGATCGATTACTGTGTGGGCACTGTCCAGCCAGAAGCCTTTTTCACTGCACCATGAGTGCCTTCGCAGCATGGTTTTAAATGATCAATGTGCCAGCAATGGAAGACCAACAGGAGAACCAGATAACTAACCAGGTAGGATTAGAGTTACGGAAAATTCAATCTCTGTTCTGACTTTATTCCGAAAGGCTCCAACAAAACCCCTCATATACTTTAGACCTCTTTGAACAAAATATATGACATCGGATTGGGTTTCTTGCTATTTTAGTATTCTCTTTAAGATGCATTTCTTGTTATAACCAGAAGCAAATAACTTCTTATTGTGCAAATGCAAGATACCATCTTCTATACAGGCCATGCTAGCCATAGGAGTACTAAAAATAAACCTTCAGATAGATCATGCTTAATTAATAGTTTCACAAAATATTTCATCAAATTAATCCCTGGTTTCTCCTCACCATAAAAAGGGAAACGATACTTGGTTGTATTTTAAAGTTTTTGTCCTCCCCAGAATATGCCTTGAGTATTTTGTTTGCATCATTGACATTTCAAAAACATTTAAATTTCAATGAATCTAGTTCACTCACGCCATTCTTTCTTTTGAACCTCCAATGTTCACAGAGACAATATAATGCATCACATAAACATGCTGTGTTTAATACAGTTTACACAGATTTTTTTTTTCTAAAACACAGGAGAGCTGCGCTTCTTTGAATTAGAAGTTCACACTGATTTGAGAAGTGTTGGATGCAGTCATGCAGATAGGGTACATGACTGCTTTTGTGCCACTCAACTTCACTGTATCGTGCAATCTTTCTGATCTAGAACCAATATAGAAACATATAAAATAGCTGCACACTGTCGGCAAATGTTTACCCTTACTGTAGCATCATAACTCATGCAAATATGCACTGCTTGCAAACCAGAATCAGTTGCTGATGCAAGAAATATAATTAAGCTCACTAGGCCATTTATGTCCAAGCATGATGGTCAAGATTGCAAGTCCTAATCTACTCAGACTCAGTGCAGGTTCTATTATGAACTGAAGTGCTGCAAAGATTCGCTGCTTAAAATGTTTAATTGTAGAGGCTATGGCAAAAAAGTCTGGAGGATAGTAAACATTCAAAAAAACTTTTTACAGGAGAACATGTTTAATTTGGCAAATAGACTAAATAGCATACTCACCATTATAGCATCAACTCCACAACCAATCTTTTCTTCTGACTGGGGATGATGAGAAAGAAGCTTTTCTACCACAACGCTCTGATCATCTGGGCTTAGAAATCCACCATATCCATATCTGCCATAACAAAATGAAACAGTAAATCCTTGTGAATTGGAAGTGAATTCTATATGTACTCAAAGCACATAAAAACATAGTTAACACGTCTAATTTGTACAGGATAAAAAGGGAGATTGGAGAGAGAAATAGACTGTACATGGGGCTTCTCAAAACATGAGGCTTGAGAAACATGTTTATTTTTCCTATGGAATTAGGGTAAAGGAATTTAATCCATAGCAAATTCTGCTATCCAATTCTTTTTTTTTCCCTTTATTTGATGAAAAAAACTCCAAAGGATTAGGATCCTCTAAAATTCCTGCCAAAATCCTTTAATCCAAAGGAACACCATGCATTTTCCTGTGAACATGGAAATCTTTTGGAATTTGCAGGTTGCACTTTGCCTGATAGGCATAAAGTCATGTGATTGAATAGGCACCTTCGTCTGTCTTTGAAGGGGCTAGTCCGAATTTGGATCAGGTGCTTCGAGGTTTTAACGAGGAGAAATATGTGTGGGGTCTTGCTGGAAGCACGAGGGCTTTCAGCCCTTGTCCCAGGTCAGGTTGGTGAGCTCCAATAAGTTTTTTAGCTCACTTAGGTCCTGATTTTGCTTTTGTTTTTCTAGTACAAGTATTATCCTTTGATGTACCAGTCCCCCGTAGCTCGGTCCAGAGCGGGGCGGTGAAGTTTGTAAGGGGCCGTTTTTCCTTCTTCTTAATACAAAGATACACAGCTCCCCTGCGTATTCGAGAGGAAAAAAAACTAACAGCTGACCATCCCTGTCTTTTGCGTCATATCTAGCTTATTGTCGCTGGTGACACCAAATGCCACGATAGGAGCTTGTTTGTCTACAATCATGGAAAACTTCGTTTGATTGCGGTGCACAAGAGGCATAAAGGATGAGCAATGTCATAAAGAAGAGGTGAGAGCATGGGTGCAAACAGAAAGCTTCAAGGTCAAACCAACCAGGAGAGAGCTTAGTTAGGGTTTTCGGCCTCTGTGGCCATGTAAGATGTGTTGGCACGATCCAATCAAGACAAATCACTTTCTACACATAGGAGGCAGCCATGGACATCAAAAGTGACATCAAGGCATAAAGTATGTCATTGCTGCGTTATCCACCTTGAGCTCTAAAATGTCCAAGTGGTGCATACATATACAATATACCTACACACTTCACCGTGTCTTACTGCCTAGGTGGTAAAGAGAAAAGGGATGGTGGTATGGTACGTGAAATCTTGTTGAGAATCAGAGTAATAAATATAAAAACCAGACAAATACAAAAAAGGCTAAAATCAGTGACCTAGTGTTCATATGTGATCAGGTTTTACACGAGGTAATTTCTTCAGAAGAAAATATGAAGTTATACATAGTTTTCAGTTGCATAATATTTATGGCTGAATCTCAATCCAACCTCTGAATGCACAGTGCAAAGGTGCAGAATTTCTTTGTGCGGTTGATTTCAAATAACATAGTTTTGCAGCTATGTAAGGGCCAAGACATATCTAATCTTCCCTTTTGGAAGGCAGTACTTGGTTCAGTGCCTGTGGCATACCAGTAACAATATTCTACTATAGACAACTTTCATGGAATTAAGAGTAGCTTGCCTAGCAATATGTTCTTCTTAATCATAGTCTGAACACTCGTGCAAGAAACATTTGCTAGTCCATTCCATCATCTTTTTTAAAAAAAATTCCAGTATCAAATAATTTTCCCCACAAGCCTAGAGTTGATTCCCTTCCATGTACTTGAGTAAGAAAACCCCAGTTAAGTGGTGTTTCAAGTATTAGCTAGTCTTTCAAAAGAATTTTCTCCGTCAAATCATCTTATAATTTACATGAATACGCTGATATACTTGCACATAGAGGTTTAGGATCATCCTGTCTACCATTTTTAGCAGAGAGAAAAAAATTCAACTTTGGCTGAATATTTGGTTCTTACCCTGCCCAAGCAAGACTAAGATGTTCTTTCGCAATTTATACACAACATTTTACAACTAAGATTGAATGTACTGCATATGAGAGTTGAGAACAATATTAGTCACTGACTCCACTGCTGGTATTGCATCAGCTTGGGCGTCATTCGTCCATGGACCGACCCATCTTCGATCCATCGATCCACACAGCTACAGAGGGGCACCATGGGTACCCATTTTTTATTAGCCTAGTCCATGTTATGGATCGAGGCCGGGGGCCTCTGCCCATGGCACAGGAAGAGGGAGACCTTAGTCTTCTTCTTCTATGCTTGCCCCCTACTAGGACTCACGGCTGCCTTTATAGTCCCAGGCACCCAACAAACCAAACCTATCTAGCTAACAACCCTGTAACAGCCTAACAAGCCAATCCTATCCAGCTAACAAACTGCCAACTTATTCTTGGCCTAGCAGGTGCTGCTGGTCCATATGTTGTGGCTCACGCCACAACATTACACCCCTCCCCAAAGACAGATCGTCCTCGAGCTGTCCTGCTACTGCTGCTTATTCTGTTTCTCGCTACTGTTAATTGCTTGCTTGTCGTCATGCTGTGCTGCTGCCATATCATTACACCTCCCCCAAAAGACAGCTCGTCCTCGAGCTAGGTGGTCGGCAAGGCTAGACTTGATATTCTGCAAGCATTGGAAGTAGGCATGTTGTGGCCAGGCAGCATAGGATTGAATGGACTCCCTCCTGGTTCCCAAGGAAACACCCTACAGTGGTGGAACGATAGTAGGACCAGAGCGTAGAAGTGAATCACATTGCTTGTGCCCAGCTGCTTGAGGTCATGCTTGAGCTTGGCGACGGGACTGACAACGAGGTTGTAGAGGAAGCCGAAGTTCTCGTTGAAGCGCACCTCCTTGCGTTGCGTGTTGGCTGCTGCTGCCGTATTAGCATGGCGTTTGATTGTCGGGTTGTGTGTGCAGAAGGAGTGGAGCCCTTGGCAATGTCGGCGAGGAAGCTCATGCTGACCAGTCAAGGGAGGATAGAGATCTGGACGGGGACACCGCACTTGTGGTTGACGAGGTTGTTGGAGTCACGCCCTGATTGGTCGTCGCCATTGAGAGACTCGACGTCCTGTCGCACGTAGTCCATGAAGGCCATGATCACCCAAGCTGGCTGTGCTGTGCATGAACTCTGTTTCCTTTTTGCATGACTTAGGCAGCACGGAAGGAGATAGAAAGGATATCTGACTCCGCAATACATTTCCTTCACTGTTTCCTTGATTTGCTCCACTGTTGGCACGCAGATGCAGATTGATTTGGTTTCCAAAAATTGTGGACGTCATGCTATTCCTATCAGCAAAAAGGAACAGATTTGTATGGTGTTGTAGTATATCGGATTCTGTTTCCTTTTTCTTCTCATCATAAAAGTGGCAAGCTCGTGGCCTGCATGCTGTAGCCGCATGGATACATGCCTGAGTTCTCCCTCCGGGCTCCCACGGAAACAGACTGGATTGGTGCTGCTTTCCTTCCCTGACAGCGAGGGATAGCGTGATAATTCGTGTGCCTCCTCCAACCGACTGAGCCGCCTTGGTAGGGAAAACAGGGATCGATTTGATCTGATCTGGCATGTAGATTGGAGAGGCGGCTGGGATGACGATGTTGTGGATTAGCGGAGGGGACACCACATCCACAACGATCTCTGCCTTCGTGACCACTGCAGGTACGACGGCATCCTCACGCTGCTCGACCTCTGATCTGAGCCCTTCATTTGCATCTCGGAGTCCCATGCACCCCTTGGACGCGATCTGAATCTCGGCAGCCTTGGCTTGCGGCGCGAGAATCATGGCACCGCCGTTGCCCTGGCTTGCAGTAGATGAGATTTCCATGGTGGACATGCACGGTTTGTTGAAAACCAAACCATGATTTGCTGGCTCTTTGTCGGATGCCTTCATGGTGGCGTTCTCCACATTCTCCAGAACCTGGTTGTTGTCTCTGCCCATCTCGTTCCCCATCTTTACGACAACTGCAGATGGCAAGATTTCGAGATTTGCGTGCTGGTGGTCGCCCTGGCTTGTAGTAGATGACATCTCCTCGGTGGGTGTTGCAGGCACGGGCAGATCAATCAGCACGATTTGTGGTGGCGATCGCGGAGTCTCTGATGTGAGTGTTGCTGATGGTGGCGTGGGATAAGAAACCAGTGGTACCGAAGGACGCGGTGGTGGTTGTGCATGTGCGGGAGGAAGAAGAAACGGAGCCTCATCGCTGGTCATCTCCACCGCAACGATACGAGCCTCCTGTTCGTCCAAGCGGCGGTTGATGCGCTCCATCTCGGCAAGGACGTAGGCAAGCTTAGTAGAGGCGGTGGTCAGGACAGCAGGATCGATGACAGCGCCGGCCATGGTGGCGATGCGCCGAGGTGACTCTTGATACCAATTTGTTATGGATCGAGGCCGGGGCCTCTGCCCATGGCACAGGAAGAGGGAGACCTTAGTCTTCTTCTTCTATGCTTGCCCCTACTAGGACTCACGGCTGCCTTTATAGTCCCAGGCACCCAACAAACCAAACCTATCTAGCTAACAACCCTGTAACAGCCTAACAAGCCAATCCTATCTAGCTAACAAACTGCCAACTTATTCTTGGCCTAGCAGGTGCTGCTGGTCCATATGTTGTGGCTCACGCCACAACATTACACCCCTCCCCAAAGACAGATCGTCCTCGAGCTGTCCTGCTACTGCTGCTTATTCTGTTTCTTGCTACTGTTAATTGCTTGCTTGTCGTCATGCTGTGCTGCTGCCATATCAGTCCAGGATCCCTGCTAGACCCTATGGATCAACCCATCGCATTCAACACTGTCATTCTCTGCTTCGCACAAATCAGATCACACAAATAGGAAACAAAATGCAGCCGTAACCTTCCACATTGGACTTGACAAATAGGAAACAAAATGCAGAAATTTTTAACTCACACAAATCAGATCACACAAAAAATTTGCAATTTTCAAAAATCGAATGTTCTGAACTACTAATCAGACTATGGCGCCTTGATTGTTCTCTTCTTCCCAACAAAATGGCTAGATACATACCACTAGATATATAGTAAGCTAGGTCTTCTCTACTTCCACGATTGCATATGCAAAGATGTAAAAGCTGCTCTCTTTATTTGTACAGTTCAGTTTCTTACTTCTATATTTAATATAATATCTACCACAATAGGGGTTTCCCCTGTTGTATTATTAAAAAAAAAACAATGGCTATCACCACCGGTAGCTCCTGTCTCACAGCCTATGCTAAGCTCCACCTCACTCAAGCCCAAGTTGCGCGCTCATGGTCCGTAGCCACCAGCGTCGGACTAGTGGCGATGGCCGACAGGCAGGTGCCATCAAATGGTGGCAAGTCGGTGAGCAGTGATAGGCAGCAGACTGGCGCATGTTGGAATGGCTATGATGGGCAGAAAGCTAGAATATGACATGTCGAACGAGCGGTATCCATCGATGGGTCAACCCATGGGACTCCATGGGTCGATGGTTCTGAACTATCTGACCCTCCCCTATATCCAACGGGACCCTGTAGGCTCGATGTTATGGGCCAGGTCGAAGATCAAATGGACTGACCCATCCCACGCCTTGTGACCAACTGGATCAAGGACCATATTTATTTGTGATACAAGTTAGTCAAGCACTGTTGGAGAATTCTCAATCTGGAACATAAACAAAATCTAGTGGCTTAAAATGAAATCAGCCCATCTTTACTACTCGTAAAATATGAGTTGGTGGATTGCATCAGCGGTCATCATTCGACCTGCCGCTCCGGATGCTACCGACAGGCAGGCGCCGTGTCACATCAACTTCGTCCTCCTTGGCTCCTCTCTTGGTTTCGTTGTCTCGCATTGCTCAACCATTGAAACGAGGAAAAAAACACAACCTGATCCCGCGGCACTGATCCCTCACACCCAGCATAATTGCCGGCTTTATCCACGGCATATCTGCCACCGTTGTCCATCCGTTCGCCTTGATCTGCATAAAATTGTGGTGTATCCACGTGACCAACTGGTCTATTCCGACCATGTGGAACTGTTGAAGATGGCAGTAATGGAGCCATGAACTGGTGGACCGATGGCCAGGTAAAGGGAACTAGGAAAATGGCACGGCTACACCCTACTGCTCTCCAGCAGCTTCCGTGCCACCACTCTCATGTGTTCTTCACCTGTCTCCAGCCTCCCCATATCCGTGGGGAAGTCGACTACAAAAGGTTCAGAAAGATAGGATCTCGCAGCCACATGTGCTTCCCACTCCTAAAATTCACTTTTTTTACACTGATTCAAAACCACGTCGCACGTCGTATACACCTACACCGTCTAAAACCTTTACAGCAGGAAGCCAATATAAATAATTCACCGGTCACGCCCTTCTGTATAGCTTAAGAAGCCATTCATTGCAGCTGAGATTATGAGGTGTATCATTGGCGCCTTCCCAATGAATTAGTAGAAAGGTTAAGGTATGGTTTGATTAAGGACTTAATTCAACCTGAGTTAAGAACGCTTCTTCTTAGATTTGATATCACTGCATAGCAACACCATGCCTTGTGAGTCCAGTAATCCAGCCACGATTAGTTGATTATTCTAATCCTGTTTTGGACAAAACATATTCACATCATAGTTTTATTGCATGGCTTACCTATCAGTAGAGAATAGTTAACAAACTTATGGTGGTTGAGAATTTATATTTTGGTTTGAGGGAAATGGCAAAATGAGCCTTCTGCTTTAGGTTTAAAGAAAAAAAAGGAAATTAAACTGTACAGATTCCCGTTGCTAAGTTCCTTAAATGACTATTACACTAATAGCTTTGAATAGGAATTGATTGTGCTGCTCTGCTGGAACTCTGGAATAGTTTTGTTACTACTAAAGTTTGCTTGTGACACCTTTGTTTAGTTTATGTTGTTACTCCTTCCGTCCCATTTTACTTGTCATCCTCGAAGTGCTTTTTGTCCAGGTTTAAAGAATGGTCAATGAATCTGGACATGCGATTTATCCAAGTTCAGAGGTAAAAAGGCAGGATGACAAGTAATTTAGGACAGAGGGAATACAAACTAATTTGTCTATCCATTGCAGGCGTGCATTAATGAAGGATGTGTGCTAGGTCTAGCTGGAGACTAGCATAAGCTTTATTTGTGGCGTGTTCTTTGCCATCCTTGAAAGTTAGGTTTTTGGTTGACGACTTGATACAAAGGATTTTCCGATCTCTTTGAGGAATAGTATCTACCTGGTTTGCTAGAAAGCAAGTCTGGATTGATTGTGTGATGTTAAGTATAACCATAGCAAAATGTACCAAACATACGAATTTGCAAAAAGTGTGTACCGTACTTATTGAGTGTATCTGCCGCTGCTCGAAACTCTACAGTGTATCCTCTTCGTAGTCATAGTAGAGCGTGGCAACCTAAAAGGGAAAAGTGAAGCTGACCTGCTGGAATGGAGGATATCCTTGACGAGCTCCACGACGGGCTCGACGTCGCGGAGGATCTCCGCCTCAGCCTCCTTCCACGACTCGTCTGCGTCTGGAGCGGTGGCCTCCACGGTAACGGGGACGTCGCAGAGTTGGCGGATGATGCGGAGCGGGAGCGCCGGCACAGCAGGGGCTGGTGCGAACGGCTGGAGGCCGCCGTGGAGAAGACGTGCGGCGGCACGGGCGAGGGCGGCGGCCAAGGCCATGATTGCTTTGGGTCCGGCGGCGGCGAGAATGAAGGAACATCCAAAGAGGGCTTTTCTTGGGGTTTAATTGATTCTGCAAGTGAAGGCGGGCCGTCGTAAATAGGACTGGGCCGTGAAAGTGTGTTTGTTTTGCAGGATTGAATTGGGAATTTCCTATGTACAGACTAGTTGTATAGATAGATTTGTGTAAACTAGATGAATGTTATAGATTCAGTTGGATGGAGAAGTGAATGGTGACTAGTGCTGTCACATGTTTCTAAGGAATTGAGCGGGTAGGAGGGAGAGAGAAACTATTTATTATGAAACTTCAAACACATTTCGTAACTTCGTTTTTGTTTGCACCACCGTGTTATTAGAATTAATTCTACAAAATGAAATCCATCATGAATATTTTTTAAATTTTCTTAAAATTCAAATTTTCATCAATATTTCAATGCATCGTATCAATATTTTATTTGTGTTGTGTCAACATTGTTGATATCCTATATCAACATTTTTCTGATAATGTTGATTTCATTATTTTCTGAAATGTTGACCTTGATTTAAATGTACAGTTTCTCTAAGATGTTGATACGGTGTCACGATAGTGGGGCTAATCAACATCGCGTTGAGATACGTACAACGCGTGGAACGAGCATTGGACAATGCATAGGATGAACTGTGACAAATAATGGCTCGTTCGGCTATAACATAATGCTGCTCCGTGGGCCGGATGGGCCGATCTATCGATCATCGATCGATATGAGTGTAGGATGTCCCGTTGTGTTAGATAGGTACTAGGTTACGACAAGATAGTTATGGTGGATAAAAGTATCTAATGTAGAGAGTATTCTTTGCAGATCCTAGATGAAGCAATCCAACCAAAATTGCTGGATGCAGCTATCCTGTTATTAAAGATGATAGTTAGTACATATATTAAGCATTATTCATTGAGACAATTGTGTGCTTGACCTGTTTTCAATTTCAATTGCGCAATTGACCCTATTTTTTAGACTTTGCATGATTGACCCTAGTTTTTCAAATTGGAAAAAATAATTGATCCTGATCCGTTAGAATCATTTAACACTGTTAAATCCATGGTAAAAATGACACATTTACCCTTTGCATTGTTGATCCTACTATTGCATGTAAACTGCATGAATTTTATAATATTTCTATAGCAAAATTTCAGTATTGTCCGTATAATAGTTACAATAGTTAATTTTAAACAAATGATAGTAATTTTTTAGTAGAGATTTCGACAGCAATTGATTTTGCTTGCTTAATGCGATAAATAATATCAGTATAAAAAATATGACAAATAATAATTTCACAAGCCCCTGCCATGGTGCAAACCCTACCGGCGGGGGCCTGTTACGTAGCGACCTGGTTGATAGAGTGCGGGTTGTCGACCACTAATTAATGACGGCCCAAGGAACTTTCGGCCCACGACGAATCTGTCACTACCGTGTTATGAACGGATGATTCCTGTCCTACAAGCCAAGTGACGTTTATCACGCGGGACGGAAATATTTGTTTCATACTTGTACGAAAGATTTACAAACAAATGTTCCTAGGAAATTTTTAAAGAGCTTTGCTAGTCCACTCGTTGAGTGAAATTTTACTTACCTTCCACTCAGATTTTTAGCCATTGGATCAAGATCGGATGGCCTCCGATCATCTTCAACCTTGAATCCTCGCCGGCGACCTGTGGTGGCAAAGTGCGACGACGGGGAGGGTAGTGCGATGCCGCAGCAAGGGCGCCACCGGTGGCGGTTATCGCGGGTTGCCATGTTAGGGTTAAAGCAAGATGATGACTGCGGCGACATCCATTGTTCTCCAATATTGGAAGGAAAGTCCCCGGGGCGGCGACTGCGACCTAGCGATGGGCAGCGACACGGCGGTGGGGTGAGGCACCACCGGTAGCCGGAGGTGGCGAGTGGGACCGGGGGGCACTACTACGGATCGGGTCTTTATAGACGGAGATCTACAAGATATAGAGACGCAAATAGCAACCGTCTCAATTTTTGCGTCGCTAAATCTCAGCCTTTAGCGACGGGTCGTTACCCGTCATCGTAGATGGAATCGTAGCGACGTCCGTAGGCCCCGTCCCTAGAGGGTCTTCATGGACGGTTTGAAGCAACCGTCCCTGTAACAAACACGGACGGAAAAGCGGAAAGCCGTCCCTATAAGCTATAGGGACGCCGCACGGAACACCGTCCCTATAAGTTTTTGGGACGGCTGTCATTCTCCGTCCCTATATTCTACATGGACGTTTCATAGAAATCCGTCCCTATAAGTGTTAGGGACGTCTTGTACAATCCCGTCCCTATAAGTTTTAGGGACCTCTTGTACAACCCCGTCCCTATAAGTTATAGGGATGTCGTGTACAACCCCCGTCCCTATAGCTTTAAAGGCACAGCTAACATAAAACTTGCTCCGTCCCCATAGCCTCGTGACAGAGGTGACAATATAGAGGTATATTACGGAATCCATCCAAAATACGAGAGATCATCACGAGCAAAGATTTCGGACAAAAAGACATCATCACACAAAGCATCCATAACACATCATAGAACTCAACATATATATAACACAAGGACAAAAGCATCCACATCACATCACAGAACAACATGTTTCAATACAATCTAATAGGTTGAAAAAGAAAATTGAAGTATCATCACATCAATACAATGAACCAGGATGATGGCACTCTCCTTGAGGACTGATTATGTCATTTACAATGAAACCTGCGATCCGCTCTCGATGTCCATGCAGCACCCGAGTGATCAATATTATCCGTACTTGGTAGAACCATGTCCTACAAAGAAATAAGGAAAAAGCCATAAGGTTCCATGAAGTTGCCACAACTACATCTTCCAAGAAATTATATCAACACATATGGTACTAACTCGATAGGCACCGGGATATACATATAAGATCATAGGTGGGATGCTAGAAACAAACCTGGGTTTGTTGCATGTTAGAAACCGCCGAAGCAATGAAAAGCATGTGATGAACGAGCATAGAATCCACATAAATTGCCGGATGGCTGCTGATGGCACTCGCAACAACATAAAGAAAGGACTTGGAACATTGTGGATTGTGGAGCATATCATTAATATTTCTGAAATTTCACTTACTTTAATTTTCTCCACATGCTTCAGACACAACTTTGCCTTTCTTCTTTTTGGCCGGATCACTTGCAACAAGTGTGGAGTAAGCCCTACATTCAAAACAAAGCAAGAGTAGACAAAACTAATCATATTCAGTCTAATTAACTAGGACATGTGTTGCAAACATAACTAGGACATGCATGTCCAATATTGGACAAACTCACATATTAAGCTTTTTTTCGGAGCTGAAAGGTTAGGTGTGGCTTGAAGGTTTGAATCCAGGTACCAAACAATGCCGCATTTTAAATTGATCACCACGGTTACCCAATGTCCAACGGTGTTGCAAGGAAACACAATGAAGTCTTTTTTGCTCCGTGCACGGTGTGACATGACTCTTGCCACATAGGCCTCGACCTCTCCATCCTTATTTGATTTAATTACACTCATTGATAGAACCCGAGGATCTAAGACTGCCAATGGCCACTTGTTGATTCTGGTTTCTTTGGACAAATACCTGAAATTAATAGTCATAGGAATTATTACTTAGAACACATAAGTAGTGGCAGAAGACATAGAATACATATAGATCAAGAAAACTCACAATGAGAAAACCCGTACAATGCTAATGTCCAAAGCATCAAGCCTAAACAGATCATATAGATCTGCGTAGTCGACAAGGAATTTGTCGTCTTCCCTTAGAAAATGTTGAGGCTTGATGTAGACAAGAAAGTGCTTCTTCTTATTCTTGCAGCCAACCATATAGAGCGAATGAAGCTGACGGGTCATAGGTTCGACAGTTTTCAAATCACTATCACGCAGCATTTCCATTCCAAGCTTAAAATCTTTATGCGAACGGGTCCACACGGAAGAATTCATTGTGCCCTTATTCTTGGAGTCAGATTTCTTAGAGCCACTTGTAGATCTTGTAGGCTGCTCAGTATTGATCTTTGTTTCTATGGCTTCCTTGGATTTTGCAGGATTCTCAACTGCTTTCTCAATCGCTGAAACTGCATTCCCCTTGTCCACAGATTTCGGTTGCCAACCGGACGCGGAGGCTTCGAATCGCTTTCTCAACTCGCTGGAACTGCATTCCTCTTCTCCACAGATTTCGGCTGCCAACCGAAGGTGGAGGACTCGGGTGTTACTCGAAACTTCCATTGCTGCAGGGCTGAGCACAATAAGACCCTTCCTCCACTGAACCAATTGTAGAAGGGCCTCTCCAAGTTTTGTGACCTCATCATTTGGTGGGACTTCCAGTACAAGATCTTGGAAATTGCTATGCACATATTGGACCTGCACCACCACATAACCATAGGATACCTCAACATTGTGCAGCACCCGTCGTTCAAGACAAACCTCCCCTCTAGCAACCTCAACCTCGATAGCCACCAACATTGGCCAAAAGAGAACATGTTGTAGGCTCCGAGAGGAGGCTTATAGAACCTTGATCCGGCTCGGCATCACTTGATCCAGCTGTGGCTGCACATGTTGTTCCTCATCATTATGTTGGGCAAGAGGCTCCACATGCTGTTCCTCATCATTGTGGTGTGGAATAGGCTGCTCATGTGGCTGCTGATCATCTAACATCGTCGCATCATCATTTTGAAGCCTGTCACCAGCACCACCACCTTCAATGGAAGAAAAACTGGTCCTCCTTGCATCCGATGGACCGAGTTGGTTTGGACTCGTGGTTAATGGGCACAATCTTGAGACCATGAGCTGCAAGGATGTTTGGGATGTTTGTAACGATATCTTCTGTCACCTTACGGCGAAGGCATTATGTCGGATGGTCAAACTCTTCGTCGGTTATCTTTCGTCTTTTGTTGTATCCCGGCAATCCTAACTTCCATCCAACATAGCTTGATACTCCTCGCACGCGACCTGCAAAATAAAATGTTATACATCAGATCATAGTTTGTTGTCGGTTTCATGTATGATTAATCAAACATTGGAACTGATTATTGAAGACAAAACTAACCCGGGTGCTCATTATTTCCTAAAGCCTTGGTCGGTGCATCTTGTCCATTTTTTGAACAATCCTCGTCACTTAATTGCTTGATTCTTTCTGCCATATTCTTTGTTGCTTGGCTGTTGAAACCGATCTCACCCGAATCAGTCAACTTGCCTCTTGCCCGCAGCCAATTCTTGGACCATGTAGTAGGAAACCGTAGCCACGGGTTTGGCCGACCCTCATCTCGCTAGCCTTTGATCTTCAGCCATCCATGCCTGCAACTTTCCTTCATACCCACCGGTTCCCAAATTATGGTTGTGCTTGTTCTTCGCACGTAGCTCCTTGAACCTTTCACTTGTGATGTGAAACTCTTTTGTCCTCTTCATCTTGACAAATGCCTCATAATCTTCCTTTTTAGATGCTTGAAGCGTTAGTATGGGGATTTGTCCTTCAACATGACCTCATTGACAAGAGTGCTCTTGTAGCTCCTCCAGCCTATGGGCAATTGCTTTCCATGCCCTCCTCATACCTTTCTCCTTGAATTCATCATTGTAGTGGAGGTATGACATGATACGATCATTGAACAAGTCCTTCTTTCCTTCTGCTCCCAAGTCCCCAAATCCGTGATGAAGCAAAGAAACCCTCTGCCGTGCAGTGAGTCCAGCCACTAGCCTAAACCTTAGCTTTTCTTTCCTCGGAACAGGCAGACCACTTTCATCAATTTCTCGTAACAATAATATGATCTTGTGGCCATTGAGCTTCGCCCTTACTTTTCTCGCTCTCTTCCGGTGGATCGGATATCCGATTGGAAGTTTTCAATTGTTCATCGGATGATTCTTGCGAGCTCATTTCTTCCTCAACATAGTCCGAGTCTTCCGAGCTCATTTCTTCCGCATCGGACATCTCCAACAGTATAACATGTGGAAAAAAAGACATCAACATAAGTAAATTCTGGTAGTATGAGCAAAGACAATCTGAATCGTGGAACAAAATGGAATGTTGGTAGCTAGCTAGCGTAGGAGATGATAATTACATAAATTGTAGAAATGGATTCATCCCATCCGTGCTCAAAGCTAAACGTATGTTGCTTGTTTCTTTGGCAAAATCCCCATATCTTTGATCAAAATTCTTCCATCGAACCGAATCTGCAGGATGGCGATATTTTCCATCATTCTTTCGAGCCTTTCTATTTTCACCATCTTTGCTCCGTGCGTGCCAACGGAGGAGCTCACTTTCCTTCTTGTTTGCAAACAAACGCTTGATACGAGAGATGATTGGAAAATACCGCACCACCTTTTGAGGACCTCCATTCCTCTTGCTAGGAACCTCCTCATCACCCCCATCTTTTCCGTGCTTATACCGTGGAGTTCCGCAAACAGGACATCGAGTCGGGTGAGCATAATCTTCACCACGATACAAAATGCAATTTTTCTTACATGCATGTATCTTTTCAACTTCTAATCCCAATGGACAAATTATCTTCTTAGCTTCATAAGTGCTTGAGGGTAAGAGATTCCCCTTCGGAAGCATCTCCTCTAAGAGCTTTAGTAAGGTGGTAAAGCTCCGATCCGACCAACAATTACTTGCCTTCAGCTTCGAAGTTTCAGCACACTATCCAATAAGCTCAAGTTGCAGCCAATATACAAGGGCTTCTTGGAATCTTGCACAAGATCTTGAAAGTTTTCAAACTCTTTTTCAGTGCACTCATCTTCATTGTTTGGCTCAACATCATTCATCATTTGTTCATTGTTGTCAACCAGATCAGCATAATCATCATCAATAGATAAGATCTGATCATCAGCAATTTGTTCATTCTTGGTGCTTGATGGCCCCCGACAACCAATGCCATCAACAAATCCCAAAGGAGGCACACCAGGATTAACTCCTTCCTCGGCATGTTTGTTCCAGATTTTGTAGTTGGCTTTGAATCCGCGCATGATGAGGTGTGCATGTAGGTGCATTGATCGAGAAAACTTCTTTTCATTCTTGCAATCGATGTACGGACAATGCATAGCACTCTTGCTCATCCGTCTCATATCATCCTTGGCAACATCAATGAAAGACAACAAACCACTCAAATAATCATCGCAAGTGCGATTCTCAAGATACATCTAAGCACGATTACCCATCTCTGCAAGTGAAAATATATAATTAATGATTCAATTTACCACAACATAAAATCATCAACAAAATTTAACTACGACACTCTAGTTTTGATTCAAATCATTATCGACAATATTGATGTTTATTTTACTACTAACATTGCATATTTCAAACTATATTATGGATAGCACATAAATATAGAAATTAATTCATGTTTTATTACTAACCTCACACCTTGAGCACCAGCTGCAGCAGACACCTACATAGGCAGCACCAGGATCGCGCCAACGAGGGACTTTGCGCACGGCCTTGCGCACGAAGTAGTGGAGGACAGGAATGGCCCTACGCACAGAGTGGAGAGAGCCGGCCTGCGCATGACCACCGAGGGACGCCGCGAGACCTTGCCGCCAGCTAGCTAGCCGGAGAGATCGAGGGACAACGAGGCGCACGACAACACCGAGCTATGCTGCCAGCAGGGAGAGGCACACGACGCACGACCAGCGCAAAGGCCCGACAAGATGCCACCGTCCCTCCCCTCCGCGCCGAGCAAGATCGACGGCCGGCTAGAAGAAAGAGCACGATGACCGGGGAACTGTGTGGAGATCTGAGTCAAAGCAACAACTAGCGACGTGTTCATGTCAACCGTCCGTATAGCGGGTCACGTTATAGAGACGAGGCAAGAAAAACCGTCCCCATAGTTCCGAAAATAGAGACGGGGCATGAAAACACGTCCATATATCCTTCACTAACCGGGACAAGTCGTCAACAGCCGTCCCTATATACTTGATTTATAGGAACGGTGAACTGTAACCCGTGACTATAACCTAGGCCCGTCCCTATATCCTAGCTTTATAAAGACGGTGACAAAATAACCGTCACGGTAAAGGAAACCCCGTCGTTATAGACTCACGGTTTAGGGACGGTTTACACTCGAACCGTCACTATATGTCTTGATTCGGACGGCTTCCACTAAAACCGTCGCTACAACTGCCCTGACAACAACTAGTGGTGACGGTGCTCTGTTTCGCTGTCGCTATGCTGTTCTTAGTGACGTTTGCTTTTCAGCCATCCCTAATCACGCGTCGCTAAAGGCCGCTTCTGTGGTAGTTGGGGGGGGGTAGAAGAAGGCGTTGTGGCCGTACGAAAAAAATCGCGCAGTGGAGGAGATGCAATTTTCCAGTCCAGTGAGATATATACAGACTTTTAAAAACGGTAATTACCTACCACACCTACTGTTAGACCGAGGTAAATATTTTTCTTTACGTACCACCCCGTGTACTCTTTCTTTCAAAATGGCAATGGTGAATTTTTTTTTCCAAGCACTAAGTATTTTGTTCCTGGCACAAAAATATCTTGTTCCATCACAGAAGTACAGGACGAGTATCAGGAGCTGAAAAAACTATTGACACTAGTAGTAGCTTCATTTTTGAAGTTGGAACTTATAGCAGCTTCATCTTCAAGTAGCCGAACCCAGAAGACTATCGAAATTGCTATCCCTGTTAAGTTTTTGTGATGATAAATGCGATACTAAGATTTACAATTTAATATGCAGATTAAGAAGCAAGCAGTATAAGAGTACTTGAACCGTTGCAGCCATCAAAATAGAGCTCGCAAGAAGCAGTCCGTGAAAAGCAAGAATATCAGCCTATAACATTAGTTGCACAAATTCATTGAAATAAATAGTTGGAGTTATTCACTACATTGAGAAGTGAACATAAAATATATCAAACTTCTTGAGTTTAAAGTTGACAGTAACAAATACCACTGATTTTGATAATAACATGGACAATGCGTTCTCAAACGAGAAGAATTCTTATTGTGTAGGTTTCAGCTTGTTCTCACGACACCTGAAACATATCTTTTAGAAGAGAGTATTTTACAGAATGTATAAATTACATGACTGTGTATTTTACAGAACTTTGGATATAGTGAATAACCGATACCCAGAATCATACCTAAGAAAAATTCAAAGAGAAAATGGTTTCAAATTATGGCAGGAACAAAGGGTAAAGGTGTTATAGGAATGAATGAATAACAAAAAAGATCTAAATCTGGTGTTACTCTAAATGTTTCAGATAGCATTAATTAGTCTAGGAAATTTTACGTTATTTAGGGTGCGTTTGGTATGGCTTATACTAAAACGTCTATAGTGCTTATTATGTCAAAACTGCTTATAGTGCTTGTACTACTTATAGTGTATAAACAGTCAATCCGTTTGGCAAAACTGCTTATGCTTATCAGTAAAAAATGCTTATGCCCTGTTAAATGAATTCAATAACCTTGTGAAGCATGAGCTATGTTTTTAAGGGAACTTGTTAATAAAATAGTTGATATAAAAATAGTTAATAGTATATTAATGTAACCTTAATATTTTTACATCACATAATCATCTAAATAAAAGTTTACACAAATCATGCTCTTCTAGATAGAGAAATGTCTATGTTGTGCATGATTCTTCCGACTGTAGTTCTGAAGACCCATAGTTGCAGCAACATCAAGATTGGTGCAGTTCAATATTGACAAGTGCAATGCTATGCAACATCAAGTATTGAAAAAAAGATGAGAAAACAAGTCACCTAGCCTCAGCTATATTCGCTATGTCGACTTCAACAGGGGCAGGCACAGGGGAAGTAGGAATTGGTGGCCTCCCTCGGCGACCACCTTCCCGTCGGCCTCCACGACCACCTCCCCATAGTTCTCCTCTAGTACCTCCCTGCTTGTTCCGTCTTCCACGAGCTTATGAACCACGACCACTAGAGACTTGCACCTCGTCATCCTCTTCGGGGCTCTCACTGTGAATGGGCGGCTACTGCTGGAGCCTCCTGCCGGGCTAACAGCCTACAGTAGCCGTGCTGCCCGGCCAGCCAACCGGAGGAGGGCCTCCTGCACAAGCGCTTGCGGGGCAGCCGCCCGGAGGTGCGCTCGGTGGGGTGCTACTTGGCCACGTGCGTGGCCGGACACCCACCATAGGGCCGCTGCCAGGAGGTGCTCCCGGTGGGACGTTGCCTGGCCACGAGCCTGCCGCAGGCCCGCTCGCAATAGAGCTCGACGGGGTGCCACCCGGGCCAGGCGCACCCGCAACCGCGCTCGTAGGAATCCTACCCAACCAGCCGCCGCCATGAGCCCCACCCTCGCTGTCGCTTGATTCCTTATCTCTCGGTGGCACTGCGACCATCAACGGAAAGATCATCACCGGATCCATCCATTCCGGAGGTCCGGTGGTCGGTTCCCCTCCCGACGATGGTCTCCGGAGAGGATTCATGGAACCTGCATGTGCTTCATGAGAGAGAAGAGAAAGAGAGTGTCGTATACTTACCCTATGAGTATACAGATGTTAAAGGAATGGATGACTAAAGACACGATGGCAAATCAATGGAGATAAGATCGGCGGAAAGGGCCCACGAGTGGTCTTTGACTAGTATGGAATAACAGAAGATTCCATATACCGAGTATGGAAATAAGTCGGACGTAAAGACCGACGTACGATGACTTGGTTAACAAGTAAATGAGCAACTTGTAGTCTGATAGGACTCTAAATTAATAAGCAAAGCTTAGAGATAGAGCTTCCGAATATGTAATCCATGTAACCGACTCGGATTCTGCATGTAACCCTAGCTCCCCTGGATATATAAGGCAGAGCAGGGACCCCGAAAACTCTCTGCGCAATTAGCAATCTACTAAAGGCAATACATAACACACAGGACGTAGGGTATTACTCTCCATCAAGAGGCTTGAACCTGTCTAAAATCGTGTGTTCTTGTATGTTTTGTGTGTTGCACCATCGAATTCCACGCTCGTGAGGGACCGGATAGTACTAATGCCAAGTTTAAGACTCGACAGAGGGGAGGAAAACACATGAGGGAATGAAGCGTTATTTCTTTTCTTCGGATACAATTTTATGAGTGGCAGTGCGGGTAATTTTGGTCAAGTTGAAGGAGAGGGCAACCCATAAGCACTATAAGTTGCTATTTGCTGCTTTGCCCAAACTGCTTATGGGTAGTACAAAATAATAAATTGCTTATAAGTGCTTATGGATCATAAGCAATTTACGATTTTGCTGTTTGGCAGCCCAAACTGCTTATTAAGAATAAGCAGCTCAATAAGCTATGCCAAATGCATCACGTGTGCCTCACTCACCGGATCGCGCGGACGAAGCTCGACGTCTCCCGGTGCTGCCACAATCCGGAGTCCAGGACACAGAGCTTGGCCACGCTTGCTCAATGGTTACCAGCACGATGCCCAACCACACTGGTCCTGCTCTCCCAACGGCACCGCACCCCATAGATCGAATACTTCCGTGCAGTAGCATCGAGTTCTGCAATAGCCGCGACTTCGAGCGAAGAGGAGACCCAGTTCAAGTAGGATGGATTGATCCGATTGATTTTGAGGGGTGCACGCATCCCAAATATCAGAGGAATATTCCTCTCTAGGATGAACCCATCCTACCATGTCCCCAAGACAAACACCTCTAAATTTGGGACAGGATCGTCCTAGAACCAAACACTACCTAAATGGAGTTTAAAAACAAAAAACACTACCTAAATGAATGTGGAGCAAACAGGAATCATCCAAACAAAAGAACATTCAAAATATATCGAGGTGTTGCATCCAGGTGATGCACCACCGTTTTTGGTCTTTGGCCCATGTATCTTGTTAACCCCACCAAGGGGCGCGTTCATGGGGTCATCAACGTCCCTAGGGTTCTCTATCCGCCGCTACTTCATTAGGGTTTGAATTTTGCTTAGATTATTTTGTTGAGAACAATTTCGTCGATCATCGGTTTGTGAGACCATAACTTCGTGAGTTTAATCATACATATGCAATTTGGTTGCATTCTATCTTGTTATTTTTTGTGTTCTTCGATTTATAGGTAAGGATTAGCCTTCTTGGCGAGGTCGATCGTGTAACACTGATCAATAACTAGAGGAGACGAGATGCTGCGATTGTGGGGTTTGAAATGTGTTGCTCGGAAGCTAGACTGATTTGTATCTTGCTTCTCTAAATCATTGTTTATCAAAATCTTTTAGAAAATCGGAACACCCTGTACACATCATCCTCTCCCGTGCTCCTCCGCCACTTCGCCCTACCGCGCCTCGCAGCTCTACCCCGCCACACCCCCCGCTCGGCTGCGACATCACCGTCAACGGCAGCGTGCGCCTCCGCGTTTCTATCTGCACCCCGCTCCCCCGTAGCTGGCGGCACCCCGCCCGAGCTTCCCGTCGAACTCCACTTTTGGGCACTGGAGTCATCCACTTTTGAGTGGTGACTCTTTAGCCACACGCCAGCCCATTCACTTGTTTGGGTGTCCGAAATCGATCTTCACCGTTGGAGATCCTTATTTCACCAGACACAAAAGAAACTAAATACCGATGCCTCTTTACACATTTCCTGTGAATTTCATGAGCCACTGCTCCCGGCTTACTACAAATTTAAATTGGACTGGTTGGAGTTCGGAATGGTCGTTAGGCATGGTAGACCTGTGACCAACGACTTCTTCACAGGCCCTCTGATGGATTCCATTTTCGGTGTTTTTAGCTTTGACGCCGCCACCCGGCTCCACACGCGCTACGACTATATAGGATTTCAGCAGGAACGATCACAACGCTAGGTTGACTTACAAGCTGGAAGAAAGTTCTGTTTCTGCTACTTGCCCGGCTGTGAGGGCAAATGGGCAATATATGTGGAGAACGCGTCGTCGGAGGCTCGGAGCTCAGCACGGTCTTCAAATAGGACCGTCAAAACTTCAAACGGGCATGCGAGTGCAGTTGGACCAAAGCCGCTGAAAAAAAAAGATCAGAATACTTGACTTGTAGTTCCTGAAGAGGCTTGGCTTATCTTTCATCTAAATATGTGAAGAATCTTCATTCGGTTTTACTGGTTTTGAACTTAGGCTTGTTGACTTTTGTACTGTTAGCACCAGGCTTGTTAGATTACGATCGTCAGTTTTCATAATGCTTTCGGCGCTAGTGCTGAAATTCTGTAATCATTAAGTCTATATAAGTATGCTTGTACCATGTGCATAAAAGTCAGATGGTAATATTGGGACTGTTCGTATAAAAAGCATTATGAAACCACATTCAGCGTTTTAGAAGGTCCCAAAACTTGATTCTATCTAGCCATGCATTTTTAACTACATGGTCAAGATTAGATACACTATCACAAAAACATATTATAGCCACGGTTCTAAAGGGACAGTAGCCGCGGGTATGGAAACCGCGGCTATGCCCCCAGGCTAAAAATAAACGCCTGTAGCGATGGCAGAGAGATGAACCGTGGTTACAAAAGGCACAAAAAAACAAAAAAGTGGGGCGCACAAGGAGAGCATTGCCGATCGCCTGCCGGGCGTGCCGCCGGCCCGGACGTCACCCTAGTCGCCGGCCGCCATCGTGCCCTCGGCCGCCGTCGTCCGGACTAAGAGGCTGGGCCACCGTCACCTTTTGCAGTGTAGGAGCCGCCGCCGCTGTAGTCCTCCGCCGCGTAGAGGAAGGGGACTGTCCTCCTCCGGTTGTCGCTCGCCGACCCAGCACCAGATCTGGCCGTCGCACGCCGGATCCGGACGTCGCTCGCCGGCCCAGCGTCGGATCCGACCGCCTCTCACCGGATCCATCCTCGCACCGCGAGGTCATCGACCGGGAGGAGAGGACGCCGCCACCGGAGGAGAGGGCAGAGCCGCCACACCTGCATGAGAGGAGGTCGTCGTCTAGGAGGACGACGTCCCTCGCGCCGCCGCCGCGACGCCACCATCGGGAAGGGGGCAGCTAGATCCGGCCACCCCTCTCGCCGTCAAATCCATGCATCCTGTCGCGTCGTCGGAGTAGGCTGCCGCCGCCGCCGCGCCGCCGCCCGCCGCGTCATCGGGGTAGGCGACCGCCGCTTGCCGCACCGTGTTGTCGGGTTCGGAGGGAGGGAGAGAGGCGGCTACAACTGGTGAGAGAGAGAGAGGGAGGCGGCTGGTGAGGGAGTGGTTGCTAGATTTTCTGCTATTTATATTTTCTAGGCTACGGGTGGGTGTGTTGGGCTCCGCGGGTGGGTTTAGTCAGGTGGCCCGTGGCTACAAATTCATGTTTATTTGTAGCTGCGGTCCATAGTATTTGTAGCCACAAGTAATTTTTATGGTGTCTCTATTGTGTTTTTTCTTCGGTGACTATAGTTTGTTTTTGTTAGAGTGATATAGCTTTATAAAACAAATCAAATATTTTTATTTTCCAGACCGTAGAAGATTATATTTAAAGTGAATAAGTCTTAGCTTAGTAGTTATTAGAACTCTAACTAGCAACCCTAAGTAATTTTCTTAACTAATGATTGCATTGTCTAGTTTTTTATTTAGAAAACACAGTCTAAACACACATACTCGTATGCATATACGATCACTCATTCCTATGAACATACATACACACACATACTCTCTACCATTATGTGCACTTTCAAAAGACTCAACCGACTAATCTTGAGATTTTTGAAGTCACCACATGCGTCTCGCTATAGATGAAAATATCACCTAACTACTGAAAAAATAATTAGTTATAAATTTAATATTTGTGTTAATCCTGGGATTTGAGCCCGGGTGTATTTGTTCCTCCATAATGAATCTAACTAACTGAGTTATGCTAAGTTTGCGATGTCCTATTCAAAACCGATAGGTGTGATCTGCACTTTTACTCAAGAGCCGTAATTGTGGGAATTCCGTAATTGTGTAACCTTAAAACAATCCCTTTTTTAAAAATAAAATCAACATACATAACAGGATGAGCAAATGCCACTTAATCAAAAACTTATCACTATGTTAGTACAGACCGTAAGAATCTTGTGGACCGCGAGGGGGATGAATCGGTTACTTGGTAAATATGACATTCACTTGCTAACAATATGACAACCAATCATGCAAGCAACTCCAATAAAAAATCTAGTGGAAGCCACACTAACATGAGAGTATGAAACCTATGCAATAACAAACCTACTCATACTAGTGAAATACTTCACCAAACAACTCCTATGAAAGCTAGTAAACAAAACGACAAACACACAAACAACTAGCTAGCAAATGACCTATGCACGCATGTTTAAATGAAATAACAACAAGAACAAGACAAGTACTCAACTCCTAAACATGCAAGTCTACAAGTAAAACATCATTACAACAAGCATGTCACAAAGCACATAAGCAAGGGGGTACTACTACAAGCTATAAGATACGGAAAGGTAAAGCAAGTACTAATAAGCAAGAAAGGGTGTTGAGATATTCAAGATTTTGTGCTCCGGGCCTCGGAAGGATGGCACCTTCCCATACTCACTCAAGTGAAGGCGCAATCACGTCACAACTACCACCATAAGCATGAGTTCGCCTCTGTCAAGAACTTATCCAACTTGTCCAGCTAGTGAAGTCTTCTTAACGCTCTCCTTGAGTCCGAACATGGGTCCTCACTAGTGGCACTCCTTTCAACGGCAAGACCGAACTGATTACAATCTTGTGAATGCCCCCACAACCTTTACGGAGTGCTCAATACCAATTCCTAACCAGTCTAGACCTTGCCACGAGACCAAGAGTAACATCATGAACCTCATTCTATATAGCCTCCCTAGTCTAGGTGAGTATGTATACTCCTTTGTTACTCTCTCAAGCACTAGAATATTTTCCAGATCTTGCTCAAGTTATTCCTCTTGGCTCTTACTAGGTGTCTCCACTAATCCACTCAGCCAAGAGAGGTTCCCATGAGCTCACTAACAGTTATTCATAGGCCTAAATGCCCAAAACTAGTTGTTAAGCCCTACTACTCTAATATATGTGAGAAGGTCACCGTATTCAAACTCTACAATTAGCCGTTGGAATAGCTAGGTCATCGTATTTTACGATTGCTCCTAGAGCCAACTCTAGAGACCTCATGTCTCTCATCCAACTTCATTCAGTCATGTTGTATCTTATAATGCCTTCTTCGATAGCCCAAGTCTGTAACTTCACTCTCTATTGAGGATTTTGAGTCCTCACCGCACCTTATGGTGATCCCTATCGTATCTTATAGTGACCCCATGATGCTCCCACCAGAGACATTGTTCCTGGTTGTGTTCGTCATGGCTCTCACCATATCTTACGATGACCTTTCTCGTATCTTATGGTGATCTCACCGTGCCCCGCTCCCGAGCTCAAGTATGTACCTTACGGAGATCCTCACCTATATTATGGTGACCTCTTTAATCCTCCTACCGGAGACACCGCTCGTTCTTCTTCTTTCACTATATCTTACATGACACCGTTGGATCGTACGGTGACCTCGTGCATCCCGACTCGAGAGACAATCCTTATTTGTACTTATCCAAGACCCTATTACGGATTGTATACTACAATGACCCCTCTTGATCATATAGTGACCTTATTCTCCTGGCTCTAGACTTGATTGTTCTTTGTCCTCCATTGAAGCCTTGTCACCGTATCTTACGATGATCATGTCTAATCTTACAATGACCTCATATTGAATTGGAACTTTGTGTATTAAACCTGTCCTTATTCACAACTTCAAAAGCCATAGCTTCTCATCTACTCCACTTTCACTCTAGTATTCGCCCATACTCTCGCCTACTAGGGTGACCTAAGAGTGCAGTACATACCCTCTTGATAGTTCATTTTCTCTATAGACTCAATACTATCCATTCCACCCAAAGTGACTACACGCACTTGGACCTATCAATCCTTAGCCTTCATCCATGTTCTCGATTGTGTCCTTCACCAAGAGGTCGTCGTCTCCACCTTGAGACTTTGGTCGTTCACGAGATACCATCTTCTTCTTGATCATTATCTTAGGTTGATACAATATACATTACAAACACAACACTAGGATAGACATTAAAACACATTTCGTCTTTGTCATCTAATCACTAAAATATTCATATCTTTGGGGAACCCCAATGGTCATAAAGCTTACACGGACCATTAGGACCATTCATGTATTGTTGAAGTATGATGTTGTGTGATGTGAGGACTTGGGAAATACTTTAGTAGTCTTATCGTAAAAAGGAAAAGAATTAGCAGTCAACCACCCTTAATTGAGTCCCTACATCTAAATCAAACAAAAGGCTCGTCCCTACATCACTCGGTAGTGAAGGTGAATTAGCGGCCAACAAATTATGGTGTTGTCTCCAAAGTAGTATGGTCAATGTTTTGCCTATCTACTGCAGTACCATGACCATCATCCACGTTCCCAACTCTTCTAGTCTCATCTCGGAGCATATGTAACATCTTCCAATAATTTACTCATAATATGTTAGTATTGGGGGGCTCTTAATAATGTTTTTAGAATATTAGGAGTTAGTGCCTCAACAGTCTCCTTATACCTCATTCCTAAGAATTTCATCAATTATATTTCTCTCTTTCTTTCTCATACATGAACACTATCAATGTATCAATTTCATTTCGTAATAACTCAAACAACTATATTTGAACCACAAACAATTCAATATGAATTATATTTCAAATTTGAAATTCAAATTTTGAATATAATATGTTGTACCAATACATAAATACACACAATCCTTTAATCCATACCAATCTAGTAAAATTTATCTCCTAATTCATGGACGTGCCAATATTTTTAATGAATTTTACAATTATCTGAAATATGACTTTTATCCGAGACCCAACTACGAAGTAGGAGAGGGACTCCCAATCTATATGGAATTATGGAGGAGAAGGGCGGATATCGGGAGGCTCCTAGACTACCAATCTATGTGGAGGAGAACGGCGGATATTGGGAGGCTCCTAGTATAAGTTTAGTATTATGAGGCATATTGGCACGCCCATGAATGACGAGATAATATGACAGTTTGTTTTTATAAAAACTGTTGGAGCACATCTAACTCCTAATATGAAAGTTTTTTTATAAAAACTATTTGGTATTATGAGGCATATTTGAATACCGTTGGAGATGCTCTCATCATGCACAACATGTCAACATGGTGGGTGTAATAGCTAACTAAGTGGCATCTTGCTTTCCTAATTACTAATTGATTACCCCACGCGTTGCGGTGGGACTAAAATATATTAATTTTAGAATTATAATTTTGAACTAATAAGTAGTTAAGTGACTAAGAAAAATATAATCATATGCATCAAAGTAAGAATTCACGTTTATGTCTCACTTAAGTGTTGAATCTTCTATATACAATTGTTCACTGGAAAGTAAAAGGCAAAGGAATATCTAATAGTTGTAATGTATCCATATAAGGAAAGAATAGGGAAAAACAATTTTATGTTAATGATAGAACACAAAAACTCTGTATAAAAGTGAATCAGATCAAAAACCTCAAAAACACCCGTGATAGCGGTGTTATTAAGCTATTTTAAATTTCAACATAACCCAAATAAATTTGATGGATAATAGAATGATGCATATAGTCTGGACAAACCTTGACATAAAGCCAAATCGGTTCATTGTCCTATGACCTTAAAGAGATTTGAGAGGAAATGCATCAATAAAACATTATAAAGACCAAGCACCGTGTAAGGAAACATGTTGTGCTATGTGCTCCAACACAACAGCTATAGCAACAAAAATAATTTGTAATTGGTTCTGCTAGGTAAGATGATTATCGTGTGACTATAACTAGCCAAGAAAAACATATAAATGGTATTAATCTCTATGACCCATTCTTTATCTAATGATTGAAATTAATTGGGATGATGTGACGCAACGTGGATTGAGAGAAATAATCATTAAAACTTTATAGTGGGTTGCATCTTTTATATTTTGTTTTGATACAAAAAAATTCTCCTACTACCATAATTTCCTCTAACCTTTGCTCTGCTTTACCCCTCAAAAAATGCATGTAACACTTCGTCAATAAACAGGAGAATCAATAAAATTTGAACATTAAATGTGCGAAATGTTCTTTTTGTTACTATATAATGTAAATCTATCTACCACGCTAAGTAATTTTATCCATGTCACAAAATTCGATTTTGTTTTCTAGACACTATAATATATTATGGCTTATGCCCAGCTCGAGATGGTGAATATGACCATATTACCATTTTCTTTCGCTCCTTTCTCCCTTTTGTCCTAAGATTTTAACTCTTAGTAGTGTGTAGAACTGTAGATAACCATGCAAGACACAATATGTGGTTCATTTTTGCTTTTGCGCATACATCGGTTGTGCTCGCGTTTGGTTAATTTGGTAGGCTGGTGTTTCAGCCTTTCAGGTTGCGATGCATGTGCTTTGGTTGATCGAGTCAAATGAGGATGCAGCTTAAGCATTGTGATTATGTTGTGGTGTATCATTTCGGTTAAATCCTCAATCTCTGTCTCCATGAACAACAAATGTCACAAAATAACCAAATCGTGGTGTGTAATAGTTCTATCATAAGCTGGTCGCAAATTAGTTTGCCATCTCCTTGAAGGGTGGAACATCTATATTATAATCGGACACAGGCTACAACTTCTTTTCATGGACACAAGATCCAATGTTTGGTGGGTACTTCATTTTTGTTGCTATAGAGAAAAAATATTTTTTTGATAAAGGGAAATATATTAACTTAAACAAGCACATTACATAAGCACTCTATGAGATCGAGTGTGAAAGTGCCTAACACATAACCGACTAACTTGCCCATACAGGGGCACGTTCTTGACTTCATTCATATAAGCCCAACACATGACATAGATACAAAGTAAATAAGCAACATCAAACAAAGCTAGGAGCAAAGTGCGACAAGCCGACTAGCAGAGGATCATCGAAAGCGCCTCGCTGCAATAACTGAGGTTGATCGAAGGGTGTAGCGCCTATATGGGAGAGAATCACCGATGAAGTCCGTGATTCATCCGGATGCATAAGGTAGATTGAAACACCGCTTCGGAAGGTATAATTCCTGAGGCCAGACTTGCTGGATCTGAATCAATGGAACACCCATAGCGGTCACAAACTATGACGAGTCGGTGAGTATGACCTGTTGCCATCGAGGACATCGAGAAAACATGTACCCTCGAAGAGGATGTAGCTTGTTGTAGCTGTCGCTGGCATGAATGAGCAGAACATTAGTGGAGTGTGGTGGTGTATGGGCGTCATGTTTTTGAGCCGGTCGCCATGTAGCAGGCAGGGCGACCTCCCATGACGACGCCACAACCGAGGCCCGTAGGGATGGCATCCGCCTGCCAACCGGGGAGGCCTCCCATGATGGAGCCAAGTTTGTTGACCGTGAGGCTGAAAAGGGTGACAAGGCATCCCAACCGGCCTTTGTGTAGAGAACCAAGGAGGCAAAGGCCGTAAGGGACGAGCTAGTGTTTCGTGAGAGGGGAGGAGGGGGGGGGGGAGGTTTCAAAATCCTAGGTTTGGTCCGTGTGCGCCTAGATGGAACAAGCAGGGGGCGACACGGGGAGGGTGATGATGAACACACGATTTAGGTACTTCCCCACCGGATCTATTGCCGAGAGACGTGAGTGTGCTACGAGGAAGCCGAAGGACGACACTAAGCCCCCGTTTGGGGAGCTTTTGCTCGATTCTGCGTTTCCAAACCGCGAAAAGCGGAAGAAGCTCCGCCAAACAGGCCCGTGAAAAAAGCTGCAAAAGCACGGTACCGTAAAGCGCTCGGTCGTTTACAACTAGAAGTGAGAAAGCGACTCTCATGGTGCTTCTGCAGCTTCTCCCTCGTCTCGCGTCACATGTCCATCATCGCCTCGTGCTCCGCTCCCTACCGTGTCTCGTGCCCGTTGCTGCTTCGCACTACACCCTAGCCCATGTCCCTAGCCTGCCGTCATCGAGCGCCTCCATCCGTGTCGCCGCCTCATGCCTCTGCTTCTCCGAGCTCACGATGCCGCCCTTCGGCCATCAAGGAGGCCGGGCCATGGCAACCACTCCACTCCTAGAGTTCGGGATAGAGGGAATCAACGTCGGTGAGCTCAAGATGGTGGGGATTGACGCGAGTGAGCCCGGGCTTGATGGGATCGAGGACGGTGGTGGTCTTGGAGAGGGAGAGTTGCAGATCTATTGAGGATGCATCAACTTCGGATGCCATCGGCGGAGAAGGCCGTCGCGACGTCCTCCTCTTCCCCAAGTTCGATGCAGCCACGGTGGGTCAACGGGTGGAGCTGGGCCCGGGCGAGTAGCTGCGGCGCTGCTGCTAAAGGCTCTCGCGTGGAGCACCGAGAAAAGCGGACGCCAAAGAGACGGCACTTCGGAAAATTAGCTTTTAGGAACCGGACCAGCATCGCTTCTTCGAAACATGTTTCTTTTTTGGCAAAAGCGGAGAAGCCTCCGCTCCCCAAACAGGGCCTAAGGTTACCGGTGACGATAGAGGGGCTAAGGAGTGGCATGGGGATAGGGGGACTTATTGCTACGTTATTTGGGCTCATACCCATCACCGGGGGATGCCGATGAGGTTGCCGATGACGAGCAGGAGCTTGTGGCCGACAACCATGGCAGACCGACGAGGAACACTTATGGATATTATGGATATTGAAAACGCTTATTGTTGATCAGGTTTACATAACCAGACTTACTGTTGTCGTCGATTCCTGTTGAAACACTTACGACACTAGAATACAACAGAGGTATGTAGGTGTTTATTTACACAAGACGTGACTAAATATTTTACCGAGTATGTCTATGTGATTTCACCACGGTTTTGGTTTCAAGCGGATGGTTTGAATAAAAATGGGGCACGGTCTTCGATATCTGTTCAACAATCTCCAATCTGCCATACACAAAATGGAAATGAAGGTGACGATAGCGATTATTGGCTTCATAGAAATGATAATTATTGTCCTCGGTCGAAGGAAGGGTTCACATTCCACGATCAAAATGTTGTGAGCGATGCAAAAGGTGTGCTTGGAAATTTAGTAGTAAATGTGTTACTCTTTAATCCACAGTGGGAATCTCTAGACGTCAACAGTGGGAATTAGAAGAGGTTTTATCGTCTCCCATTCAAGACGACGAGTAGGTTCTATTATCTGAATTAACACACATCATTCATTGATTTATCTATTCGTATGATGTATGATATGGTGTTTTCAATACTATAGATAAAAAAAGAATATATGTAGGTTTTTTTATACATTCAAGTTGAAAAGTGAATGTAGATTCTTTTATATTGCCTCGTGGATAGACTGTAAGCTTACCGATTATCGTACCGAATTGAAAGTCGCCTAGAGGGGGGTGAATAGGCGAACCTAAAATTTTCTGCGAAATAACACTAAGACGAAAACGTCAAATATCGGAACTTCCGGTGCAGGGGTGATAAATGCGGAATTAAACCCTACACAATTCTAGTGTTTGCAAGAAAGAAAGGAACAACCCTATGCAATTCTAGGAATTTAACGGGACAACGGAAAACTAACAAGTAACCTAGTAAATTAAACAACAACGCGCAAGTAAAAGAGGGAGCACAAGAGACACGGATTTTTCACCGAAGTTCAAGCCCACCAAGGACTCTACGTCTCCGTTGAGAAAGTCCACCAAGGACCGGGTTTCTCTTAACCCTATTTCTCCCTCAAGTCACCACCAAGGTTGAGCTTGAGTTTTCCACTATCAAAGTCCCTTCCGGGACGGGCAATACAAACTTCTCGGGCGTCACCATACAAGTTGGGAGCTCAGGAGCACGACCGTCTAGGAGCTCAAAGCTCCAAGAGTAACAAATCCAAATCACAAGCTTGACGGGAGTGAAGATGCTCAAGAATGGAATCAAGTCTCTCAAACACTTGCTTAAAGTCTCTCACTCAAATCCTAGCTAAAGGATGGAATTTTTGCTTTTAGAGAGGATTTGGAGTAAGTGGAGTGAAGCTCAAGTGTGTGTTGGTTCGGAGTTGTGCAAGAGAGTGAATGGAGTGGGGGTGTGGCTTATATACCACAACCCAAAAAGAGCCGTTGGCCTGTCTCGAAAACCCGCACCGGAACTTCCGATAGCATATCGAAACTTCCGGTATGGTTCGAATTAGGGTTAGATCCGGATTTTTGGTCCGCACCGGAACTTTCGATGGAGTACCGGAGCTTCCGGTACTTAGGTTTAGGGTTGGAGAACTGGACCGCACCGGAGCTTCCGGTGCCGTATCGGAACTTCCGATATGACATTCCGGAGAGCTCACAGCTCTCGTTAGCCTACCGAAACTTCCGGTATCGAGAACCGGAACTTCCGGTATGGCTTTTCCCGAGAGCAAAACTCTCGTAAGCCTACCGGAACTTCCGATACCACACCGAGCTTTCAATGGGTTCAAAAAGAATGGGTTTGGAGGAGATTTCTTGAGTTTGTGAGCATCTTCATTCTTTGCCACGTTTGTGATTTACATCCCTCTTTATAGTACGGCATCCCTATGACTCAAAGCAAAGAAATAAAGCGAGGCACAAGCTTTGAGAGGGGCCTTTTCTAAATTCTCCTTTTATTGCATTTCACATTTCTTTTCTCCTTTTTGATTGTGCTTGCTACACTTTCATGTGCTTTGGATATTCACTACACACATTCTCATGAAAGCATTAGTCCAAATTTAATTGTATTGATATCAATCATCCAAAATAAAATGAGGGGCCTAGATGCACTTTCACGAATTAACATATTGTTTATTGCCTAGGTGTTTCGTGGGTTGTTTACCCTTAAATTTGCAGAAAATTGGACTGGAAGCGAATTGTCATGTTGCCGTAACACGAGGTTACATCTTTTCTATTCATTTTCCATTTTTTTGTATGATACAAACCAGTTTGGAAATATTAAGTGTTTGTTTCTTGTTCAATAGGATTGTTAAATATTTGCCGGTAATTCGCTTTTTGGGTCCATCGTAGTTGAATTCCCATTTATTATTATAACTTTTATTCCATAATTTGTTCTGAAAATTCAACTACGATGGCTACTTTTTTGTGATTTTGTTATGTCAAATATACTGTTGGAATCATTATCTAGAATTTTTATCATGAGATTCAGCCTGTTCTCTATTGTAGTTCATCCAGAACAATATGTTTTACATGGGTAAGCTAACCGTGTTGGGTTAAATTCCATAGCTACTGATACAATACATACATTCTCTATATTGGGATAGTACATTTTTTACTATAAAATTTTCAGTTTGAGTATGAAAATATTCTCTCTTCAATCCATGCTATAATGGTGATAAATGTCCGGGTAGTTCAGTATATCTTGCATCATTATATTGGTATTTTTTAAAGATGCTCTTGTATCTATATATTTCATTATTACTAACCATATAATAACGAAACGTTTACTTGTGACATAGGGAGGAATCAGACTGAAATCAGCAGCAGTGCTTGTCTCGTGGAAGAAGAACACAACTGATTTTGATGAAGCCATAGAGGATACTCCACCGAGAAGTGAATGTTCTATGGATTGTTTTATCGTTGAGGAAGGTGAAGCTTGCATTGTGGACCAAGCCAAAAATTGTGCCCAATCATTTGAACCCCTCCAAGCCTTCATCAATGTAATCTGACTGCTAAAATGGATGTTGCAGTAGAACCTCAACACTTGGCATGCAAAAGGAAGGAAGCATATCATAATGAGGAAGAAAAGGAGTCAACAGATAAAATGGCTCATAAGGTAATTGTCATAATCATATATACTCATTATTTTGTGAGCAATTTAAATACTTTAGTTTATGTATTATAGTATTGAGCAATTTAAAGACTTTAATTGCACTACCCGTTTCAGAGCAAGCCATTGAAGACATGTCTTCAAATTTGTCGAATAAATTTTGGGAAGAGTACTTTGCACCTTGGACAACAGATTCGGTTGCTGGAAAAATTGATTTCAATGACCTTCGTAATCGATGCATTGCGAAAGGAAAACAACCCACTGTTGATGATATGGTTAACACACTATGCGAGAAGATTGAAGCAATTCGGCATCTTGTACTGTTAGAGTAAGTTTATTAATTATATATTGTATATAGGTACATATTATATTGGTTTCATGTACTTTATCTGAAGCTTATTTTTGTAGAACAATGTGGGTGTTGAGCCGCGAACCTCGAAAGCTAAAGTTTAGTTTTGGTGAGCTGTAAGATTCTTTGAAAGTCAATCTACCCGCGCCTGCTGAACTATTGAACCTTAGCGTGCAAGCAAGTCTAATCACTACATGGATCTTTCGTTCAGCGTAAGAAATAAAATACTTATTATTCTATTTTAACTTCGCTTCTATGGCTTATAGCATTGTGGAACAAGTCGAATAACAATCTTTTTTATGCGTCCAGTAGTCCGAGTCGAGTGGTGGAAACCACCTCATCACCGTATGAAGCTAGTTGAGGAGGAAATATTGAAACTGGTTGAGCCATGGAGATATGGTTCTTAGAAAAATAGATGTAAATTAGAGTTCAACATAGTAAGTATAACTAGCTCAAAAAAATTATAGTGCATTTTGTCCATGTTCATTGATGTTTACTTTTGAAAAATTGGAGATTTATATACCACTACATCATATTGATGCTTACTGCCTACTTGTAATTCCGTATAAAGATGGGTACCTTGGTTTGTATGATCCCAATCCAATCCTAAAGTGGGCTGAGAAGTATGACTTTACTAGGTTTGCAAGGAAATTCAATGACATGTTTCCATTTTTTTCACTTGTGTGTCAAACATTGAGTGGACAAGGAGTTCGCGAGTGGGTCTCACTGGAACAAGGAAGTCTTGGACGATGGAATCCTTGCCGGGGATAAGTATTTAAAAGAATACATTCCAATTTTATTTTCCAATGGTAGTTATTACTGAACATGTATCCATGCTAGAGATAATTAAAATAATACAATATTTTATATCTATTAGTAATAGTAATTAGTAATACAATATGATATGAATGATTGCATGTGCTAAAGTAATCTCATGTACCTCTAATATTATGACTATACAGGAACCTAATCTGGACATCAAGTATTGTCTGTCATGTCTCTCTCGAATGGCAAAGACAAACCCTCTACTTCTAATCTGGTGATAAATTAATGCCATGTTGTATTATCTGGATATTAAAATATATTAGTGTGGATGTATTGTAGTATTAATTATGCGCATGATTGCAGGATGGGAAATTCCTACGGAGAAAGTTTTTAGTGGATATTTTAGGATGGCATGAGAATGAAGCACTTAGCGTACTCGTCGGATGATATACGAGAAAGCCTTTCCCTCATCAAGTCCAAGAATGGTTGATTAGATCACATGATATAGGGAATAAAGAAAGTTTCGAGTAGTTCATGTCATAGACTTTTCTTGTTAAATTCAGTATACAAAACATTTAAATATTCCATGTGTTATCTTTCAATTATGAGCAGATGCTTGATAATTTGAATATTGTCTTGAAATGTTGGGAATATTTCATTCATGCCTTTTATGCATATGAATGCATAGTTTTTTGTTTTTTCTCAATTGTCCTGTCATTTTTGGTAATGTGTGATCCAAGTAGCAATTTCAATAATTTTAAACATATAGGATGTAATTGTTGGAACTGTTATGAGTTTGATATCTACTTTATTTGAAGCTTGTATTTTTGTTTATATGAATATAGTAAATATAACACGTGCGTACACGCACGTGCACTATACTAGTATAATAGATATAGTTAAAGTTTGTTTTTAGCTTATTTATAAGTTAAAATAAATATAATATTGTTTGAACAATTCTGGGAGCATGTTTCAAAATAATGTCTAGATTAACTCACATGTCATAACTTCTTTATACAATTGGGCATAGGTTACAAAAGGGAAAATGCAAATAACATTTCAACCCATAAACATTCAAGCATCAATATGTCACAGTAGCATCCCGAATTAGAGATGACACTACAAAATCCTCGTTGCATCCATATCTACAATCACATTTAGCACAAAACAGGAATAATAAGTGACACAAATTGTTAACATGTGTCTTAGCAAAATAATCTCAACTTTATCCGAGGAACCCTAAACATAGTTTGGATTAAAACACATGGGCACGCACAACAAAAAAATTAAGAAAAATCATACTAATATAAACAATATAATAATGACAAGCATTAGAGTCATCCAAGTTGATGGTCAATGAGAATAACTAAAATTCATATCAACATATCAAGACATATTTATGACAATCCCTAAGGACATCAACCAAGGTTCGAGCATGGATTGAAATCCTGTTACAGATCCGGGATTTTTTCTCGACGAAACCAGATCGGGATCCCGGATTTCCCGACCAGAATTCCGGATTAGTACAAAACCACGGCCCGGATCCACCGGGATCTCGCACTTCCCAGTGTCTCGGTTCATACCGGAAAATCCAGAATCCGTGGAAACCGAACCGGTTTCCACCGGGATTTTGAACCACCGTACGAGTTTATGTCGGCCTTGCATCGTTTTAACGGAGTCGGTTTCACATGTGTCATTTGTTTTTAACCAATACATCTCAAATTAAATCAGGTATACATTTCCATCTTAAGACGTGTGTAACATTAGATTTGCACTCCTTTTTATTTTTATTTTATATATGTGTTTGTATTTAAATCCTTACACCCACAATGCGCGTCGGTATTGTTAATCTGTTTTATTATTAGACATATTTTAAGTATTCATTATTAATTTTATATTTATGTAAATATTTTGAATAAAACAAATAGTCGATACACGACATTCAAAATCAACAAATCTTTGTATTCTTGAATAGAGAGAGTAGTAGAGTAGACGGAAGGTAACTACTCCTCTCGTTCAAGAATGTAAGGATTTGTTGACTTTCCGATTTCTCGTTTGATGATTTGTCTTATTTAAAATATTTATATAAATATAAAAATAAATAGAACATACTTAAAGCATATCTAGGAATAAAATAAATTCTAACAAAATAAATAAAATTTTAATAATTTTTTAAATAAAACGAGAGGATAAACTTGACATATGAAAGTCAACAAATCTTTATATTTTACGGTGTGTTTGGTAGAGCTTATGCTTATGTAGCTTATTGCTTATTATTCAGCTTTATTTATCAAAATTGGTTATGTAGCTTATCCAGACTTATTATTGTATGGTACCATCGGGATAGATCTGTCCCCTTCCTCGGTTTTCCCCTACATATATGGGATATTTTAAGAAATTAACATCTTTTTTGTAGCGGGATCGAGACGATCAAACCGTTTGGCAAAACAACTTATCAAAATGACTTATGACGTGAAATGAATGTATAAGATAAAAAAGCAAGGTTTTAATTTATTTAATCATAAACTGTTATAACTAACGTTGATACAACTTATAACTTATGATAACATAAGTCTGCCTCGTACATAACCTGTACTCAAATACACCCTAACAACACCACATTATACAATGCGCGAAACAGAGAAAAGATGAGAACAAACGACCGGCCACAGACGGACGGCAGCATTTAATCGGATTGGAATCCGGTCTCTCACGTCCGCTGCAGAGGCCTCCTCCCTGCCTCTGACCCCATCCACCCTCCACCCCGCTCCATTCCCCTTTCCTTCATCGGCAGATCCGCCGTCATGGGCCAGTGCCCCTCCCTCCCGCTCCGCCGCAAGCCGCCGCCTCCGCCCCCGTCCCCCGTCCGCTCTCCGCCGCCTCAGCTCCTCGCTTCCATCGCCGAGGCTGGCGAGGACCACACCGACAGTCTCCCAGAGGAGCTCCTCGCGGCGATCTTCGGCCTCCTCGCCTCCGGGGACCGCAAGCGCTGCTCGCTCGTGTGCCGCCGCTGGCTCGCCGCCGAGGCTGCCTCCCGCCTCCGCCTCGCGCTTGACGCCCGGGCGCCGCTGCTCGACTCCGGCGCGCTGCCGCAACTCCTGGACCGCTTCCCCGCCGTCTCCAAGCTCGCGCTCAAGTGCGACCGCCGCACCGAGAGCGTCGGAGACCCGGCCCTCGAGCTCGTCGCCGACCGCCTCGGCCCGGGCCTCCACCGCCTTAAGCTGCGCGCGCTCCGGGCGGTCACTGACGACGGGGTTGCCGCGCTCGCCGCCGCGGCTGTCAGCCTCCGCAAGCTCTCCGTCGGCTCCTGCTCCTTCGGGGCCAAGGGCATCGAGGCCGTCCTCCGCTCCTGCTCCCAGCTCGAGGAGCTCTCCGTCAAGCGCCTCCGTGGCCTCGCTGGCTCCGAGCCCATCGCCGTCTCTGGCCCCCGCCTCCAGTCTCTGTCGCTCAAGGAGCTCTACAACGGCCAGTGCTTCTCGTGTCTCATCACCCAGTCTCCCAATCTTAAAACCGTTAAGATTATACGATGTTCCGGTGACTGGGACCCCGTGCTCCAGGCTGTTCCGCGGGAGGCCTTGCTGGCCGAGCTCCACCTTGAGAAGCTGCAGGTCAGCGATCGTGGCGTGTCGGCCTTACACGGGCTTGAGGTCCTCTACCTGGCAAAGGTCCCGGAGGTAACAGATGTTGGGTTAGCTGCGCTAGCTGCCAAGTCCTCACGCCTTCGCAAGCTTCATGTTGATGGTTGGAAGGCCAACAGGATCGGGGATCATGGGCTCGCTGCAGTGGCGCAGAAGTGCGCCAGCTTGCAAGAATTGGTCCTTATTGGTGTTAATTTGACATTGGCCAGTCTTGAATTGATTGCAACCAACTGCCCCACCCTTGAGCGGCTAGCCCTCTGTGGTTCAGACACGTTTGGAGACGCCGAGATGTCATGTGTTGCAGCCAAATGTGCTGCTCTGCGCAAGCTTTGTATAAAGGCGTGTCCTGTGTCTGATTCGGGGATGGATAAGCTTGCCCAAGGCTGCCCTCGCCTTGTCAAGGTTAAGGTCAAGAAGTGCCGTGGTGTAACGTCTGAGTGTGCTGAGCGTCTCAGGGCAAGCAGAAATGGAACCCTTGCTGTGAATTTTGATACACCTGGTGCTGCGGGTGAGCTGCAGGATGCTAGGAGTGTGGATGAGAGTGGTGTGCTGGACAATGCTGGGAGTGATGTGCCACCAGAGGATTTGGAAGACCGGATAGGTGGACCGGACATTTCGAGCGGGAGCAGTGGTAGGCCATCAAGATGGAAAGCACGGATGGGTTCTTTGATGTCTAGGAGCTTGTCTGTTTCCATGTTCCGGAGGCGGACGATTGGAACCTGCTATACTGCTCATGAATCATGAGAAAATGGGTTATGTGGTTACTCATTTAGCCTTTTGATTCTTTTATATTTGCATGTTATATTATTGTTGTTGTTCATTGTATCAAGGTATGTCTCTTTATTGTATCGTGCTGTTCTTCCTGATTTCTGTTAGAAACTTAGTTCATATTGTCGGTAATTCAGTTGGAGATTGTTTGATTTTCATCCTAGTAACAGGGGCCCATGCAATTGCATGCTGTAACCTTCTTTGAAACCATTGTCAAATATGATGTCAAAGCAATACCATGTGGTGAAAGGCTCAAAGTTCAGATTTTGTTTGGATGTTGTAATCCATGATCTAAAATGAGAACCATTTTGTGCGCATCTTCAGTTCAAATAGAGGGTTATCTTGTATTCATGTGATCGTCACATATGATATGGAGGTGTTTATTGTATCGTGCTGTTCTTCCTGATTTCTGTTAGAAACTTAGTTCATATTGTCGGTAATTCAGTTGGAGATTGTTTGATTTTCATCCTAGTAACAGGGGCCCATGCAATTGCATGCTGTAACCTTCTTTGAAACCATTGTCAAATATGATGTCAAAGCAATACCATGTGGTGAAAGGCTCAAAGTTCAGATTTTGTTTGGATGTTTTAATCCATGATCTAAAATGAGAACCATTTTGTGCGCATCTTCAGTTCAAATAGAGGGTTATCTTGTATTCATGTGATCGTCACATATGATATGGAGGTGGATTTCAGGGAAATGCTTACATTTTACTATTACACTAGAACTGCAGCATTGATTTATTATGGACAAACAAGAACAGTGTAAATCTGGTGGCTAAAATTCTCAAGCGCACCTTTATCTGTGTTTTCAGATTTGGTGGCATCAACTTTTCTGGATAATGGAGCAACATTTTTAAGAAAATTATTCGTTGATGATATATTCAGAACATCTACAACTCCTGCCAACGTTGTAAATTAAACTGGCTGAATTTCTCTGTTTGCTCTGTTGCATGTCATTTTGGTAGCAAGCAACATTAGTAGCTAGTCATCAATCACATATGCTAGTTTCTTATGCCGGATACGATCTGATAGATTATTGTGGAGGTGGATTAACTGTTATGCTCACTCTATTCATGGAACTATGTAAACAGAGAAGGTTCTGTTTGATTTAATTGCCACCAGCTTTGTTTCCCTCCTAAAGCTTGCTTGTTTCTTCTTGATACCGTGTTCATGTCTGTTTATGTAGAGACTATTCTGCTCCACAGACTCGTTGACATGGAGCTGAGTGGCTTTCTACAGTTGCTCCTATTGTGTCTCTCCTCCTCTGTCATGACGTCTAAAACACGGTGTCTGAACAGCAGGATCTTTTATGTCGAATCTTCAATGAATTTGGTCATTCCCCAGGCGGCCGCTCACCACCAGTTGACTTTGAAGCTGACCAGTGACCAGTAGGAAACGCCGCCGATTCCTTAGTCGTTCAAGTGAGATTCTTCCTTCTAGAAGAGGAACATGCTTGGCTCTCTGGTCTTGCATTCCCTGGTCAAGGAATTTGGTGAGTACTATGCTAGTTGTGCTTGATTACACTTACGCCCAAGCTGTGGGCAAGGAGGTTTTGAGAATGGTTAAGTTTGTTGCTCAGGTTCCTATGTTTCCCTATCCAGTAGAATTATTCAGATGGTGCTTCGAATATCTAATTTGAACATTTTGATTGTATTTCCTCCTTCAATTTAATTAGAAGTTGTGGAATCTTCTCTCCAGTTTCACAACCATTTTCTTTGTTCTTGATCTTTCCTCGTCGGTTCTGTAAATTGTTTCCTTAGAACTTATTCTTCGCATATCAATTCAAATTCAGCACGAGTCAGGCTCAGTTGCTGACCATGATGAATGAAACCGGGGAAAATGTCACATGCACGAGCATGGTCAGAGTTTAGTTTCATGAAAGCACATGTTGCTCACTATGCATCATTGTCAAGCACCTGCGTTGCAATCAAAACCCAAAGAAAAAAACTTAACCCCAGGAGGGGAGGTTTCATTATATATAGAGAAGGCCTTCTCAGAAAATTCCTAAGGCCTGGTACGTTTTACCATGGAAAAACATGGATCGTAGCTCCAAACCATATGGAATAGAAGAATGTGAAACTGGTCTAGCCCAAGTTGAAATGACCGTTCGGTTACGCATGGATTGGTATGGAAACCCACCCGATTCTAGCCCATTGCATGCCTAAGGTCTAGCACCAATTCATGACCCTAACCCATAGAACGTAGCAGGGCTGCGTGAAATGAAAGAGCTGGAACCACTTAATCCATGTCCGGGGACAGGTCTATGTGGGATCCATCTCATAAAAATGAACAAGGCCTAACTAGGGATGGCATGTCGGGTCGCGGGTGCGAGGCCCCGCCGGTCCGGCACCCGCCGGGTGCGGATGCGCTGCAACTTCCCACCCGCACCCGCCTCGCAATGCCACGGGACAGGGGCGCGTTTCATCTCCCACCCACGGGTGCCCCGCGGCCCCGTGAAAAAATGGCCCGTATACAAAAGTTAGGCCCATTCGGTCATTGTAGCAAGTAAACCCTAATCTCCTCTCGCCTCACCACTCGGTCACCCTCGGCAATCCACGCTCCAATGCTCCCCAATCCTAGTTGTCACCCTCGCCCTTTCCTCGTTCCTCGTGCACGAGGGCGACGCCCATCGCCCAGCCACGCCGCCGCTCGCCCCGCTGCACAACGCCGCGCCGCCGCCAGCTACGCCGCCACGCCGCCGTGCGGTCCCCAACACATCATCGGATGCCCGTCGCCCATCGTCGGGCCGTCGCATCGTCGCTCGGTCCCCAACACATCATCGGACCCGAGTGCCACCAACCCCACGCCCGCGCCCGTGCCGCCTGGCCCGGTGGTCCCATTGCACGCCACCAACCGCTTTTCATGCACGCCACCTGGCCCGTGGATGCCGTTGAACGCCATGGACTCACACCCGCGGGGACCACGCCACCCACCCGCAACCCGGCGGGTGCCGGCGCGGGTGTGGAGTCCCACCCGTGGTTGCGAGTGCAGATTGCCAC